>CM046956.1:57228727-57828727 GCA_025698475.1 Gossypium anomalum
CTAGTTCATAAAAATGGAAATTTACACAAATTTACCATAACCCACTATGGCCGACTATCAAATAGGTCCTTAGCATGCACTATACTTTAATTATTTCACAATTTCACCAAGTAATACTTCCTATTTTTCAATTTAGTCCGTATCTGACAATTTTACTAAAAATTCATTTACAAAAGTTGTTTATCTAACTACAGCCATTCATTTTCTATCATCAAAATTCAAAACTCAAGCATGTTCATCAATGGTAAAAACCTAACAGTTAGGCTAGCTAGATTAAGCTATAACGATCTTGGAAACATAAAAATCATTAAAAATGGGACAAAATGCATACCTAATTGAACAAAATAAGCTTGCCAAACCTAGGTCTCCAAAAATGGCTTCTTTTCTTCGAAGTTTCAGTTGAATAAGGGAGAAAAAGATGATAGCATATTTTTTTCTTTAATTTTTAACATTTATTTTACATATTTAACCTTTTAATACTTTAAAAATTACACAAAATGCCAAGCCATTATAATCCACTATCATTAATATGGTCTAATTACCATATAAGGACCTCTACTTTAAAGTTCTATAGCTATTTAATACCTTTAGCTATTAGAACTCAACTTTTGCACTTTACGTGATTTAGTCCTTTTTATTAAATTGAACATATAAATGGTAAAATTTCTTAACGAAATTTTTATTCGGTAATACTATCATGTTGTAGACCATAAAATAATAATAATATATATTTTTTAACTTCAGATTTGTCATCCCAAAACCACTGTTCCAATTTTACTAAAAATAGGTTGTTACATTAACACAATAAGCTTTCGTCTATAGTTCACAATGGCATCATGCAATGTCAACCAATCCATACCCAAAATCACGTCAAATAATCAAATGGTAGTAGCATCAAATCGACTGGAAAGTTGCAACCCGAATCATCAGAGGTTAATTTTTACAAACTTTATCAACTAACACATACTGACCTAAGGGGTTCGTTACTTTAACCAAAAATTCAGTGGACTCAATAGGCAATTTCTTACTTAACACTAAATTTGTGCATACATACGAGTATGTTGATCCCGGATCAATCAAACTAGTAACTTCAGTATCAAAGATAGAAAATATGCCAGTGATAACATCTGGCACTGAAGCTTCCTCTCGTGCACAGATCGCATAAGCTCTAGTCGGTGCTCATGCCTTAGCTCTCACAGTAGAGTTTTTTGTCCCACTGCGGCTATTACCTGCATTTTCAGTGTTCCATGGCGATCTACCTTTCGCAGCAGTGTTACTCGGTCGAGTAGTCTGAGCCTTTTCTTTGTCAGACCTTTTTGGGAAATATCTTATATAATGTTCATATGAACCACGTTTAAAACATGTCCCATATTTCATCTACATTCATCGAAGTGTCATAGTCCACATTGCTGACATTCGGGCTTGTTGCTTCTAACACTACCCATGCTCACTACAAACGTAGCCTAAGGTTTCAAGCTTGCATGTTGTTTTCCTCTATCTTTACTCGAATAACCCACTGATGCTGACAAACGACCGTGATATTCTTTTGAATTCATCGATGGAGATTGGTATGACTTTCCTGCTGATCTCTTCTTGAATCATAAGCCTCATAATTAGCTTTTTTCTTCTCAACTTTTCTGCTTTGTGCGCTTTGTCAACCAACACTACAAATTCTTTTAATTCAAGGATCTCGACTAATAGTTTGATGTCTTCATTTAACTCATCTTCAAATTGTGTGCACATAGCAACCTCTATCGGTATACATTCTTGGGCATATTTACTCAATCGAACGAACTCTCTTTCACATTCAAACACTGACAGCTGGCCCTGTTTTGATGCAAGAAATTCTTTACGTTTCTTATCGAGAAACCTCTAAGTCACGTATTTTTTTCGAAATTCTATCTAGAAAAACTCCTAATCAATCCAATCTCTCGGCATAATCAAAACTAGATTATTCCATCACTGATAAGATGAATCTTTCAATAATGATACAGCACATTTCACGCATTTTGTTGGTGTACACGATAATTCATTGAAAAATTTGATCATATTTTCCAACCAGAATTCAGCTATTTCGGGATCATCTTCGGATGTACCTTGAAACTCTTTAGCCCCATACTTATGGATTTTATCAACTGGAGGCTTGCTCATTCGTATTGGTTCCAAACCCTGAGGAACTATAGGAATCGGTTGGGGAATAGGTGGGGTGGAAGTCGTTAAGCCATAGGGTTCGTTCGTACGAACTCAGTAAACCATTTATTCATCATCTGAAAGATGACTTCCTTAGCCTCTCCTCCCTGGCCTTTAGATATAGGCCTACTGCCACTCGACACTGCTCTGTGAATGGAAGCTTGCACGTTACTCTCTACTTCATCGGAGTTAACTCGGTTGGATGACATTATATCTATATGAAAAGATAGTCCAAATTGAGTCAGGAGTTATCACACTATCATAGGTTATATAATGACATGTATTTCTAGACTCGTACTTGCTATGTTTAGTCCAAGAATTGACTTATCCGTAGCTCTGAAACCACTAAATGTAACACCCCTAATTTGTATCCATCACCGAAAAAGGGTTACAAAACATTACCATAAAAATGAAACACAAAACATACATTTACAAACATTCATATAAACATAACATAATCCAATTATTTATTTGCATACAGTTCCTTAACCCAGCCTTCGAGGCCTTGAAAACACTTTAGAAACAATTTAGGACTAAATAGGAAATATTTGGAACATTTAAGAAAAAATTGGAAAAATTAAACTGCAAGGGTCACACAGCCGTGTGGCCAGGCCGTGTGGCTCACACGGCTAAGTCACACAGCCGTGTGGCCAGGCCGTGTGACTCACACGGCTAAGACACACGTCCATGTTTCAAGCCGTGTAACAATTAAAATAGGGACACATAGTCATGTCCTAGCCCGTGCCCATGCCTGTGCCGGTGTAAATTTTGAAGTTGGGTCACACGGGCAAGCCACACACCCGTGTGCCAGGCTATGTGCTAGGCCACATAATTGTCTGACTTGCAAACTTTAAAACCTATAAGGGACACATGGCTGTGTGTCACACATGGCTGAGTCACACGCCCGTGTCTCAAGACGTGTAGACATGAAATTGGCCAAAATCAAGCCATTTCCATCACCAACACAAACATGTACCTAAAAATATTTTGTGCACAACTTCAAAGCACCAAAACCTTACCAAAACATGCATAAAATGACCAATTCAATGGACATTATCATTCAACCAATATGCCATACAAGGCACCTCAAAAGCTAACATACTAAACATGCATATACTTGATCACATTTCTACCATCAAACATCACTCAACTTTTACCAAATCATACCTCAAACATAACCATTAGCACTTCATATAACTTACCATTTGAACCATATCTTTCATGCATCATAACTTAGCCATATTAACACATATCAACAAGGCACCATAAATACCAAAAGTACATCAACAAAAACAACATACACATGCCAAACTTTTCAAGTAACTTTCAAACACAAATCCATTTATACATGACATTATAACCTTGGCCAAAACATAAAAAAACTACCGATATAATTGCTAGATAGTGTGATAGATCTCTGACGAGCTTCCGATTAACTATAAAAAATAGTAAAGAAAACTACGTAAGCATATGGTAGACACCCTTTTTGTCTGAGCTCGATTGGGGGGCCCATTTAAATTTTTGTTCTCTCTTAGGCCGTTCGAAGCCCGCCCGGTTTTGGTCTATTTGAGACCTTTATTTTTCTTTTCTTTTTTTCTTTTTTCCTTTTTTGGGTTTGTCAAAGGCCCAATTTATTATTATTATCATCACTACTATTACTATTATTAAATATTATTATTACCATTTTTTTACAAATAAGCAAGATTAAAAAATATATATATAAATATGAAAGGAAAGGAAAAAGAGGGAGAGGCTTTTCATTATTTTTGTTCTTAAAAAAGAGGTAAAAAAAAAAACAACTACAAGCATTCTATTTCTTTTTTTTTCTTTTCTTCTAATTTTTTTTGGCCATAGGCATGTCATGAGGGATCGGATTTTGGATATCGATGAAGGGGGTGTCTCCAGACCGTCGGTCCTCTGCCCCTAGGAGCCCTCAAAAATCCCCATTTTTTCTCTCCCCTTTCTAAAATAAAGGTTTCTTTTAAAAAAAAAAAGGCTTGATTTTGGAAAAAAATTTGATTTTTTTTTTAAAAAGGAGAAAATTTAGATTTTAACAAATAAAAATATGTTTTTTTAGTTATTTTAAAGGAAAGTTAAAAATTTTCAAACAAAGTTTTGTTTCTTTCAACTATTTCAAAGTAAAAGCTTTAATTTTTAAGAAAATAGTGTTTTTTTTTTTAAAAAGAGAAAGTTTAGTTTTTGCAAATTAAAAAAAAAAATTAGTCATTTAAAAGGAAAGTTTAAAATTTTAAAACAAAGTTTTGATTTTTTTTTTTTTCAACTACTCCAAAATAAAAACTTTCATCTTTAAGAAAAATAGTGTTTTTTCTTAAAAAAAAAAGAAGAAGAAAGTTTAGATTTTAAAAAATAAAAATCTGTTTTTTTAAGTCATTTTAATGGAAAATTTAAAATTTTAAAACAAAGTTTTGATTATTTTTAACTATTTCGAAATAAAGTTTTGATTTTTAAAAAAATCAATAATTTTTTCTAAAGAAAGCTTTGATTTTGCAAAATAAAAAATAAAAAATTTCGGCCACTATACACGGTGGCTCCACCACCGGAGGTCGGAGAGCCCAACACCATGGCCAACATAGAAGTTGGAAGATAAAGAGGCTGAGGGTTTTTTTTTTTTTTTTTAAATAATGAGGTTAAAATGAAAGAATGAATAGTTTCTTTTTTTTTCTGCATTTATAGGTGCCAAAAATGGGTAATTTATTCCCACCCCCTTAATTTTTAAATTTATAAAAAATACTCTTTTTTTGCAGCATTGCCCTCACTCTCTGACCTATTTACACTTGTAACCCTTTTATTTATTTAAACATTAGATTTAATCCGAAATTTAAGAATTAAAAGCAAATTAATTGCTACATCAGTCCTTTGTCTTCCACATTTTTTATCTTTTAGTCCTAAAATCAAGCTATGTTATTTTGTTTCCATCTTTAATAAATAATTTACACTTATATTTTCCATTTCACTTGCATTTATACATTATATTTTTAATGTTAGTTATGCATTTTATTTTAATGTTTTATATTTATTCATGCTTGTATAATTTTTATTTATTTTTATTTCATTTTATTTATTTTCATGTCTATTTATATATATATATATATATATATATATACATTCCCCTTACATACATTTTAATATTATTTATTTATGTTACTTTGATTCTTTTATTGTATTATAAATTAGGTGTATTATTGTTATTATTATTATCATCATGTTAATGTCTTATTTATTTCATTTATTTAATTTTTCTTTTTATTATTGCCATTTTGAAAGAGTTTTAACTTTTCATTAACTTTAGTCAATTTAATTAATTTTCCTATTTTATTACTATTTGTTTTAAAAGAGGAAACTTTAGGTCATTTTTTCATCCTATAATTGTTGACATGAAGTTAGTTAAGTAGGTGTTATATTTTAATGAAACCATAAGGTTTTTACATTTGGATTTAGGTTAGTCCTTAAGATCTTACATACCATTTACCTTAGAAAAATTATAAATAATATGTAAGATATTTTTTAGGGTTTTAAATTAGTTTTAAATATCATGTAGGATTAGAATCTTAAGTTAATATGTAAATACTTTTTAGGATTTTATTCAAGATTCAAACTAAAGATTTTTGTAGGTGAATTGTAAATCATGAGTAAGTCTTTCTAAGTATTTTATTTTAGAAACTTTTTAAGAAAACTAATAAATGTTATTTAAGATTTATTATTTTGGGATTTTGACGAATTTATATCTTAGATCAAGAATTTTAAAGTAAGATAAATCATAAACCCGACATAGGATACTTTCGTAAGATCTTGATAGGTTCAACGTTATTAATTAAATCTTTTAAATAATAATAATAAAAGATCGAATAAGTTGTAGAGGGATTTTAATATTTCTCTTAATTCATTAGTAATTTCTAGGTTTCTTTTTTAAGTTCTAAAATAGAATTAATTTTAGGAATTGAAGGCATTTTACTAGAACTATTTCGGTATCCATTAGGGCTCTTGTTAAAAGTAAAAATCTCTAATTTAAGTTTCAAATTAGATAAGTTTGGTGAATAAATCTTAATTGAACTACAAGTCAACCGGAGGTGTTTCCTTTAGAGCTATTATTTATGATTTTCATAAGATTTTAGCCTAGATTAAGACATTAATATGCTTAAATAAAAAAATCTAGTCTTAAGACCCTGTTGGACTATCCCCGGATAGGCGTTGTGGGGGTGCTATAACCTTCCCCACTCATAATCGTACTCCTAAACCCAAAATTTGGTGATGAGATCGAGTCTAGATTTTTAGGATTTTTTCGTAGTATTAATTCTAGATTTTTAGACGATAGGTGGCTAACCAACCTAGCCCTAATTGGTTAGTGGCAACCCTACATAATTTAGTCCCTCTATGTCTAGCGTTGCTTACTAGGCCCCCGTACTCTTATGTAGGCAACATTATGACAGCTTGGTGACTCCACTGGGGACGTTAGTGAGTCGACTTACTTAGGTTTAAGAGCTAGGTTTTGTAGCATTTGTGCATATTAGATTTATTTATCCGTGTATTAATTTATTTAATTGTCTAATGTCATTTTAAATTGTTGAATATGTGTTAAATATTGATTTATTTGTTCATTTCATTTACTTATCATATTTTGATTTGTATGCCAATGTGTTTGTTTATTCTTCTATTGATGAAATTGATTACTTTGTATGTCGACTCTACCGTCATGGGGCGGCTATAATTTTCATTATGTTGTATCTTGCTTTTGGTCCTACGCTCGGGCCCATTCCATTTAGGAGGAGTAGCCTTAGGCTTTCATGTGACAATATGTCACCACATAAGTTTAAGAACTACTTCATGATTAAGATGGACATAAATGTTCGTGTAGCAAATGCTACCGTGTATGCTATGAAAGTATTACCACCCAAGTGACAACTCTTTTTAAAAGGGGAACGCATCCCTATGGATGTCGTATTCAAGCCTTGGGTTTCCCGTGCATTAGAGTTAGCCGTAAGCCAGCATGCAATGACCATTTTAAATGTGAAACCTAGACACAACATTCGTACCTTACCCCTCGAAATATAACCTATAGGACTTCATGAGCATCTATTCATATGTTTTGTGTTTGAATTTTTTTTCTTTGCAATGCTTTATGATTTAATTTCACATTTTCTTTTCATTTGACTTTATTTTTTTTACTGACTTTATTTTTCTTGTGTCTATGTCTCTCCATGGCATAATTCATGCATCATTTAAATACATGGGGCATAGTGTCACATCTATATTCAACATGAACACACTTTGAGAGATTCAATTGTTTGGCATGGGGTAGAAAATATAGGGATAATAGCGAGAATGTCAGAGGATACTCAGAGTAGAGAAGGTGATTGCAAGATAACTTGTTTTGACTCGAGCCTGCCTAAGATAGTTCGCATCGACTGTAGGAGGAATCGCGAAGATAAGTTAAAGGGAATATGCCAATCATGGGACGATGCTAAGAAAATGCACTTCCGGGACAAGTATGGCGATGTAGCACATCTTCTATTCGTTATACCAGATAATGCCTTGTTGAAGGCCATGGTACATTTTTGAGATCCCACTTATAGGTGTTTTAATTTCAATTAAGTGGATATGGTACCTACTATCGAGGAATATTCTACCCTTCTCCACTATGACTTTAGAGATCTGCTCAGGATATATTAGAAGTAGAACGTCAATTTCTAGGGACCCTTTGCCAATCTGATAGGTTACCTGTAGATAAGGTGAAAGCAAGATTAAAAGATAAAAATGGTCCCTACATTTCCTAGTCTAACATTAGGGATGCTATGGGAAAGGTCAGCAGTGATAGACATTTGACATTGTTCTTGTTTGTCGTATACGAGTTGATTGTGTTCCCAAAAGTTCTAGGATATGTGAGCATAGAGCTAGCTAATTTTCTGTTTCAAATTGAAAAAGGGGTAAATCCTGCTCCAGCAATCTTAGCTGAAACCATCATTTCACTCAATTTCATCAGAAGGAAAGGAGACGGGTGTTTCTTAGGATACACACAGTTGTTGTTCATATGGATGAAAAGCCATTTTAGGCACCTCTATAAGCATTTTTGTCAAGAGTTTGTTCCTTTGACCAGGCCTATAGAGGAATTTCTGGAAAATGAGTGGCCTCCAAATCAATCGACTGAGGAGTACGTTTAGAACATTAGTACATTGACATACCAAAGAATGGAATGGAGGGCTCCATGGATGATTCAAAGCATGGTACTCATCGACTGCGATGGTCATTTGTGGGTTCCCTTAATTGGCATATGGGAAGTCATCATTTATTCATCATTGATGGTTCTGAGCCAATACGGGTATGATCAATGTGTACCTACTACAGCTGGCTTAAATAGGGTGGAAGTTTTGGTTTAGGACCCGAGATTTTGGAAGAAATTGGAAGAGATATGAATTAAGTAGGGTCAAACCTTGAGCTTGCAATCAGGAACCTTTTTCAACCATTCCCCTTCAGAAATGTATATCTAGTGGCACCTAAAAAGAAGCAAAATCTTGTGTCAGCACAATTCAAGGGAAAGAGGAAGGTCCTAGATGACGTAGCTGAGCTAACAAAAAAAAATATACGATTTAGAGATGCGTCTGAGGGGTGGAGATGAAGAGGTCAGAAGGCAACGAGAACAACATCAGGCATATGTGAAGGAAAATGAGGAAGAAATCATGAGACAACAACAACAACACTAGTTAGACATGAAGGGAAGAGAGGAAGAACTAAGAATACAGTTAGAACGACGTCAATGAGAAATATTTGACTTGTTCGCTCAGATCTAGAGGTTAGAGGTGGATCCAAGTTTGCGGGCTAATGAAATCTAGAAAGCGCAAGAATAAGAGCGAACTTGGAAGAGGGTGTCTAATAAGAAAACTGCTGAAATTGAGGTGCTGAAGGAGGAAATTTGTCATCTAGCTAAAGAATTAAAGACAAAAGAAGAGCAAAACAAAGAGGTCACAGAAGAATATATAGAGCTTGTGGAGTGTTTTGTTGCAGTGGAACAAATTACAGGAAGCTGACAAGAGGTGTTTGCAACAATGCACAGGGAGGGTCAGGTTTTTGCTTAGCAAGCCAAGTGAACAGATTGAAGAACTCAAAAAAGAATCTACCGCTTTTGCGACTAAGGATGAGCCTGCAATGAAACTTCTGGATGTGGCTTAAGCACATTACCAAAAGTTCATCAAGCTTATGAGGAGGAAGAAGAAAAATGACGAGTAGAGTTTTCCCTATGGCAATATGATCGATTAGAATTTTCTTTAAGTATGAATGCAAAAATGAAAAAAAAACTTTGTAAGTTGAACAATTTTTGAACCTTCTATGAAAGAAAATGTTTATATTCGAGTATATTTAGGACAATGTGCCCCAATTTCATTCATTCATTCATCCATTCGTTCATTCATTCGTTCATTTGTTTATTCAGAAACATCATTTTAAAAAAATAAAAAGAAAAAAGAAAATTTTTATGACAAATCCAAATGATTTTCTAACTTTGGAAATAAATGTCATTTAAAAAAGGACCAATGATAGCTCACCGGTATAACACCCGCTCAAAAGCCAAAAAGATGACGGCAGAAGAATTAGCATGCATGGCCAAACTGGAGGAATAGATGGAAAGGATGATGGAAATGATTACTAAAATAGTCAAAGGCAAGGCCAAGGTAGAAGAAGGAAGTGGCACTTTGGACAATCCAATCCCTTTTTATAGTGATACAGGGGTATATCACGAAGATTTACCGCTTCAAGCGCTAGGTGTGACCATTTAGATCCCAAGAGTAAACGAGTTGCCTGCAAGTGAAGAGCCTAGATAAGTCAATTATGGATGAAGAAGCTGATAAATTTAGTTTAATTGAGGAACGTCTGAAAGGCATTGAAGGATTAGATACCTTCGGATATGTAGAAGAAGAAGGCCTGTGTCTGGTGATGTGGTTATCCCACCAAAATTCAAAGTTCCTGACTTTGAATATTTCAATGGTAGCAATTGCCCCCATTACTCACATATCCATGTACTGTAGGAAAATGGTTGCTTACTCCAAATATGAGAAACTACTAATGCACATATTTCAAGATAGTCTAACCGGATATGTGACTCATTGGTATGTAAAATTGGATAGGAGTCGGATTCGAGCTTGGGGAGAGCTCACACGGGCATTTATTTCTCAATACAAACAGATTGTAGACATGGCCCCAGACTGCCTAACTCTATAAAACATGGAAAAGAAGTCCAATGAGAGTTTTAAGGAATACGCACAACAGTGGAGGGACTGGCATCGCAAGTACAGCCTCACTCACGGAAAAGGAGACCACTGTTCTCTTCGTTGGTACGCTAAAAGGCATATACTATGATAGGATGGTAGGAAATGCCTCTAAGACATATGATATTATCCGGACAAATAATAGAAAATGCATTGAAGCCGGGCAAAATAGATGACCCTTTAAGCGCGAAGAGATGTGTCATTGGGAAGAAAAAGGAAGTAGAAATGCAAACAATCGCACCAGGCAGATACCCATACTCTTACTTTCCATACTTGAGCCCAATACCTCCACATCCCCAATACCCAACTATAAATGCTACCAATACTTCACCGTTTATGTATCATCCACCTATATCCATTACAAATCCCCCATGTTAACTATGCCAACACGGTCCCCATAAACCCAAGTCCTAAGGCCACCACGAAAGAGGGTGTTTGATCCAATTCCCATCTCCTACATAGAACTTTTTCTAATTCTAGTGGAAAAACACCTCCTTGTACCTACATACAAGGAACCAATGCAACCACCATTTCCAAAGTGGTATGATGCCAATGCTCGATATAAGTATCACTCTGGCAATCCAAGTCATACCATCGAGAATTACAATACAAGGTCCAAGATCTTATATGGGCAGGAAAGATAATTTTTAGCTAGAGAATACACCGGATGTTAACACGAATTCGTTACCAAACCAAAATTAAACATTTAATGTTATAACTAAAGAAAAGTGCCTTCAAAAGAGAAGAGTGGAAGAAATCACAACCCCGCTTGAATGGCTCTTCGACATCTTGAGGAAGTCAAATCTAATTCACGCCGAGCCACCCATGTCTGTAATGGGAATTGATATGGATCAAATCTGAAAATTCCACCAATGAGCTCGAGGACACTCTATCCAAGTTTGCCCAACGTTTAGGGAACATATACAGTGTCTCTTGGATTCTTTCTAGCTAGAGATACGGGAGGGTGTTAAGACCAATGAGATAAACACGTTAGATGCGAAACCTGTCACCATCGTATATGGAAAGAAAATCCCTATTGAAAAAGAGTCTACCTTAAAGGCTGTACAGAATGATGTGTTGGTCATCAGGCTTTTCGGTCCTTTTAAGTATGGAGATCACCAACTATGTAACACCCTTAACCCGAATCTGTCATCAAAATAGGATTTCAGAGCATTACCAAAACTTTCAGTACATTTTTCAAACAAGTTATGTAAATTACTATTCATTAGTCGAGAACATTCAAAACGTCCCTTGATAGGACCCTCGAGGCCCAATATGAGCATTAGAATCAAGTCGAGAATTAATCGGGAACTTTAAGAATTTTTCGATACATTTCAAAATTTTTCCAAGGTCCAGGGCTCACACGCCCGTGTGGTCCAAAAGACACACCCATGTGACCCAGGGACACACCTGTGCTAGAGGCCATGTTCGTCCCTGTGTAACTCTCTAACTTGTGCACACGACCATGCCATACGCCGGTGTGCTAGGCCATGTGGTTAATTAATTTAATTTGAAATTAGGTGTAGGTTTCACATGGCCAAGACACACGCTCGTGTTCTAGGCCGTGTGGCACATACAGCTTAGACACATGCCCATGTCTCTGCCTGTGTGCTCAATTCTGAGCATTCTATTTCTCAAAATTAAGGTGCAAGGGACACATGACCTAACCACATGCCCATGTCACCAGGCCGTGTGTCACATAAGGTCTAGACACATGCTCGTGTGTCTGCCCGTGTGGACAAAATGAAGTCATTTCTAGCTTCATTTCTCATCCAAAATTTCACCCAAGACCTACACTTGAAACACACAACCAATACCAACCATTCCAAGCATTCAAATTTAACAAACTTCATCATTCAACAAGACATATCATTACATGCATATGTGTTTATACACTTACCTTGGATTAACTTAGGCATTGGCAGCATTTGATCACATATACGTAACATATCACATATGAGTATATCATCATAACCTACTTAATCATACCTAAAATAAGCCATTACTAGCCATTCCAATGGCTAGGTTACAAAACATCATTTTCATACCACTAATGGCCAAGTTGTCCTATACATGCCATTATACCAAAATGGTTTTACTAAGTATACCCAAAATAACTAGTTGATAGTGTAACGATGCTCCAGTGATCTCTAGCCTTCACGAGCTTCTGAGCACTATAAAACAGGGGAAAAATAAATGAAGTAAGCATTACATGCTTAGTAAGTTCGTAAAACAGAAACTAACTTACCAATTCGTTTATTAAATCTAAGCATACAATAACAAGTTCCCATCCATTTGGCTAAATTGCCTAAACACATGCATCCAATCAAAACATGTTAGTCACAAAGTTTACATATATATCAAGTAAGGATAAATGAGCTCATCATGCAATACTCTTTCAAGACATTATCACTTCATTTCATAGTTCTCATACCATGTAAAGAGTTTTATGTCCGTTGAATCATTGAAATTCCGTTGAATACTTGGGTGGTACACTCGGGGTGTATGATTCAATAATTCGTCAATTCTTATTTGAGGGTACCTCTTAGGGCACTTAACCAAGGAACACGCTCTTGAGCCACATATCGTATAACAGGATTACCAGTCCAGGCTAAATCATTTATCTAGCGTATGCTCAAAAGAGCTCGATTAGGATTACCAGTTTAGGCTAAACCCTAATCGTAACATATACTCGAGTGGTATGATATGAGGATTACCCATCTGGGCAAAATCCTTTCTATAACAAGGTCAATAGGATTACTCGTCTAAGCTAAATCCCATCTGCAACAAATGTAGGACCTTATTAGTTTCGAGAAAGCGCATATAACCATCGGAATTCAATATTTAATCAGGACTTAACCCCTTTTGCACCATCTCTAGCATGTATGAAATTTTTATTATAACATTCAAATAATGTACATCAAGGTATATCACATTCCATACATACACAACATTCAAATAAACATATCTACATGTAGAGGTGTGCATGGGCCGGGCGGCCCGGCCCGGCCCGAAGGCTCACCCGAAAAATGGGAGGGTTTGGGTAAAAATATAGGCTCGAAAAATGGGCTTGGGCAAAAAAAGAGGCTCGTTTAGAAAATGGCCGGGCCTCGGGCAAGATTTTTTTGGCCCGGGCCTGGCCCGGCCGGCTCGATTTTAATATTAAATTATTTTTAAATTTTTTTATTTTAAATTTTAAGTAACTTTAGTTTTTTTTTTTTACTTTAGTTTTTTTTATTGTTTTTAATGTTATTTTGATATTGTAAATTTTTTGTTATTAATATAATTTAGTTCTTAATTTAGTTCTAATTTGTTTCAATTTTTTAATTTTAATATAATTATTTTTATTATATTTTTAATTTATATATTATTTTAAGAATTATTTTAGTCCCATTTTTTTAATATTTGTTTTTATGTTTTAAATGCATTTGATTTATTATATTTTAAAGTTTTTTATTTAATAAAAAAAAGTAAAAAAAATTTTTAATATGGTCGGGCCGGGCTCAGGCCTATCATTTTTTTCTCGGGCCGGGCTTGGACAAAATTCTAGGCCCATATTTCGGGTCGGGTGGGCCCGGGCCTTGAAAATGGGCCAAAAATTTTTTATGGGCCCGGCCCGGCCCATGCACACCTCTATCTACATGCTCAATTAGGTTACACGAACTTACCTCGACACTTGTTCGCATTAGAAATATACTAGTCCGAATCTATATAAATGAATTTAATCATCAATTTGACACATTTCATATTTAAATGGACTCAATTTACGTCCTAGACAAAATTACCATTTTGCCCTTAACTTTTCCATAAATTTTGATTTCATCCCTAGGCTCGGAAAATGAAACTTGTGCAATTTACTTCCTATTCCAAGCCTAACCAAAATCCCATTACAAATTTTACAGTACTTGTATTCATAAAAATTCAAAATTTTTCTTCGATTTCATAAGTTTACATTTTAGTCCCTAAATCATGTTGCTATCAAAAATCACTTTGTAAAAGTTGTTTATCTATCAACAACCTTTCATTTTCTATCATAAATTTCTAATTTTAAGCATATACATCCTTGACCCATTTTCCATAATTTGATAACTTTTCAAATTAATCCCTCAAATAGAGAGATTAAGTTATCCCAGTTTTAAAAATATCAAAAATACTAAAAACGGGACAAGAAAACTTACCCAATTAGGCCTTGAAAGTTTCTTCTCTCTCTCTCCTTGGGTTTTCATGTGTTTTTAGGTTGAAGATGATGAGAAAATAAGATGATATTTTCTTTTCATCTTTTAATTAATTAAGTATTTTGTAATTTCCAATTTAGTCCTTGCCCTTTTTTTATATTTCCATAGATGAGTCACCAAGAATCTACATAATTTTCTTTAATGGTCTAATTACCATATAAGGACCTCTAGATTTGAATTCCATAGCTATTTAATCCTTATAGCTACTAGAATTCAACTTTCGCATTTTATGCGATTTAGTCATTCTCGTAATTAAACACTTAATCGATAAAATTTTTGTATCAAAATTTTCACACGACATGCCTATTATAGCCTATTATAATACGGACCATATAATGAAATAAAAAATAAACCTTATTTTCGGATCAGATTTGTGGTCTTGAAACCACCGTTTCGGTTTCACTGAACAATGGGCTGTTACAAACGAGTTCCTTGGAGATATGATTATGAGGTGGATGGATTTGATGACTCCAACGTCAAAGGACTCAGTGGCATAACTCGAGGTGGGCATTGTTACAAGCCAAACACAGTGGGGAAAGAACCTCAAGATAAGGAAATGATTTCAAAAAATCAACTAGAAATTGACGATCAAAAAGCCAATAAGGAAACGAGGGAGGACCAAAAGGGAGAAGTCAAGAATGATAAAGTTAACGAATTCTTGTGTCTGATAAAGCACAGCTAGTACAGTGTGGTCGAGTAGTTAAAGCTGAGCATCAGGTACCGTCTGGTTTATTGCAGCCGATTATTATTCTCGAGTGGAAATGGGATAGAGTGACTATGGATTTTAGTACTGCATTTTAGTACCGTATTTCACCCACAAATGCATGGTCAATCCAAGTGAGTTGTACAGATACTCGAGGATATGTTGAGATGTTGCATTCTTGAGTTTGAAGGTACGTGGGAAAAGTATTTGCCATTGATTGAATTCGTGTATAACAACAGTTTTTAATCGAGTATAAAAATGGCACCATACGAAGCTCTATACGGTCGGAAGTGTCGAACATCATTGTACTAGACTGACCTTAGTGAGAATAAGATTTTTGGGGTCGATTTGACTAAAGAAACTGAATAGAAAGTGAAAGTAATTCGTGATAGTTTGAAAGCAGCATCAGATCATCAGAAATCTTACGCCAATTTGAAACAAAAAAATATTGAGTTTCAGATCGGGGATAAAGTGTTTTTGAAAGTACCTCCGTGGAATAAAATACTTTGATTTGGTCGTAAAGGCAAATTAAGTTCGAGATTCATCGAATCGTATGAGATCATCGAGCGAGTTAGACCAGTTGCTTATCGGTTAGCATTACCATCTGAGTTAGAAAAAATTCACAATGTATTTCATGTATCGATGCTATGAAGATACAGATCTGATCCCTCGCATGTTATTTCCCCAACCGAAGTTGAGATTTAGTCAGATTTATCATATAGTGAATAACTGATCCAAATTCTAGCTGGTGAAATCAAAGAGCTAAGAAATAAGAAAAATTCATTAGTGAAAGTATTATGGCATCGACAAGGGGTTGAAGAAGCTACGTGAGAACCCGAGGATGCTATGAGAAAGCAATATCCAAATCTGTTCACTGGTATGATTTTCGGGGACGAAAATCCCTAAGGGGGGAGAGTTGTAACAACCCGATTTTAGCTAAATCAGAATAGTGGTTTTGAAATCACAAATCTAAGGTTGTAAAATTATTTTAATATTATATTTTGTGTTTATAGCATGTGATTATATATGTGTGAAAGTTTCGTGAAATAATTTTACCGTTTGAGTGCTTAATTTGACAAAAGGACTAAATCGCGTAAAATGTAAAAGTTGTATGCTATTAGTTAAAAGTGTCAAATGGCCTTGGCTTTTAAATATGATGGCCAAAAATGGTAATTAGACCATTTTAAGTGATAGTGGACTTTTATGGACAAAATTTATGTGTTATTGAATGATTTATATTAAGGATAGTTTTGTAATTTGATAATAAGGTTAATTAAAACATAATAAAATAAATTTTGTCCATCTTTTCTCTTAGATGGTTGAATATGGAGGAATAAGAATGAATAAATGGAGTTTTAGGGTTTGGCTAGTGCATGGTTAATCTGGTAAGTGTTTTGAGCTCGATTTTTAATGATTTTTACGTTTTTGAGATCGTTGCTTAGTAATCTAGCTAGCCCGTATCTTAATTTTTGAATTTTTTCATGATTTTGTTAAGTGCCATTGATGAATTTTTGAGCTTTTGAATGATTGATGATGAAATATGAAAGCTTGATGATAGATTTTAAAGTTTTGTTAAGTGATTTTAGCTAAAAATGCATTTTAGGGATTTAATTATGAAAAGTGTAAATTGGGTGGATTAAATGTGAAATAAATGAAAGTTTTGGGCTGCTAGGGGTCCCTATGAAATTCGGATAGCATGTAATTGGATTGAATTGTGTGAATTTTGTGTATTTTTGAAATAAAGACTAAATTGAATAAATGTGAAACTTTAGGGGCTAAAGGTAAAAATGCCCAAATAGGTATTTTTGGATGAAACTGAATGAATAGGTGATTAAATGAGTTAATTTTGAATTTATATAGATCAAGAAAGAAAGAAATCAGATTTAGATTGGGGGAAATCAAAACTTATCGAGTAATCGATCCAATTCGTCAATTTCGAGTACGAGGTAAGTTCGTATGTGATAATTTCATTATAATTGTATGTTATATGCTTTGGTATTGCATAAAATGTGATTATGAGATTATGGATAATGTTTGAATTATGAATACGACTATACGAATGTGTTCGACAATGAAATCGACAAGTGAAACTTCCCGGTTGAACCTTAGGAATAGTTGGGATGCTAATGACATGTCATTAGGTTAATATATTGGCTTCAGGCCATGATATTGGCACTTCTGGTGCGAATAATACCTTGATTTGGCTATGGGCCATGGTATAGGTATTCAAGGAGGAGTTACCTTGATTTGGCTACGGGCCATAGTATGGGTACTCCGGGATAAGTTACCTTGATTTGGCTACGGACCATGGTATAGGTACTTATCAATTGAGATCTTGAGTATTTGACTTCTATTCCATATGGTTCAATGGGTAAAAGAAATGACGTGATTGAGAAAGAGGTTAATACGAGGTGATACAGGTACGTATAGAACCTACTCGAGTATTAGATTGAGAAAGTTTAGTGAGATGGTATTTGATCATGTTTTGAGACATGATAAAGCTTTGTGGTTAATGTGATTTTGATTTGGTAATGTGAAAATAGTTAAATTACATTTATTTGATGAATTGAGTTATTCACTTACGAACTTACTAAGCTATGAAGCTTACTGTGTGTTATTTGTCTATGTTTTATAGATAATTAAAGCTAGCTCAGATCTGGGAGTCGTCGAGAACATCATCGCACTATCAAACACCTAAGTTGGTACTTTTGAGATATGTATATATGGTATATGGCATGTATAGGCTCGTTAAGGTACTTTGGTTGTGAATATGGCTATGAGAATTGGATTATAAATGTTTATGTTTGGAATGGTATGTATAGTCATGAATGATGGCTTATTTTGGTATGTTTTGGTATAAATGTGGCCAAATTTTGATAGATGATAAATGGTTATGTTTTGAGTTTGGCAAATGATCTTTATGGTATGATTGAATTGAAGAAATTGAGAAGTTATGTGTTTTTAAATAGATGCTTATAATATAAGCTTTGGATAGTTATTTGGTATTGATCGAGTATTGAATTTGGTTGAATTGGATACTGTATAAATGATGTAATGAATGATGATTTTGGGCTGCCTATTATATGATGAAATGGTATCATTTTAGTTGTTAGTTGTGTATGAGAAAAAATGTGGCAAATTGGCCTTACAAATGGCCTATTTTTGTCCACACGGGCATGTGTCTCAGCTATGTGTGACACACGATCATGCTACACGGCTGTGAGTCCCTTGGGGTAAACTTTCGAATTAAGTCAGTACACCCTACAGGTTTGGCACGGCCTAGACACATGGGCGTGTCTAATAGTCGAGTATGGCACACGGGCTGGTACATGGGCATGTGGTCAACCGTGTGACCCAAGTCAGTAACCCCTCTAGATTTCACACGGCTTGGAACACGGGCATGTCCTCGGCCTTGTGGTGCAAGTCAGTATTTATGCCCTGTTTTCACACAGTCTATCACACAGACGTGTCTGGTGGCCTTGTGAAGCACACGGCCTGCTCAGACGGGCACGGGCGTGTGACCCTTGAATGCTTCAAAATTTTATAAGTTTCTCAAAGTTTGCAAATGTTATCGATTTAGTCCCGAACCACTTCTAAGCAAGTTTTAAGGTCTCATAGAGCCTTATAAGGGACATTTTGATTATATTGATCGATGTTTATGTGAAAAATGTATGATTGATGTTGTAATTGATCGGTAATGCCTCGTAACCCTATTTCAGCTACGGATACGGGTTAGGGGTGTTACATCTTACAGGCACTACACATCTCAATAAAGCGTAAAGCCTATTCTGTGGCTAGGGCCCTGATCAACAATGGGTCATCGATCAACATCATGCCTTTGTCAACATTATCTAAGCTACCCGTGGACACCTCGTACATGGTATCGAGCCCTTTAGTGATTCGAGTTTTGATGGCACCAAAAGAAATGTGATTGGCAAAATAAAAATTCCCTTGTGGTAGGAGTCGTTAATTTCCTTATTCACTTTCAGGTGATGGATATATCGCCTTCTTACAGTATGGTGTTGGGACGCCCATGGATTCATTCGGCTGGGGTGGTACCATCTTCCTTGCACCAAAGATTAAAATTTGTAGTCGATCAGAATTTGTGCATTGTGCGAGGTGAAGAGGACCTATTGGTAGCTAACTTGCCAAATTATCCTTTCACAGAAGTGGATGATAATACAATGGAAGTTCTTTCCGGACCTTTGAAGTGGCCACTACGTCTTACGTGGCAAAGGGAATGCGAGCCCCTAAGCCTCATGTGCCACAAACAGTGAACATGTTATTTGCCTAGACAATAGGGAAGGGTTGGCAAATCTACTTAGGTTTGGGAAATGACCTACAAGGTGTCTCAAAACCCATTTTTTTTCCCACTTAGAATGATACATGAGGGTTGGGATATGAGCCTACAATGGAGGATGTCGATAAGATGTATAAAGAGTAGAGAGCAAAGAAGTTGTCTCGCATGGCTGGAAAGAAGGTGATGGAACCTCTTTTGATGTGTCTCAATGGGATTCGAGCACCAGAAAAGGACCCCTTTCAAGTTAATGATTAATGGAGATGCAATGAATCTAAACATGATTGGCAATAGAGTGTCGATGTCAACAGACTGGGTTCAGTACGACTCTTCCACCTTGGACAGCTGGCAGCTCATACGGTTACTTGCTATCCTTGAGTCTTCTGAGATGTAATCATTTTAAGAGTTTTTATATCAAAGTTTAATATCGTTCAGTTAATTTAATTTCCTTCAAAAATCCATGTAAAATTATTTTATCTTTAATGAAATCAGATTTGGATCATGTCACTAGTCACTTTTATTCATTCAATTGTTTTCATTCATATACCAATATGCATACTCATAATTATTTTAGGGATATACCACATGAATTGATAAATGATCTAAATGATATCTTTGAATCAAATTCTCATAATTATATTCACTATAATGATCATGGGACGGAAGAGGGGGAAGTTATACCAAATGAGTTTTTAAGGCTAGTTGAACAAGAAAAGAAGCTTATAGAACCCCACTTGGAAGGAACATATTTGATCAATCTGGGTGATGATGAGGTAAGAAAGGAAATTAGGATTGGAACCACTCTCATGCCAGAGCAAAGTTAATTGTTGAAGGATCTACTCATTGAGTTCTCAGATGTGTTTGCATAGCCATACCAAGATATGTCGGGTTTGGACATCAATATTATGGAACACAGGCTACCTTTAAAATTAGATTGCAAGCTCGTATACCAAAAGTTGAGAAGGATGAAACCTGAAATGTTGTTGAAGATTAAAAAAGAGGTCAAGAAACAATTCGATGCGGGATTTTTGGAAGTAGCTAAATACCCAAAGTGGGTGGCGAATATTGTACCAGTGCCTAAAAAGGTTGGGAAAGTTAGATTGTGCATCAATTGTAGAGACTTGAACCGAGCCAACCCCAAGGATAATTTTTCGTTACCTTATATAGACGCACTGGTTGATAACATTGTTAAACATTGTGTTTTCTCTTTCATGGATGAATTCTTGAGGTATAATCAAATCAAAATGGTGAGGAAGGACGTGGAAAAGGCCACGTTCATCACGACCTAAGGAACTTTTTGTTACAGGGTCATGCCGTTTGGTCTAAAAAATGTTGGGGCCGCATGTCAATGAGTAATGGTGACACTGTTTCATGACATGATGCATAAAGAGATTGAATTTTATGTTAACGATATGATAGCAAAGTCCACTAGGGAGGAAAGTTATGTTGAAAACCTCCGTAAACTATTTGAAAGATTAAGGAAATACAAATTGAGATTAAATCCAGAAAAATGTACTTTTGGGGTAAAGTTACGAAAGCTGTTGGGTTTTATAGTGAGTGAACGGGAAATTGAAATAAATCTGGACAAGTTTGAGCAATTCAAGATTTGACACCCCCTAAAACTCAAAAGGAGGTAATAGGTTTTTTGGACGGTTAAATTACATGTCTCGTTTTATCTCACAGTTGACAGATAAATATGATCCCATCTTCAAACTCTTACGTAAGGATAGTGATGGTGAATGGAATGAAGATTGTCAAAAACCTTTCAAGAAAGTAAAAGAGTATTTGGCTAAGCCACCATTTTTGATTCCCCCGGTGCTAGGAAGACCTTTGATTTTGTATTTGGTAATGCTGGATAATTCCATAGGTTGTGTTCTAGGGCAACGAGATGTTTCAAACAAGAAAGAGCATGTAACCTATTATCTGGAAGAAGTTCACAGAATATGAAGCCAAGTATTCCCATCTAGAAAAGATGTGTTGCACTTTAGCATGGACTGCGTGTCAACTAAGGCAATACATGTTGTATCACACCACCTTCCTCATCGCAAAGTTGGACCCTTTGAAGTGCATTTTCGAGAAGCCATCATTGTCAGGGAGAGTTGCTCGTTGGCAAGTGGTTTTGTTCAAGTATGACATCATCTATGTGTCCCAAAAGGCTATAAAAGGAAGCACTGTCGTGAAATTTCTAGCGGATCACACAAAAGCAGAATACGAACCCATGAGTTTTAATTTCCCAGACGAAAAGATCATGTCAATTTCAAAGTGTGAAGAACAAATTTTGAGGGTGTTTTTCAATGGAGCATCCAACATGATCGGGCATGGTATTAGGGCAGTACTAATCTCCCTAAGTGGCCAGTACTTTCTAGCTACAGCTAAACTTATGTTCACCTATATGAACAATGTAGCTGAATACGAGGCATGCATTCTGGCACTTCAAATCTCCATTGAGAAAAAGATTAGGGTTTTAAAAGTTTTTGATGACTCAACATTAGTTGTTCACCAATTAAGAGGAGAATGTGAAACAAGGGATTCCAAGCTGACTCACTATCAAACATATGTGCATGTACTAATCAAAGAGTTTGATACATTAGTTACTCTAGCTGCATTAGTTACTCTAGCCACCATGTTCAAAGTAGGATCCAAAATAGAAGTGCAACCTATACAGCTAAGAGTCAAGGACTCACCGGCCTACTACGCGGGAGTAAAATTGGGAACAAATGGGAAACCGTGGTATGTTGATATTAAATGATCTTTGTAATACTAGCAATACCCAGATTGAGCCTCAAAAAATGATAAAAGAATAATTAGGAGGCTGGCTATGGGTTTCTTATTGGACGGTGAATTTTTTTACAAAATAGAACATAACCAAACCCTGTTGAGATGTGTCAACACAAAAGAGGCGAATCAAATAATGAAGGAAATCCATGATGGAGTATGTGGAGCACATAGTAACGGACATATGCTAGCACGACAAATCATGAGGGCTGGATATTTTTGGTTGACGTTGGAACGACATTATTTAAATTATGCTAAAAAATGTCATAAATGTCAAATTTATGCAAACAGTATTAATGCTCCTACCAATCTTCATGTCTTGGCACCTCCTTGGTCGTTCTCAATGTGGGGCATGGATGTTATTGGCCCTATCTCACTGAAAGCATCAAACAGGCATCGCTTCATCTTTGTAGTGATTGATTATTTCACCACGTGGGTTGAAGCTGCTTCATATGTCAATGTAACTTGATCAGTGATCTGTAAATTTTTGAAAAAAGAAGTCATTTGTCGGTACGGTTTACCAGAAAGAATCATATCAGATAATGCCAGGAACTTGAACAATGCCTTGATAGAAGAGGTTTATACACAATTTAAGATCAAGCATCACAATTATGTGCCATATCGTCCAAAGATGAATGGGGCAGTTGAGGCCAAAAATAAGTATATCAAAAAGATCATTTCCAAGACAACAGAAACGTATAGGGATTGGCATGAGAAACTCCCTTTTGCTCTTACCGCACATTAGTGAGAACTTCGACTAGAGCTACTCCATTTTCATTAGTGCATGGCATGGAGGCCATTTTACCTATCGAGGTTCAAATTCCAACTCTACGAGTGTTGAGGGAAGTGCGACTAGAGAAGGCTAAATGGATGAAAAAGAGATATGAGCAGTTGAATTTAATTGAGGAAAAGAGATTAGTAGCTTTCTGTCATGGCCAGTTGTATCAACAAAGAATGAAGAAGGCCTATAACAAGAAGGTGCAACCAAGGCAGTTCAGAGAAGGGGATCTGGTACTAAAGAAGACTTTTCCATATGTTCATGATCATCAGGGAAAATGGACACCAAAATAGAAAGGACTGTATATGGTAAAGAAAGCTTTCTTTGGTAAAGCATTGATTTTCGCTGAAATGGATGGAGACGAGATGTTGAACCCTGTAAATTCTGATGTAGTGAAAAAATACTTTGCTTCAAAACTAAACTTGATTATTCTTAAAGATTTATTCCCATTGAGTAATATTGGCTTTTTCTGTTTTGCTTTTCTTTGTTTGTCATGTTTGAGGTTACGTTTTACCTTGGAATCTTGCATTCTCCTTAAAGTTAATTATTTCATAAGTTGGTCATGTTTAAAGTGACGAATGGCATTTTTGAAATATCCTTCACTTGAAGAAAATTTCATCCTTTGTTAACCACTTTGGGCCATATTGTTTGTTAAAAATTTACCCTTACCGAAGGATCACCCTCCACGTTGGAGGACATTTTGTGATGTTTTGGGTATGGATGAATGATTTTATAACATTGTGAGACAAACATGAGATTATGCGCAATTTAAATTGAAAAGATGGGCGCATTCCTAAGAATGACCTTGTGATGAGATTAACCATATTTTGAAATGATAAATGGCATTATTTTGTTCTCCCCATCACTTAGAGAAAATTATATCCCTTGCTACCTCATTTTGAGCCTAATGTATCTTCTTTCTAAACGCTAATTAAAGTCATCCATCGAACATCATGGATTGACAAGAAAGATCATGAAAAATGAAAGAAAAATTTTAAATTCTTGATCTCATTTTGAAAAATGAAAAAAAAATGGGGAAAACGAATAAGAATAAAGAAAGGAAATAGGAAGGAGTAAGAACAAAGAAAAGTGATTGAGAGATGGAAAGACCAATCAAAAATTCAAAATAAATCCTCATGATTTTTATACTCTTTCACATAATATGTATTTTAGCCTGGAAAACTTTTCTCTAATTGACCCTTAAGCCTCAAATCACATTAAAATCCTTAAAAGACCATTTTGATCGAATATGTTTGTTCAAATCAAGAAGCTAATCCTTGGGAAACTATGATGTCTTCAAGAGCATAAAAGAGGGAGATGAACTCTAAGGTGAAGACTCATAAATAAGCAGTCTAGAGAGATTTCTAAAAAAGGAAAAAAAAAGATATGAGATGCCTTGAAGGATAGTGAAGATTTCCAGAAGAAATTGATCCTTCAGTACGAACCCTGAAGTCATCTATTTGAGCCTATTTTAGCCCTTTCTTTGGCACCCAAACTCGAGCCGACACTATAACCTTGGAACAAATCCATCTCTGATTGCTTGTGGCTAGTTTAAATTAGAAAATTAATCTACTTGGAGAATGTAAGAGTCTATAGAATACAAATTTTGCTTAAATCAAGAAAAAAAACAACAAAAAAACAAAAAAGAAACCAAAAAAATAAAGAGAGAGCAAAAGAAAGGAACTATATTGAAGAATATCTACTTTAAGATGCAATTTTGCAAAAGAGTATGGTACAAGGTTCATAGTTTGAATAGTCCAAAGGTAGGAAAAGGAAATTTGGCTTCATAAGAATTAACAAGTTGACTCTCGATGCAAGAAATTTATCTTTCAAGGGTGGATTCATGAAATCCATAGTACCAATTTTGTTAAGTGAATTATCATTTGAGAATTTAATTTACGAGTCATAAAATCATTTTGAAATTTGTTAAGGTGATATCCCATGAAATTTGATTTTCATGATTTTTTGTGTGTGGATAGGGATTTGATCTTTTTCAACCCAAAAACATGATTCTCAAAATAATTATCTTTTATGAAAAATTCAAGAAAGGGAGAAAGAAAAACATTCATTGCATTTAGAGGCCCAGGTGTGGAGGTCCACTTACTTTTCATTGCGTTTAGAGGCTTGGGTGTGGAGGTCTATTTACTTTTCATTGCATTTAAAGACCCTGGTGTGGAGGTCCATTCACTTTTCGTTGCATCTAGAGACCCAGGTGTGGAGGTCCATTCACTTTTCATTGCATTTAGGGACCCAAGTGTGGAGGTTCGTTTACTTTTCTAGTTTAGAAGCCTAGGTGTGGAGGTCCGTTACTTTTCTAGTTTACTTTTCATTGCATTTAGAGGCGCAAGTTTGGTATCTACTTTTCTAGTTTTGGATAACATAATATGCTTTGATCTTTTTCGATTTTGGTAATTGCAAAAACTTGTTATTTCTTTTACTGCGATGTTTGAGTGGGATTTGATAGTGGTTTGGTGTCTACGTCTGTAACGCCCCGAATTTGGGCCTAGAAGGAATGGGCCTTGAGCATGAGAACAGCTAGGAGACTGCATATAAATATTTAATTGTGCAAGAATGTGGCACAATTAAGTGTTTGGCTTAGTGGTTGTGTGCTTTGGAAGTGTCTGGGAAGTCATGGGTTCAAGTCCTGGCTTCCACAAAATTTTTGGTTTTTAAGGATAAAACCCCTATCTTTGGTCAGTAGGGTTATAAATAAAATTTGGTAAAGTATGATATAAAAAAAAGCCTACTGGTCTGGTGGATAGTGGCGTGTGGAGTGTGATATTGGTCTGAGGTTCGAATCCCTACTTGTGCAAATGAGGATTATTTTTACCGGTGGCTTTGGGAGGAAGTTGTGTTTGGCTGAAACACAAAGGGTTTGAACAAATTTGGTTGGAGTTGTTGTTAGCCAAATTTGAAGAGATGGATGAGAGAAATTTAAAGAGAAAATCGAGAAAGATTTGAATTTGAATGGAGTGGAAGAGTTGTGCCAAAATTAAACTTTAGGCACTCAAAAATTCGGCAAAAAGCTAGTGATTCCTTTCTTCTCACTTTCGGTTACTGACTCTAGCATTTTTGATCTTTTCTTTCATTCATTGGTGCCGAAATACTGCTTCCTTCGGGTTTTGCTCGTTTTGGTCTATTCCCATTTACTGAATTCATTGAAGTCCTTTGTCGAATTTGTTTTACTGTTTTTCTCCCTTCAGTCCCCTCAGTTGTTCGGTTTTGTTTGCTCCTGGATTGTTTGACCATTTCTTTTCTTTGCCTTTCTCATACTCTGGCTGAATATTGTAAGGCTTATTTTGAGGTGCTTCTCTTCAAGTCTTTCTCTTCTCCCATTACCATTCTCTTTCCCTTTTTCTTCTTTTCCTCCTCTTCTCTGAAGCCGAACATTTCTTTCCTAATTTCATTCTTCTTTTCTCTGTTAAGCCGAATACCATACTCTCTCTTTCTCCCAAAGTCTTTTGGTTCTTCTTGCTTTGGCCAAACCTCTTTGTTTGTCTGTTGCCAAAAGCCATCTGAGTTATTGGTAAGGTATGTTTCAATCGGTTTATTATTTCTTTTCTAACCGAATTTTTGTTGGCTCTACTGCCAAGTTTCGGTTATCCCTTTTCTTTATATTTGGGGCCTAATATATTCTTCTTTCTTTTAATAACATATGAACTACCGAATCTTGCTAGAGGTGTGGATTCTATTGAGGAAGTTTAGGCGAGTAGTCTATCCATTTTTGGGGTAAGTGATTTAAGTATGATGTTTTCAATATAGGATTTTAAATACTTACCAACTGATCTAATGTTTCTTGTAAAGGAGGAAAATTTTGGGCGGTGCATGGAGGCTCAGTCAAAGGGGAACTCTGCGACTATTGGATTGGTTCTCGTTTCAGAAGTGGTTCAGTTGCAACTCCATAATAGGTGTGTATTCACACACTTAATAGACTCTAGATCGATAAAATGTCGAAAAGCCGAAAATATGGCGTATGATGCCACATGGGCATACAATCGCATGTGTGGTGAACCGAACCCACAGGACATAGGCATTAGACTGTAGAGGCCACCACGAGCGCTCTCGTGGTCTTGGCCTGTTCTGGGCCTCGTTAGGCCAAAATAGGCTGTGTGGGCCCAGTGGGCTTATGGGCTCACACGGATAAATGTATGTAATGTGGTAAGTGTTATTTGGACTGTGACATTAGCATAGTTGTGGCTGTTTCCGGGCTAAATGGGCCACACGGGTGTGTGGGCCCACTTGGGCCGAGTATGGGCCTTAAGCCCATTTCTACCGTTAGGTTTGTTTAGGTTACTTAAGTCGCTTGAGGTGATGGTGGACCTTTCGTTGGGTTGTTAAGACCTTGAACTGTAAAATAACCGAAATACCCTGGTAGTGTAAAATTACTGAAATACCCTTGTAGGGTAAAATGACTGTTTTGCCCTTGTGGGTAAATGACCAACTTAGACTATGAATTTGATCGATTTGACTATGATTGTATGACTGTGTTTTAACTGACTTGACTGCGGTTGTAAAACTGAGATGCTTTTAGTATATGTTTAAATAACTGTTACAGAGCATGGTTATTCTGCATGCACGTGTGATGATTGAGCATGACATACTTGACATATTGCATGGGGTTGGGACATTGATATGGAGAAGTATTTTTCTGATAGGATCGTACGGGTTGCACAAGACGACTGTGGACCAGCAGACGGCTTAATGTCGCTTAATATGATTATGGCTCTGTGCCAACCTAAACATGGCTTTGTGCTAATCGTATTTGCCTGTGGCTATGTACCTTTCATATTTATTGATGACTCTGTGTCGACCATATTTATCCATGGTTGTGTACTGATCATGTTACAGCTACTGATGGCTTTGTGCCGATCATATTACCGCTACTGATGGCTATAAGCCGTGTATATTTCTGGTAGCTATGCTTCAATATTGGTGTGCTAGCTAGGTGGGTTGATTTTATCCCCACATGGTGTGTTGCTTGGTACGGGTGGTGTGTTGGCTGGATTGGGATGGATTGCATTATTGCAATCGTTGCATTTTTCATCGACATCACACATCAAAATAGGCTTAGGCCCACATGTATTTTGTTTCTGATTTTGATACTGTATTGGGCTTAGGCCCATACTGTTACTGTATTGGGCTAAGGTCCACATTGTTCTGTTACTAAAAAGGGCTCTGGCCCAGCCTACTTCTGCATTCCATTATCTTACTGGCTATTTTTATTTTAGGGGATTACACACTGATTTTTCGTAAACTTACCCCATTTTTAACTGTGTAGGTAATTCCCAGCCTTAGATGATTCAGAGCCGCGAGGGACTCGGAGGTGGCCACACGACCGTAGCTTTTTAATGCTTAACTTTATTTATGTTTAAAATTTCACTTTGGGTTTTGATTCTGTAATAAAGCCTCTTAAACTTAAGTTATTTTATTTGGTCTTTATTTATTTGATACTTAACTGATAGTGATAGGACGCTGGTTTTCGAAAAGATTAATTGTTTTCAAAACACCGTGTTTTCGCAACATTTTTGGATATTGCTTCCGCAACAATCAATGTTTTTAAAGTAAAGATGTTTTAAATGGTTAAGGTGTTTTGAGTTTTTAACGAAGAGATTTCAACTCAGAAATGAATATCTACCATTAAGTCCAATTTTTGAAAGACACTTCAACATGACATGCCAAATTCGGCCATAACGTCTAGGCTGGGTTTGGGGTGTTACGTCTTTGTATGCTCCTTGCTCCGTAAGCCACGAACAAAGAGGGGCAACTGTAGACACCCGTTTTTGTTGGAGCTCGATTAGGGGCCCATTTAAATTTTTGTTCTCTCTTGGGCCATTTAAAGCCCACTCGGTTTTGGTCAATTTGAGACCTTTATTTTTCTTTTCTTCTTTTTTTCTTCTTTCCTTTTTAGGCCTATCAAAGGCCCAAATTATTATTATCATCACTACTATTACTATTATTAAATATTACTATTATCATTTTTTACAAATAAGCGAGATTAAAAAAAACCATACATAAACATGAAAGGAAAGGGAAAAAAAAGGAGAGGCTTTTTCATTTTTTTTATTCTTAAAAAAAAAGGTAAAAAAAACATAACTACAAGCATTCTATTTTTTTTTCTTTTCTTCTACTTTGTTTTTTGGCCATATGCATGTCATGAGGGATCAGATTTTGGGTTCTAATGAAGGGGACGTCATAAGACCGTTGGTCCTCCGCCCTTAGGAGCCCCCAAAAATCCCTTTTTTTTCCCTCCCTTTTCTAAAATAAAGGTTTCTTTAAGAAAAAGAAGACTTGATTTTGGGAAAACATTTGATTTGTTTAAAAAAAAGGAGAAAGTTTATATTTTAACAAATAGAAATTTGTTTTTTAGTTATTTTAAAGGAAAGTTTAAATTTTTAAAATAAAGTTTTAATTTTTTTTCAACTATTTTAAAGTAAAAGCTTTAATCTTTAAGAAAAATGGTGTTTTTTTCATTAAAAAAAAAAAGAGAAAGTTTAGTTTTTGAAAATTAAAAATCTATTTTTTTAGTCATTTTAAAGGAAATTTTAAAATTTTAAAACAATTTTTTTATTTTTTAACTATTTCGAAATAAAGTTTTGATTTTAAAGAAAATTAATAGTTTTTTCTAAAGAAAACTTTGATTTTTGCAAAAAAAATAAAATTCCGGCCACCATACGTGACGACTCCACCACTGAAGGCCTGAGAGCCATTGGGCTCTCCGGTGGTGGAGCCATGGCCAACATAGAAGTTGGAAGAGAAAGAGAAAGAGGTTTTTTCTTTTTTGTGAAAAACAATGAGGTTAAAATGAAAGAATGAATAGTTTTTTTTTTTTTGCATTTATAGGTGCCAAAAATAAGTAATTTATTCTCACCCCCTTACATTTTAAATTTACAAAAAAATACCCCGCTTTTTGCACTCTCTGACCAATTTACACTCGTAACACTTTTATTTATTTAAACATTCGATTCAATCTGAAATTTAACAATTAAAAGCAAATTAATTGCTACATCAGTCATCTGTCTTCCACATTTTTATCTTTTAGTCCTAAAATCAAGCTATGACATTTTGTTTCCATCTTTAATAAATAATTTACTCTTATATCGTCCATTTCAATTGCATTTATACATTACATAATTAATGTTAATTATGCACTTTATTTTAATGTTTTATATTTATTCACACTTGTATAATTTTTATTTATTCTTATTTCATTTTATTTATTTTCATGTCTATTTATATATATTTACACTTTCCCCTTACATACATTTTAATATTATTTATTTATGTTACTTTGATTCTTTTATTGTATTATGAATAAGGTGTATTATTGTTATTATTATTATCATCATGTTAATCTCTTATTTATTTCATTTTTCTTTTTATTATTGCCATTTTGAAAGAGTTTTAACTTTTCTTTAACTTGAGCCAATTTAATTAAATTTTCTATTTTATTACTATTCATTTTAAAAGAGGGAACTTTAGGTCGTTTTTCCATCCTATAATTGTTGACATGAAGTTAGTTAAGTAGATGTTATATTTTAATGAAATCATAAGGTTTTTACATTTGGATTTAGGAGTCCTTAAGATCTTACCTACCATTTACCTTAGAAAAATTATAAATATTATGTACGATTTTTTTTAGGGTTTTAAATTAGTTTTAAATATCGTATAGGATTAGAATCTTAAGTTAATATGTAAATACTTTTTAGGAATTTATTCAAGATTAAAACTAAAGATTTTTGTAGGTGAATTGTAAATCATGAGTAGGTCTTTGTAAGTATTTTATTTTATAAACTTTTTAAGAAAGTTAATAAATGTTTTTTAAGATTTATTATTTTGGGATTTTACGAATTTAAATCTTAGATCAAGAATTTTAAAGTAAGATAAATCTTAAACCCGACATAGGATACTTTCGTAAGATCTTGATAGGTTCAACGTTATTAATATCTTTTAAATAATAATAATAATAAAAGATCGAATAAGTTATAGATGTATTTTAATATTTCTCTTAATTCATTAGTAATTTCTAGGTTTTTTTTAGAATTCTAAAATAGAATTAATTTTAGGAATTGAAGTCATTTTACTAGAATTATTTTGGTATCCTTTAGGGCTCCCGTTAAAAGTAAAAATCTCCAATTTAAGTTTCAAATTAGATAAGTTTGGTGAATACATCTTAATTGAACTACAAGTAAACCAGAGGCGTTTCCTTTAGAGCTTTTATTTAAGATTTTCATAAAATTTTAGCTTAGATTAAGACATTAATATGCTTAAATAAAAAAAATCTAGCTCTTAAGACCCCGTAGGACTATCACCGGATAGGCGTTGTAGGGGTGCTATAACCTTCCCCACACGTAATCGTACTCTCGAACCTAGAATTTGGTGATGAGATCGAATCTATATTTTTAGGATTTTTTCGTAGTATTAATTCTAGGTTTTTAGACAATATGTAACAACCCGGTTTTAGCTAAATCGGAACAGTGGTTTTGGAACCATAGATCTGAGTCAAAAAAATAATTTAATATTATTTTTGGTGTTTACAGCATGTTAATTAATATGTGTGAAATTTTCGTGATTTAATTTTATCGTTTGAGTGTCTAATTTGATAAAAGGACTTAATCGAGTAAAATGCAAAAGTGAATTGATATTTGTTAAAGTGCTATATTGCTAGGGTTTTTATTATATGGAGTCCTTATGTGGTAAATTGACCATTAAATAATTGAGTAGACACATTTGGACAACCATTATATATTTTATAATTAAATACTTAAGGTTAAAATAGTAAAAAGAAAATTAATATGTAATAAAATAAAATAAAACATGATAATGGATGATTCATTCATCCTTGTTGCTGAAACTTTAAAATAAAAAGAAAGAAAAGAAGCAAGCTAGGTTCGGCCATTGCTATCTTTGATTAAGGTATGTTAGTTGATCAGTTTTTGATAATTTTTACGTTTTTAATATCGTTGCTTCGTGTTTTAGCTAGCCCATGCTTTAATTTTCAGAATTTATGATGAATTTGAGATTTTCCATTGTTGATAGCTTGATGATTTTTGTGTTTGATGATGAAAAATAAATATATGTTGTTAGATTCTCATGTTTAATTAATTGATTTTTAGTAAAAATGCCTATTTAGGATTAAATTGTGAATTTTGTAAATTGAGGGGTCAAAATGTGAAATAATTGAAATAAATGGGCTGCTAGGGACCTTAGTGAAATTCAGCCAAGCTTAGGTGTGGTGAAATTTTGAATATTTTGTGTTTTATGAAATAGGGACTAAATTGTGAATAATGTAAAATGTTGGGGGCTAAAGTGCAAATTGCCTTTTATGTATTTTTGGATGAATTTGAGTACATATGTGATTAAATAAGTTAATTTATATTAATTTAGATCAAGAAAAGATAAAATCGGATTTGGATCAGGGGAAATCAAAAGTTATCGAATAGTCGTTTCGATCCGTTCATCCCCGTACGCAGTAACTTCATAAGTAAATAATTGTTGTTAAATTCATATAAAAATGTATTTAATTTTGCCGAATTGAATTTTAGTAACTATATATGTGTATGTCGAATTGATATAAGTATGGGAGAAGTAACTACGAGCTTGAATCAATCAAATTACGACGTCTGAAAGCCCTATACGAACCATAGGAATAGTTAGGATACATATGTCATGACATAGGAGTCCGATATGTGATTTTGTGTAAGACCACATTTGGGACGTTGGCATCGATTTGAGAATTACGTGTAAGACCATGTCTGGGACATTGGCATCATATATGATTTCGTGTAAGACCCTGTCTGGGATAGTGGCATCGATATTTGATTATATGTAATACCTCGTCTGAGATGTTGGCATTGTACGAGCTTTTCAAGCTATCCGAGTATCCTTATTGATTCCGAATGGTTCAGCGGGCAATGTTGAGTTAAGATCGAATGTAAAATCGAGCTAAATTGTTCAGGTACGTGCGAAGTTAAATGTTCATGAAAATAAGGTAAGTATAGTACTTGAGATGATGATATGAACTATGCATGTTAAAGGTGTGATCATTATGTACATGAGATTGTTCATATCCGGCCATGTTAAAATAATCGTGCTAATGTTCATTTGATAATTTATTTGCTTATGACTTACTAAGCTATTTAAGCTTACTATGTGTGTGTTTGTTCGTTGCTTTATTGATTTTGGAAAGCTAGTTATGAGCTCGAGGATCGTCAAGGAAGTCTGTCACACAATCGATCTCTATTTCAGTATTTTAAAAGCTTGAAACTTTGAACATATGGCATGTATAGGCTAGCATTTGTTTTGCTTGGTCTTGAAATTTGTAGATATTTAGCCATGCGAAAATGGCTTGATCTTAATTCTAATATACTAATGTTTAAGTAATTTTAAGGCATGGTATATATGTGTGGTATGCTTGGTATATGACTTCGATATAAGCAAAAGATATATATATGGCTTATGATTAGTTCATTTGGTAAGCTTGATATAAAGATGATGGATTTGTTTTGGATGTGGTTTGTTAATGATGCTATGATAGTGATTTGCGGTCATGTATTAGCTAAATTTTTAAGTATGATTTATAGTATAATTTGTGTGATGGAATGGTTTTTAGATTAAGCTTGATTAAATAGGTAAAATGCTAAGTATATTAAAGATAAAGTAATATTTTTGTTTATGTGATGTAAATATAGGTGATTGTTTTAATCTCTTTTTTTTTTTTTGTTCGGTAATGGTGAGTAAATCATGTAGTTAATTGTTTAGTTATATGTTAATATTGAAATTGGTGGTATTCGTTGTGTGGACTATGCTATACTTTGGATATTTGACAATTTGATATGGTTACTTTGAGTCAATTTGTAATGGTATGCTTGCATTGGTGAATTGGTTTATAAATGGCGAATAATATGTATAAGTATATTCGGCTAAAGTATTAGATTCATATTAATGAGTATGTGGTATGGTTTATGTTAAGTATTGAAGTTATCTTGGATTAGTGATATTTGGGCTCAAAATGAGTCAAATCAATATGGTCATATGCGCATAAAGTGTCAAGAAAAGAAGTATATTTGGTCTTGAAATGATGTTTGATTAAATAAGTATTTGTGTATATATTTTTAGTATGCCGTGTGGTTAAATCAACTTTGATAAATGTGCATAACCTATGAATTAGTATAGTTATGAATTAATTAATGGAATAAGTTATTATTATTATTGATTCGGTAATTATGTTTTGATATGGCGTTGATATTAGGAAATATGCGTATGGTATAATGGTAACTAAAGCATGTTTGGTCAAGTTTTAATATCAGTAATGCCGCATATATGAATGAAAAATTTGGTAGGGAAATATAATTCGTTTGATATTTAATTAGTACACGTGCAAAAGCTTTATAATAATAGGTTTGATATTCAAATAATGAAATAGTTTTTTTGTTATATGTTCTGTATATGATATGTCTTGATATATGCGGGATTATGTTTTAATCATGCAATTTTATGAATGTTATGATTTTAAGACTCTATATTTAATTAAGTTACGAGCATTGATGTGGTTGAATTTCGAGTTGTGAAATGTAATGAATATCTGAATGAATTGCGATATGACCAGTAATACCTCGTAACCCTAATCTGGCGACGGATATGGATTAGGGGTGTTACACGATAGGTGACTAACCAACCTATCCCTAATTGGTTAGTGGCGACTCTACGTAATTTAATCCCTCCATGTCTAACTTTTCTTACTAGGCCCCCGTACTCTTATGTAGGCAACATTATGACACATATAATGCTTATTTAGTTCGTAAAACATGAACATAACTTACCATTTCAATGCACAACATTATGATTAGACAAGATATAATCCAACCATAAGCTTGGCACAAGCCTAAGCACCATCAACAACACATGTTAGTGCATTAACACATAATTCACTCAAAATATCATATGGTAAGCTAGGTATACATGAACATAATGCTTCTGAACTTATCCTTTCCATGAACATAGATATACTTTCATTGATCATTTCCATTTCAAACATTTTCATATATTCATGACATAGTTTATTTGAAAACTTACCGTTCCTTTCCTTTTTATGACCATTGAATCATTTAGAATAACATCGGATACACGGGAAAGCTCACATGAAGTGTGCTAAACATATAATCATAACCTTTCCTTTTCCTTTACATCGTTGCTCATACGAGCTATGAGATGGGCCTACTCACACAAGCTGTGGGTCGAAATGTAAGCTACACGATGCTGCTCATACCAACTGTAGAGTATCCGTAACAAATGCAGGATCTCAACCATCGGTAGGACATTCAGGACCAGCGCCCGAAACATGGCAACCCTAATGACATGTCATTTGTATCCTACATATTCCTAAGGTTCAAACGCAGCTCGATAATCATCTTGACATCGTTAGATTCCATCATTTAATGACAAATAATACATGACCATAGAAATCAATATAACATTAAAAGGCTATTTAATCATACGAACTTACCTCAACGATTAAGGCATAGAAACGGAGTTGACTAATCTGAAGCTTTAGCTTTACCCCGATCTAAATCCCTATGGGTCTATCTTGATCTAAATAAGTAAAGTCAATCTATTTAATACACATACTATTCAATTTAATCCAAAATTCATGCTTTAACAAATTTATATTTTTGCCCCTAATATTATAACTTTTTTACAATTTAGTCCTTAAGCTCGTAAATGGAAATTGATGCAATTTCATCCTTAACCCATGCTAGCTGAATTTATTATGAACACATATAAACTCATACAAATCATTATTTCACAATTTCACCATGTACTTTTACTATTTTTACAAATAAATCCCTAATTGACATTTTCTTAAAAAAAAACACTTTACAAAACTTGTTTATTTATCAATAAAAACTCATAATCTTTCATCGAACTTTATAAATCATACAAACACGTTCATGGCAAAATCTGAATCCTTTAATAGTTTTGCAAATTAGTCTTAGGGCTTGCTAGATTAAGCTACAACGATTCTGAAAACATAAAAATCATTAAAAACGAGATTAAAAATCATACCATTCAAGTGAATAAGCCTAGTCGAATGTTCAACCTCCAAAAATGGTGTTTTTCTACTCTATTTTTGGTGGTTTTATTCAACAAGGAAGATGATACCATCTTTTGTATTATTTTTACTTTTAATTTATTTATTAAATTACCAACTTGACCTTTAACATTAACCTTTAAATTACTTAATAGTGTGTCCATATTTGTCCACTCATAAGAATAATGGTCTAATTACCATTTAAATCCCTTAACAAATTAATTTCATAGTTTATAGATACTTTTAACTACTAGCACTCCACTTTTGTACCTTTTTCAATTTAGTCTTTTTCACGAAATTAAGCATGCAAATGTTAAAATTTTTTAACGAAATTTTTATACGACACCACTAACATATCATAAACATCAAAATAGTAATAAAATAAATATTTACTCATCAATTTTGTGGTCTTGAAACTACTATTCTGATTTCACTAAAAACGGGTTGTTACACTCATACAAAGACCTTATGGTCTTGTGCCTCATGAAAGTTTACATCAAATTCTTGAACAATTGCTATAACTGCGAGTCTGAGGGGTTGTTGGCAAAAAGCATCCCACTTTAAGCTCTCGATCCTCGTAATTATAGGGTCATGGAATAATTACATGGCAAAGTCAAAGTCACGTTCTAGGATAAGTGGCTTAACGAAGTTGTCAAATAATTTGTTCTCTTCATTTGAGATGAATCATCTCATCGGGTCATTGGGAACATCACATTCTGCAATTTTCCGAGATGTTGTTCGCTTTCAAAAAGACATGCTAATTAAATTCGCGAGACAATTTCAAAATCAATAAGCACAATAGAATATATTCTAACAAAAATTGGATTATCTAATATATCATTCAAAATCTAGCAAAAATATATAAAGCTTAGAAAAAGATTGAATATTACCAATCTTTTTGTAATTGCCCATTTTTAGTGAAATCAAAACAGTGGTTTTGGGACCACAAATCTAATGTAAAAATATTTAATTTATTATTATAATGTCTACAACACGTTAGTAGTGTTGTAAAAAAATTTCGTTAAGAAATTTTATCGTTTGCATGCTTAATTTGATAAAAAGGGCTAAATTGTAAAAGGTGCAAAACTTGAGTTCTATATGCTAAAGGGATCTAATGACTATGATATTAAATGATTGGAGGGTTTATGAGGTAATTATGCCATTTGAAATTTGAGTGGACATTTATGGACATTATACAGGTGTTTTCAAAGGTTAATTAAAAGGTTAAATAAGTAATTAAATAATAATGTTTAAATTAAAATGTGCATAATAATTGTATCATCTTCAACCTTGTGATGTTTGATCAAAAATTAGAAGAAAAGTAGCCATATTTAGGGTTTTTTTCATTCTGCCATTGCTTTCTTGTGAATGTAAGTGTGTTTTTGTCCCGTTTTTAATAATTTCTATGTTTTTGAAGTCGTCGTAGCTCAATCTAGCTAGCCTAGGGACTAATTTGCAAAAATGTTAAAAGATTTAAGTTTTGCCATGAATGAATCTATGTTTTTTTTCTGAATTTTGATGGTAGAAAATGAAATCTTGTTGTTAGATAAACAATTTTTGTTAAGTGATTTTTGATGAATTTGTCAATTAGGGATTTAATTATAAAATGTGAAATATTCATGGTGTAATTTGTGAAATAATGAAATGTGTGGGTTGCTATGAGCTTGTATGAAATTTAGCTAGGCTAGGTAAAGGTGAAACTACATGAATTTCATTTTACGAGCTTAAGGACTGAATTGTAAAGAAATCAAAACATCAGAGGAAAAAGGGTAATTTTGCAAAAATGTGAATTTTGATTGAATTGAATAGAAGGGTTATTAAATTGATTAAATTTATTTCTTTAGATCAAGATAGACCTCGTACGGCTTTAGATCGAGGCAAAGAGAAAGCTTCGGATGAACCGACTTCATTTTTACATTTTATCGTCGATTAAATTAGAAGTTTGTTTGGGTTGGAAGGTCGTCGGAGATATATCACACTATCCATCAGCATTATCAGTAGATTTTTATGATTTTGGGTCAAGGTTATAACGGCATGTATAGATGTTTTATGCTTGATGAAATAACCATTATGTTTGGCTTGTAAATGTGGTATTTTGGATAATGAATTAGTTGTCATGTTGGCTTTTATATATGTGATCTTATGATGGTTGATAATTTGGCCTTTTGGTGCTTTTTGTACTTGATGTTGGAATGATCAAGTTGATGTATGTTTTAGTGACCATTTTGGTATATTTGAATTGATTTTGGTATGGTCATTTTTGTAGAATTTGGTATGGAAATTAGTTGCAATTATTGAGTTGTTAAATGACTAAGTTATGCATGTGTTTGGATATGCTTAATTTCATGTAAATTGAGGTTCCTTTATAACATCCCAATACTCGGCCTAGGTGTTTAAACTGAATTTAAAAGGTCACATTGATCATCGAAGTGATCATGGGAAATCTTAGTTTAACAAACCAAAAAAGATTATAGTATTTAAGTTCTGTAAAAACTCTCAGATATAAAATCTCCATATTACAAAAACCTCAGTCCAATAACGCTTACATGTATTTAATACGAAATTTCATACCATAGTTTTCAAAACAATACTTCAACTAATTATTTAAAATGCGTAACTCCGAGACCTCCAGCGTGCTGAGTATAGCATCAAAAATCTGAAATGTACCTGAAAAGGGAAACACTAAGGGGGTGAGCTACACGAGCTTAGTGTGAGTTCAAGACATGACTAACAACAGAATTACAGACTGGAATTCTAAATAGCATGTAACATCCCGAATTAGGGCCTAGCCAGAACATTGGTTTCAAGACCATAAATATGAAGTAGAAATAATTAATTTATGATTATTATGAGGTCTATGATATAATTGCATGCTTATGTGAAAAATCCATAAAGAAACTTTATGGATAAAGTGTCTAATTTGCAATCTAGGACTAAATTCTAAAATTTGCAAAATGTGAGTTCTAGAAGCTTTAAGCATGAAATTGCCATAGATTGTTAATTAGAGGTCTTTAAATAGTAATTTGCCCAATTTCTATTTTTATGGACAAAAATGGGCATGAATCGGAAAATTTTGAAAGAAATGCCTTAAAGGCATTTTTGTCATTTGGTTAATAAAAGAATAAAAAAGGAAAAATAAGTCAAAAATTTTGTCCATCTTCCTCCTCCTTAACTTAAATTCTCAAAGGGCCATAGCTAGGGTTTTTTTTCATCCTTTCATGCTCGATTGTAAGTACACCCTAGCCTCGTTTTTAATGTTCTTTATGTTTTTGAAATCCTTAAAGCATGATCTATCTATTTCTACCATTATTTTGAGCTAAGGTTCATGATAGGAACTTACCCATGTGTGACATGCATGTATTTTGGTGTTTAATGGAGGAATATAAAAGTTTGATGCATGATAAACATCTTTTACTAAGTGGTTTTTCATGAAAACACCTAAAAAAGACCTTTTTGTAAAAGTTGTAAAATAGGTGGTTAAAAATCTGATTTGAAAGAAAATGTGGGCTGGTATAAGTATGATATAAGTTTGACTAGGCTTGGGTAGCAAAATGAACACATTTCATTTTACGAGCCTAGGGGCTAATTTGAAATTATGTGAAAGTTTAGGGTTAAAATTGTAATTTTGCCAAAGTATGATTTATGGACTATTTTGAACAATGTGATAATTAAATAAGCGAAATTTGCTATTATAGATCAAGAAAAATGGAGTCCGACCTAAACCAAGGAAAGAACAAGGTTGTGGACTAAATCGAATTGTTAGCCACATTTTGGTACCGAGGTAAGTTGGTGTGTAAATAATGCTACGCCACATAATTATGTCTTTAATGCTTTAATATTGCATGAATTGTATAATTGTCTTTTTGGATTTAATTAATGAAGACTCGATGACAATTTGATGAGTTCGATACCTCAAAATCCCGATTGAACTTAGGAATAGTTAGGATTCAAATGTCATAACATTAGGGTTATGTGCGATCCCATGTAAGACCATGTCTGGAACATGGCTTTGGCATCGTTATGAGATCCCGTATAAGACCATGTCTGGGACATGGCATTGGCATCGACATGTGATCCCATGTAAGACCATATCTGGGATATGGCATTGGCATCGATATGAGACATCGTGTAAGACCATAGCTGGGCTATCGGGTTCGATTTGTGATCCCATGTAAGACCATATCTAGGATATGGCATTGACATCTTACTATGTTTATGAGAATTCTCGAGTATCCTTTAGTAATTCCAAGTGGTTTAACGAGTAATCCAAAGACTATGTCAAAGAGATGATAATGTATGATCATGTTGAAAGGGTACAAGTAAGTACACAAAGCTCATAAATATTGAGATTATAAATCAATGAGACCTCGGTAAGATGTGAATGAACGAATTATGATCATGAGTCTTATTATACATTATGCAAATGACATGACTTAAGATGTACCTATGATACTTGATGACATTATGATAAATATTATCATGTTATGTGTATAATAATGAATGGTTAATGTTGTTAATTATTTACATGCAAACTTACTAAGCTTTATGCTTACTCCCCTTTTCTTTCCATTTCCTTATAGTGTCGTCAAGCTAGCTCAGGGATCAAAGGACATCGGAGCTTGATTCACATTATCAAACTAATCTTTTGGGTATAGTGAATTTAAGTATTTTGAGTATGGCATGTATAGGGACTTGGTCTTTTTGTTATATGTCATATTTGTTTAGCCAAATGTGTTGGCTTATGATGATATTGATTCATTTTATATAAGGCCATGGGATGTGGCTCATATTGATTATTGGGTTGTAAACCTATTCATATATGCATGCATGTGCCTATGCTGTTGTGATGTGGTTGGTTGTTATGAATATGTTAAATGAAAGTAATCTAAAACTCTTAGTGCATGCAAATTCATAAAATGGCTTGACCAAGCATGAAGTCTTATGCATGTATTAGTAAAGATGAAATGATTATGATCATGTCTTGTTTATGTATGTTTAAGTGCCCAATTATGTCATGTTTAATTACCTTTGAAGTCATGTATGTGTTTGTGCAAATAAGGGTGGCAATTGGCTTAGAAAATAGCCTCAAAGTTGTCCACACAGATAAACACATGGGCATGTGTCTAGGCCGTGTGTGACGCACGGTCTACCCCATGGGCGTGTGATCTAGCCGTGTGTCCCCTGCACCCTAATTAGATAAAACAGAATGCTCTATACTAAACACATGGGCAGAGACACGGCGATATGTCTCAGCCATGTGAAGGACACGGCCATAGGACATTGGTGTGTGCCCAGGCCGTGAGAAGTCTGCAGTTAATTGTTGGAATTTAATTCACCACATGGCCTAAGCACACGGGTGTACAACTTGGCCGTGCGACCCTAATTGTGTTGATGATGTCATAAACAGAGAGTTACACAGGCTGAGGACACGGGCATGTCCCAAGCCACACGGGAGTGTGCGACTACACAGCCTACCCACACAAACGTGTGACCCTGTTTCATGAAAATTTTCTAAGTTTTCCCAAAGTTTTCTAAAGTTTTTGGTTTAGTCCCGAACCATATCCAATGTATGTTTTAGGCCTCGTAGGCCTATGTAAAGGACAATTTACATATGTATGAATGGATTTAATTTGAACGAAATTTTATGGCCCGATTTTGTATGTTGTTTGTGATTAAGTCTGATAATGCCTCGTATCCTGTCTTGGCATCGGACACAGGTAAGAGGTGTTACATAGCAGTACAAAAGTGAAACGTACTTACAGAGATATACAGAACCAGAAGGTATACATGAAGCCAACATCCCAAATGAACGCACTCAAGTAAAGCACTTATCATCACACACAATGTTACAAAACCTCATTACACGCAAGAACAATCACAAATGATAAGTCAAACAGACAAAGTGCAGACAAACAAACTTACACCCAATCACTTGATCAGATGCTTATGAATGTAGTCAAGTAGTGAAAACCCACCCATCCAGCCAAAACACCTCTCCATCTGCCAATCACTCCCCAACAGAGCTGTTTAAGCTCATCCAACCAGACATATGACATAGGACCTCGAAAGGCCCATCCAACCCTACACACAATGTATGTGGACTAAGCCACTCAGATAATAGTACGCAGCAAAGCTGACGTATATCCAGTACAGTGCATTTTGATAAACCATTGTAGAGATATGTTGCAGTTAAACTGCCAGATAAACATAGCAAAGCTGATGCAGATACAGTACAGTGCATTGCAATAAACCGCTGTACAAATATGTTGTAGTTAAACTGTCAGATCATATCAGAATCAATCTTCCTTCTCTTCACAACCAAACCCCAAATCATGATGCAATACAATAATACACACCAAGCACGAAAATCACACAGACACAGAAGGTCGTAAATAGTCAATCAAATACAGAATTCCATGCGATTATAAAAATACACTCTTTGGAATCAGACACACAGAATCAGAATGCCCTTACACACACAACTCAATGTCAAATTTCTTCGCAGTTATTGGACACGGTTTCATTTTGCAAAGCACAATACAAATACGAACTATCAAATCAAAAGTTTAGCACCACGCTTATAGTTAATCACATGACCCTAAGACGTATTAGAGTCCTTAATACTTATACAGAGGCCCCAACAACCGTTGGACAGCATAAGAAACGAAGCGGAAAAGTTATGCTACAAAACAAAAATTTATGAAACAGGGCCACACGGATGTGTGCTCCGGCCATGTGGAAATGCCTAGGTCGTGTGGGGTCAACATACCCATGTGGAGAGGCACACGCCCGTGGGAAAAGAGACACACGGTCATGTGGCCAAGGCACACACCTGTGTCACCTAGGGACATGGCTGTGTGATTCAACCATGTAATTCTCTGTCTTTTTTTGCTAAAATAGGGTACAGGGCAGACACAACTATGTAAAGGTCTCACACACCCGTGTACCCACCAGACACATCCGTGTGTCCGAAACACATGCCCGTGTAGGATCCCTAAATCCCCAAATTGGCCACACAGTCGTGTGGCTAGGCCGTGTGGCACCTAAATCACATAACCCTAATTCCCAAAAATACACACCCAGGTGGCGAAGGGACACGGCCGTGTGGAAATCAACTAAAATCCCTAAATCAGCCACATGGCCATGTGGCCAGGCCGTGTGGCACCAAATCAACCTAGATACCCTAAATCCCAATTTCACACGGTCATGTGGCCATTCGTGTGGTCACGAAACCACAACGAAACAGGCCAAAATCTTAATTTTGCAACATCAGAATGAACCCCAATCGTTAAACATCCTTTAAACAATAGAATCTTATAGAAATCCTCTAGATTCAACAACATTTTCATGTCAAATATAAGCAGTTCAGAGCACACACAAAAGTTACTGAATTTCACAGCAATTCGATACCAATTACCTAGTTCAGTAGACACTTAAAATTATCAAATACTACAGAATTGAATTAACAAATCAAAAATAAAAGAAAAGAGGTTCGAAATCCACACCTAATTTGTGAGATAAGCAGCTGAATCGTTCGACTCGCTCCCCAAGCCAATTCAGAGACCCACCAATCAACAATGATAAACTCGAAATTAATTTGAGAATCAGGAAACGAAAAGAAAAAGAAGAAAATCTCTCAATTCAAAAAAAAAACCCAAGGGAGGGAGAGAGGATGTCCAGAGGAAAAGAGGAAGAGAATGTGCCAAATTTTCCAAAAAAATAAAAATAGCAAAAATAAAGTTGAAAATTAATAAATATTTTTTAACTCAAAATAATTAGAAGGTGAAAAAAATAATTCTTCAAAGCATACATGAGGACTCAAACCCAAAACCCCGAGGAAAACTAACTCACAACAAACCACCAGACCAGAGGCCTATTCTGACACTAGAATGCAAAAACAAAATCAAATGCCTGATCTAGCTACTGACCCCACCTTCATATCTCAAAACTTCTAACCTCAAAATCTAGGGTGTTACATCCTTAGGGCATGTTGGTTATATGAATTGGTATCCCACTATTTTAGCTTGATTATGCACATTTTAGGTACATTTTGGAGCTTGATTTGGGTGCATTTAAGTTGCTTGAGTGTGCATAATTTGGGTGAAAGAAATAACTTGAAAGTGGCTTATTTATTGTCCACACAGCCTAAGAAATGAGCGTGTGTCTCAGCCATGTGTGACACACAGCCGTATGACACAACCGTGTGTCCCCTGTAGCTTGCAAAGGGTTACGAGTCAGGCTGTTACACGGCCTGGCACACGGGAGTCTGAGGCCATCTCGAAGGGTACACGGGCTAGCACATGGGCGTGTGGCTTGGCCATGTGACCCAAGTCAGAGAGTTCCATGGACACAGATACGAGCTGGGATACGGTCGTGTGCCCCTACTTTGAATACCCGCATGGCCTGAGACATGGGCGTGTGTCTCAGTTGTGTGAGTCACATGGCCGTTTGATCCCTACAGTATGAAATTTTTAATTTTTTTCCAAAAATTCTATATGTTTTCGATTGAGTCCCGATTCATTTCTAATGTGTTTATAGGACCCCGAGGGCTCGTATAAGGGACAATAAGTATGAGTTTGAATAATATTTCTATGATTTATGATATTTTTTAAATCTTTTGAATATTTGTTCGTGTGAGATGTTAACTTCCAATAATGTTCTGTAGATCTATTTTGGCAACAGATACGGGCTAAGGATGTTACACTTTTGTTGTCAAAATGTTTAGGTTACAGTGCCTCACCATCGCCCACCGTTGTTCCTCATTGAAAAATAAATTTGTTGAGACTCAATGAGGGATTTAGTATTATAAACTTGAAAATCAAAAGGAATGAAAAAGAAAATTACAAAATTTAAAATGTTAATGATAAAAGGGCAACAAAAATTGAAAGGATTCAATGTGCTTAGGCCTTGGAGGCCGAGATAAGAAACTATTTGAGGTAGATGGGTTAGGGCTCCTCATGATAAAGCCCTTTTATAATTGTCACCTTGTCACGACGTGGAGCTTCAGCTTGTCACGACGTCGCATAGTCGTTACAAGTTCCAAGGTTGTTACATCATTGCTCATTATGATATCCCTTGCCCTTAGTTGCAACATTGAGCTTCTCGTCGGGATGACGCAACATCCCTCGTCACGATGTCACCATCTATTTTGCACTTTATTAGGTCGGGTTGTCATGATGCTAAAAGGCCATGTTGGGACGTGGAAGGCTTATCTGGACCACACAATGTCTCTTGTTGGGACTTCACTCATTCTTTCAGTCTTTGTCGTGCTCAAAATTTCCACTTCTTCAATTTCTTGATTCTTCCACTTCGCTCAACAACCACTGTAAGAAATGTGTAAAACATATAAATTAAAACTTCAAATAAACAAAACAAAAATAATCAAACTACAATTAAAATTTAAAATTAAAAGAAATTTAAATGAGAAGCCCTTTTTCGGACTTGGGACGATTCGTATCGCCACCAAAAAAGAACTTTTAGCTGATTCTTGACACATTGATTCGACGTTTGCTCCACTATCGATATATTTGAACCATCAACTTTGAATGGTTCCATTGATATCATCTTATTTTCAATTAGCGTAACATCCACATCACAATCCATTTGATGTCAAATCTGAGCCCACCTCAAATTATTTTTTGGGTTATTATTACCTCAAGCCACTTCACCTCCATGTCGTGTGAAGCTCTATTAAGTAAGCTTTATCTTAAGAATCAAATGAGAACGAGACAAACTCATCGGTTTCTTCAATTTGCACTTCCTTAATTTTGGCCATAAAGTGTATTGGCTCAACTACACTTTCATTCAAGAACAGTTTAAGCTCCATATTAGTCTTTACTTTTCATCTATTGTTACTGTCAATTCGATCAGAGATGCCTTTGGCTATATTCAATGTCTCATCGTGGTCTCTAGTTCCAAATTATTGCTAGTTACCATCTAATTCAAAGTGGTTAATGATGATACAATGGTCCTCATGATAAGAGTTGGGTACATCATGTTCGATCTCGTCCAAAGACTCTTCACCTCAATTTGTTATTTTAGTGATTTTGTCATTTCTAATATCTACGCCAGCAGTCCTTTTATTTCCATCACATCCTCAGTGTAGGTTGACATAGTTGCTTTGTACAAGGTTGTCCCATTTGAATTACAAGATAGCTCGATTGGATATTTGGATGTTTTTAATCGGTCAGATTGTTTTTGGAAATCCTTTGCTTTAGCTTGGGATTCTAGACTAAGGCGAAAAGACTTATATTCATTCGACTCCAAAGGAATTTGAGATGAATATTCATAATCTCCACCCCTTCAATAATGACTCTATTGATTTGTCGAGGCTCTGTTTTTTCCGACGTGACCTTTGATTGCTCCTATGTTGCTCATACAAATATTAGTATACTTTGTCATCCATGGTTAAGTCCAATTCTTGTTGGGTTGAATATTTGGGCATTCTGTATTCTTCAGCATAAATCGTCAAAGCTTCATTTGCCCTACTTGGTCCTTTGTTAACGTACCATTCATCATCATACCACACATACATCTCATGTTCCTCATCCCAACTACTAGTATCATCAATTTCATCGTCAATTGTATCCAGAATTAAATTAAATAATCAATAAGGTATCTAAAAAATTAAATAAATAAAAATAACAAAAATAATGAAAATAAAAAAAATAAAAATTAACACATTATCTAACTTGTTTTATTTTTCGACTAGTATTATTTTACAAAGTAATTAAATTAATAATAATTTTCATCGACGCAATCCCCTGTAACAGCGCCAACAACTTGACCACCACTAAACGTGCGAATGTCTAGATTGGAAATATGGTAGTAAAAACATATAACACTAAGCGACGGTGTCCGCAAGTATACAAGTCAAATTGGAGTTCAAGTTGACATGATACCGCGTGAAATAAAAAAGATTGTTCAAAAAATAAGAAAAAATAGTTTGATGTACTAATAAGGTAACTTTTTTATAAATAAGAAATCCTGATATATATGTATATATTATTTTATTTGTTATTAACAGATCTAACCACTCTTTTGACAAATTCAAGTTCATATCGGAATATGAATTAATAAATTAGAAGAATAAAGAAAAACAAATGAAACAGAAAGATTGGATTATTATAAGAGTTTGTTCTCAACTACGAAATATATATTCGGCTTTGAAACTACGAAATATATATTCGGACTTTGAGGACTAACCCATAAAAGATAAAACTACGCTTTCCTTACTACTATAATGATAAGGTCATACCTAATGTCGTTAAAAGTTGTGTTACATGGTTAGTGATCATCATCGAAATATTAAATTATATTTTAAGTCTCTATAATCTTTTTATATTTAAAATTTAGTATTTTTATTTTTATTTTAAGTACTTTAGTGCTTTTACTTTTCTGAGATAACAAATACAAGTTTAATTATTTATACTATTAAACTTGTTTTCTTAAATTTAGATTCATTATAATATCATTCTTTTTCGAGTTTTTTTATTTATTTTAAAACGTCACATCTTCTAATTTAACAAAAATAATTTAATGAGGTTATCAACTGAAATTAAATTTTGATATCTAAAAAATAAAGTGATTAAATGTTGGACAGAATACATTAGAGAACAAATATATATATAAATAAACAACTATTTATATAAAATAAAATAAATAAAATAATTTGTACTTAAAATATCAAATACGAAAAACCAATAAATAAGATTAGAAAACCAGAAATTGAATAAAGAATCAAATTTTACTAGATGTTGAGGCCTGTTTTACACAATTTCCTTAAGACAGATTTGGCCGCTCTTACTGTACTTGGAGAAACATTGGTCGACTATCTCCTAGGATACAACAACACGATGATTGAAGTAGTAGCACCTCTACAAAGATCAACGAACAAACCTTGCCTTTTTCTATCACTGGAGTGTTGGAAAATATTGAGAGGAAAAAAGAAGAATTTTCGAGAGTAAAATAAACTTGGTTTTAGAGAGTGCATGAAAAAAATATAGAATAATTCTTAGGCCTTTTATAGGCATTCAATATGGAGGAATTTTGGAAATATCTATAAATAAAGATACAAAATCCGCATTAAAGGAGCAATTAAATCAATTTGATTAAAATCAAATTGATTGGAATCAAATAAATTAGGATATATGTCCTTTTAAATCAGATTTTGTATATATATTTGCTAAGAAAAAAATAAATTTTGTGTTGGGCTAAAATATCTGCATGCCTATTTTGGGTCCGACCAGTCTGGACATTTCGCGTCACCCATGTTGTGCACATGCGCCCCAACCCTGATGGGTTTGGACCTGCACCCCCTGCGCGTGAGGCAGGGTTTCAAGCTTAATCATTCAATCACCCTTCAAGTGGGTTCTCATATATAAACACATCTCACACTTGGTATTTTACCAATGTGGGATCTAAGCTTTTCTTTTCCTCAACAAATATTCACAAGTAGCTCAATTTGGGCATCAATTTCTAATTCATCACTCAATCATTTTGAGCATATAATATACCGTTGTAAAGGTCTCATGGAGTAGAATATAAAACCATAACTTTATGATTCAACTCTTCACATTTACCAATTGAGAATATGCCTCAAAGTTTCCAAAAATTATAATTTTTCCAACAATAACCCACATGAATGAAAATTGATAATTTTAACGGAACAACATTAACTTGATGTGGTGATAAAATCTACGATCGGTATTGTATAGGATAAGTATGCATCCACCTTGAACCTCCCTTGTGAAAGTATATTTGCTTTACTAGTTGACCAGTAGACGTGATGTTATTGAACTCTTCTGTCGTTTGTGTAAATGATGGTATACCTCACTCAACTACCTTCCTGACAAGGTTTTAGTTCTTATGGGTATGTTCATATAGCCGTGAACATCTCTTAGTTCTACAAGATTTTGAAAGAACTATGCCCCAATAGTCTCCTTGAAGTGGCCCCACTTCACTTTCACATAGGTTACTTATGTTGCTCAACTCATTGAAACACACAACGGACATTAAAAGCGTTGCTTAACCTATCCTATTAATAGTCACTACTTACATCATAGGAAAGCACTTAGGATAAGAACCCCCACAGTGACCTCATAAGGTCTATGCAATTAGGTTGTCCCTTTGAACCTAGATCTTGGGATCTCTAGTCGACTAGGTAGGGTTTCCTTCACACAGTGCCTTTTATTTTCAAGGGCTTTACTCCCATTCCTTTTGATGTTTTATCAACCTGATCTTGATTTAAGCCTTTAGTTAGCATATCCGCAATGTTATCTTTTGATTTTACAAAATTAATAGAGATAACTCCGTTTGAGATCAATTTTCTAATGGTATTCTGTTGAGGACGCATATGTCTCGACTTACCATTATACATTACATTTTGTGCTCTACCAATTGTTGCTTGGTTATCACAATATATGCATATTATGGGCAAAGGCTTTGGCCAGTCATTATACGTTTGAGGTTCGGCCTCTAGCATAAAAGTTAGAAAATCTGATCCAAAAGACTTTTCTATCCTTGCTCGTTTACTCCTCCTTGGCTCTATCTTGTTTCAACCTTGTCTTCACTATTTTCATCTATAGTTTCTGAAGTTCATTTAGTTGACAAGGTAAGATATTTTCAAAGAATGAAGCATTCTTTGATTTCAATATAGTATTCTTGTGAATGTCAGGATTCTTTGATTCATACACAGGAAACCTATAGGCATTTCTATGATATGTATAGCCAATAAAAATATAATCCACCATTTTAGGACCTATTTTCATTAGCTTTGTTAACAGAGCCATTACCTTTGCAAGACACCCCCATACTTTCAAGTAGTTGTAGCAAGGTTTTCTACCATACCATAACTCATATGTTGTCTTATCCATTTTCTTACGGGGAACCTTATTTAAAAGTTAATTAGCTGATAGAATAGGTTCCCCTCACATGTTCTGTGATAACCCAGAGCTTCCTAGCAATGCGGTCATCATTTCCTTTAGAGTCCAATTTTCTAGCTCAACAACTCCATTTGATTGGGGAAAGTATGGTGGTGTCACTTCATGAATAATATCATTTTGTACATAGTATTCACCAAATGATTCAACATATTTGACTCAAGTATATAAACATAGAAAGAAGTGACATTCTTATTCATTGTCTTTACTTTTACAGAGATTGTATTAAGTTTCCACATGTTATTTAATATGTATCCCCTTCCCACAAACATTCCCCCTTTAGACAAAACTAGCTTCTGGATTCAAACACCATTTTAAAACTGTGTACACCAAGGAGTGTCCCAGAAACAAGGTTTTTGCGTATGTTAGGCACATACAACACATTTTGAAGCTTAAGTTCTTTGCCAGAAGTCATCTTCAAGACCACAATATCCCCTCGGCCTTAGAAGTTGCAGCATTGCCCATATAGAGCTTCTCCCCATATTCAAAAAGGTTCCAACTCAGAAAAATAGTCTTTGTAACAGCAGATATGACGTGTGGCACCAGTATCCAGCTACCATTCTCTTGGATTTGAGTCAACCATGTTAACTTCAGAGATCACAGCACATAAGTCCATATACTATTGGCCTTTTCAGATGAAATATATTCACTTCCCATATATGTTCACAAAAATTTTGAACACTTAATTCAACACAATGCGACTCTTTAGGTGGACATAACATTTCTAGCTCTTCTAAATTCATGGATTTTAGCAAAAAATTCTCACTATCAACTTCTTCTGGCTCACAAAGTTCACTATCACTATCATCACAACTAGGTGATTCTCTTTAGCATCTAATTCAGCATCAGCTCTAGAACAAGGTGAAATGCCACATATATACTCAATAATAAACACTCTTTTAGGTATTCTTTAGAGAGTTTTATTGATTGTAAAGTGATTTACTTGAGAGATTGATTTGTAACAATTTGAGTTCGACTTTAGGGTTGCAAATATTTGTGTGTGTAAAGGGTAGTTTGGGTTTTAGCCAATAATTGCACTGCATAATTTTTTGAATAAAATCATTCTTTAATCAAGGCCCTACAAAGTAGGATTGGTGAATCTAATTGTGTTAACAAACATTGTGTGTTATCTCTACTTACTTTTCTCATTGGCTTACTTTGTCTTTAATGTAATATGTTTGATTCTGTTGCAGCAGCAATTACAACAAAATTGTTTTTCAAATGCAAACTGAAGGCTTTTTCAAATTTACTTTTTCAAGTGAGGATTCCTTTTATGATATTGTGTTCTATATTAATCGAGATTGATATTCTTACTTTTGCATTTTTCTTCTTGTTTTTAATTAATTTAAAAGTATTATTGGTGGTCTTTATTTAATCATTTATAGGGTTTATATGTTTACATTGTTGCTTTTCTTTTTCTTTTATAATATTTAGAAACCAGCATCTTCTTATCGGGTTCTTGGTAAGAATGAAAATCATAGCTTAATACATATTATTTGGTTCATAACTTCTCTAACATAAAGTTTCTAAGGTCACATTTTCTTCAACTTAAAACTAGTTTTGTTACTTTGATAGTTACTATAAAATCCCATACCTGACCCAATCGCTAGGTCCGGACTATAAGATACTATATTTCAATCTAAAATTCAACCTATACTTTCAGCATTATTATCCACAATAATAAAAGAATGAAGACAAAAATATATTTGATACTACTACTAAAGTAAATTCAAACTTTCAAGAATCTATTTCGACGATAAAACTTTAGTTTAAAATACAACAATTTCACCAGGAAACCCTTAACATGTTAAAATAATCACTTAGTACTAAAAAATTGCATTCTAAATACTTAATTTCATTTACAAAAAAAGACTCTGAGACTCCACCTCTGAGTCACCCCTTTGTGAGCATATTACATCAAAAAATGAATTTGTCAATGCACAGTGAACTTTGGCTTGTTCATTTCTCAAACTTTCAAAATCTCTTATTTCCCTACAAAACAAAATAACACAAATAATTTTTAAAGAACTTAATGAGTTTTCATGCCTTACTAGCACAACGCTAACATGTTTACACTTCGTGGCTGGGACTTCACGACTGTCTTGCCCGTATTAGGACGGTACGTCATTCTCGTCTTTACAGGAGATGATTCCTTGAGTTTTCATTCATTGCCTTCATGGCTTCTTATGCCTTTATTTTCTCGAGAGGGAAATCCTTACGGACTCTTACTTGCTAACTGGTAAAAGAAAATACATCAATAATTCTCATAACACACATTGCACCAATGACTATAGACAAACACATAAGATCATTTTTGGCGAATGGTCCCAATTGCAAACAGTTAATAGCAGTTTTACTTAACGAACTCAAACTCTTACTATGATCATCTTGGATCCACAAGGAAAACTCCATCATAGCTTATTATAGAAAGTTTGCTCATCCCAATCAAGTAGGTAGATCAAACAATACATCTCATCCCTCCTTTGATTCGTGATCAGATAATCCACTATTAGTGGTTAACTCTTTGAAACAGATAACTTGTAGGTGGATTCATAATAGCAAATCCCCTACTAACAGAATCATACATATGAAGCAATCGTGGCAGACTATTATTTCTTTCATATACGATTCTGTAACAACCTAGATTTAGCTAAAATAGATCAGTGGTTTCGTAACCATAAACACGAGGTCAGAAAATTATTTTAATATTATTTTTAGTATTTATAGCATGTGATTATATATGTGTGAATATTTCGTGAGCTAATTTTATTGTTTAATAGCTCAATTTGAGAAAAAAGACTAAATCGCGTAAAATGCAAAAGTGGCATTGTATATGTTAAATGTGCTTAATTGCCATGACTTATTAAATGGGAGGTCCTTATGTTGTAATTAGACCATTGGTAGTGGGAATGGACATAAATGGGCATTAAATGGATGATATTAAATGTTTTATAATAAGGTTAATTTAGTAATATGGTTAATAAGGTTATAATAAATAAAACTAAGTTAAAATAAGCTTAAATTATTATCATCTTCATTGAAATTAGAAGAAAAAGAAACCATGGAAGAGCTTTTAGGGTTTGACAAGTATTTGACTTGATTAAGGTATGATTCTAGCTCGATTTTTGATAATTTCTACATTTTTGTGATCGTTGCTTCATGTTCTAGCTAGCCCATGCCTCAATCTTTAAAAGTGTTGATGATTTTGAAAGTTACCATTGATGAGTTCATGTGTTTTTGGATGTTTGATGATGAAATATGAAAGCTTAGTGTTTGATATACATGTTTTGTAAAGTGATTTTGAGTAAAAATGCATATTAGGGATTAAATTGAGAAAATTATAAATTGAGGGGTTAAATTATGAAATAAATTAAAAATATGGGCTAATAGGGACCTATAGAGAATTTTTCTAAGCATGGTTCTTACTGAATTTTGTGAATTTGGTGTATTTTTTAAATAGAGACTAAATTGTAAGAAATGTGAAAGTTTAGGGCCAAAGTGTAAAGTGGCTTAAATATGTGTTTGTGGATGAAATTGATTGATTTGGTGATTAAATTAATTGATTTTGAATACATTTAGATCAAGAAAGGAGGAATTCGGATCTAGACCGGGGAAAAACTAAAGTTGTCGGCTAAACGATTCAATTCGTCATTTTTATAACAGACTGGTTTAAACCCTAGTCAAAATAGTGGTTTCTGGACTACATATCTGAGTCATAAAAATGTTTAAATATTATTTTTCATGTTTATGATATGTGAATGAACATGTGTGAAAGTCTCGTATGGAAATTTGAATGTTTGTGTGCTTAATTTTAGAAAAAGGACTTAATAACATAAAATGTAAAAGTAGCCTTCTACTTGTTAAAGTACCAATTTGATTTGGCTTTCTAAAGCAAGGGTCCTTATATTGCAATTGAACCATTAACATGGTTAATGGACATTTAAGGACAACCATCATAAGTTTTTATTATTATTTCATTAAGGGCAAAATTGAAATTTGGTTATTTAAGTTAATAATAAGTAAATAAACATAAAATTTGGCCATTATGTGTTCATCCACAACCAAAAATACAAAGTAAAGTAAAATAAAAGAGTTAGCTAGGGTTTAGCCATACTAAAGCTCAATTGAAGGTTCATTTTTGTTCCGTTTTTGACAATTTCTATGTTTTTGTGATCGTTGCTTTGTGTTTTACTAAGCCCATGCCTCAATTTCTGATTTTGATGACAAATTTGAAATGTTCCATGGATAAATTCATGAGCTTTATGTTGTTATATGATGAAATATGAAAATTTGATGTTGGGTTTATATGTTTTGTCTTTGGATTTTTTATGATTTTGAGTAAAATGGGCTAAATTGTGAAATTTGCAAATTGAGGGACTAAAATTTAAAATAAATGAAATGTGTGGACTTGAATAAGAGCTATGAATATTCAGCCAAGCATAAGTATATGCAAATTATGTGTATTTTGTGATTTTATGAATTAGGGACTAAAGTGTCAAAATGTGAAAATGTGAGGGATAGTTTGCAAATTGCCCTAAATATCTGTCTATGGATTGTTTTGAATGAATTTGTGATTGAATAAGTTAAATAAATCAAGAATTAAAGGAAAGAAGTTAGATCAGGGAAAGTTGAAAGTTGTCGAGTAACCGATTTCATTCATCTGAATTCATATAAGGTAAGTCGATATACAATAAAAGTGTTTGAAATGAATTCTTATTACTCATATGATGTTGAATTTTGGTAACTGAATGTTTAAGCTAAATATGTGCCATTTGAGAAAGTATCGACAAAGTTTCGACGTCCGAAAAGTTCTGTACGAACCTTAGGAATAGTTAGGATACATATGCCATGACATAGGATTTTTGATATATGTTCTGCGTGTAAGACCACGTCTGAGACGTTGGCATCAATTTGTGTTTTACGTGTAAGACCATGTCTGGGACATCGACATCGTATTTGATTTCGTGTAAGGCCCTGTCTAGGAAAGTGGCATCGATATTTGATTACATGTAAGACCATGTCTAGGATGTTGGCATTGTATATGATTTTCGAGCTATCACGTATCCTTATGTTTTTGAATGCTTCAAACAGGCATTCCGAGAAAATGAATGACTTTATGAAATTATATACTATTCAGGTACGTTTGTATTGTATAGCATATTTAAGAATGAAAGGTAAGTATGTGAACAATTGTTGATCTATGATGTAAGTATATGAATATGGGATTTGTGTTAGCATTTGGCTACAAAGTATAAATGATTAGATGATGTTTATATGCTTTATATGATATGTTTATCTGTATATGGCTAACTAAGTTTTTGAAAGCTTACTTTGTGTGTGTTTGTATTGTTTTATAGATATCGAAGCTACTGTGAGCTCAGGGATCGTCAAGGATCGTCACCACACTATCGAACCTCATTTTGGTACTTTTGAAAATGTATATAATGAAGTATGGCATGTATAGGCTAGAAGTGATTTGGTTAAGTTTTGTAACATATATATCATGCCATGTGATATGGCTAGTTTATGTTTGTATTTATGGTTGGAAATGTTATATGGTATGTTTTGAATGACCAAATGAAATGGTCAATGTTGATGAGTTTTGGTAATTTTTGAGCATGAGATTGAATGATATATTGAAACATAGGTTTTGGTATGATTTTAGTTTAGGTTTTGGTATGATTTGGTTGATGAATTGAGGTTGGATTTTCTTGATATTGTAAAGGTATGAATAATGTATGTTTTGGTATAGAGATTGGCTGAAATTGTTGTACAAATATGCTTGGTTTGGTGCTTGTAGGTTAGACCCAATTGGGGTGGCAAATTGTGTAACGCCCCCACGCCCGAAACCGTCACCGGAGTCAAGCTTGAGGTGTTACTAAACTTATCTTACCTTTTAAACAACTCTAAACCACTTATTTTAATTTTCGGAATAAACTATTTTTCTGCGTCATAGCTGCTTAAAAATTCATTTCTCGAGTTTCAAAACTCGAAATTAATATCCGTAAATTTTTCCTGAAACTAGACTCATATATCTATCTACTAAGTTTTTTCTAGAATTTTTGACTTAGCCAATTAGTACAGTTTATTAGTTAAAGTTACCCCTATTTCAGAATTCAACTGCACTGACCTCTACTTACTACGAACCACTTTTCTCCCTATACAAAATTAATATAACTATACCGTTTGTTTCTATTAAAACTAGATTCAATAAGGATTCTAACCGTATAAATTATACCACCTAATTATTTTTGTGCAATTTATGGTGAATTTCCAAAGTTGAAACAGGGTTTTCTGACCCTGTTTCACTAAAACTCAGATATCTCATAAAATATAATACCTTTACCTGTTTTGCTTATTCCATAAGAAAATAGACATAATAAGCTTTAATTTCATATATTATTCACCATCAAACCATATCTCTACGATTTTTATTGATTTTTCAAAATCACATTATTTCTGATACTTGAATCTGTTTTTAAGTTACTTTCACATTTTTCTTAGTTTTCATGTGATAGTTACTACTTATTCATACATACAATTAAACATGTATATCATCAGCCATTCGATTAGCTAATCACTAGCAAGTATTTACACATCATTCATTGATCATATCATATCAAAAGAAACCAAGTTCCTATACATGCCATACACAAAACTAAACGTCTAACTATACCAATGTGATTCCTTCGATAGTGTGATCGGGTCTCCGACGTTTCCTTCGATCCCCGAGTGGCTAGATAAAAACTATAAGAAAAAGAAAATAAAGAGAGTAAGCACTAGGCTTAGTAAGCTTACAAGTAAATAAAGTACAACATTCAACATAATGAATAATTATACATAATGTCACCTAGCCTCATAAACTTTCTTTACTTCTCATTTTCTACCTTCTTCTTTACTTACTTACCTTCTTTCTTACCTGACCTTTCACTATTCATAAATATAATCTACCTTCCCTTTTGCTGATAATTCACTGTAATTTAACGTGTACAATGACCCATTGAACCACTCGAATACTAAGGATTCAGGGTCGTTCTGTCTATCAATATCTCGCCAATGCCATGTCTTCGACATGGACTTACATGAATTATTCCTGTCTCCAATGCCATATATATATCTAATATAGGCTTACATGGCTCATTCCTGTCTCCAAAGCCATATATCTGATATGGACTTACATGGCTCATTCTGTCTGTCTGTCTGTCAACCCCAATATCCTAACATTCCTAAGGTTCAAATGGGGCTTCCTAATGCTTTTTCTCTCACACTACTTTTAATTCAACTTCAAGTATTCTCATAAAATAAGTATATAAATGCTGGAAATTTACAATAATAATGTAAAATAAAAGAATATTGCATTTATTTCATCAGAAACTTACCTCGTATGCAAAAATAGCTACTTTTACCATTTCGTCCACAACTTGGTATTTTCTCCATTTTAGCTTGAATTTCAGTTTTCCTTGCTCTATCATTTAAAATATAGTCTAATTAGGACTCAAATTATTCAAATTGACCTAAAATCATATTATGGCAAAATTACAATTTTGCCCCTAAACTTTTGCATATTTACACTTTTGCCCCAAAGCTCAGAAATTAAACTTCAGCCTATTTTCTTATGTTTCATGACATGCTGGTCATTTTTCCCTTCTATGGCAGCATCAAATTCATACTCTAACAAGCACTTATGACTATTAGGTATTTTTACCGATTAAGTCCTTTTACTCGTTTTTGCTTAAAACCGAGTAGTACAAGTTGTCTAACATAATTTAAAACCTCATATTCTATCATAAAACACCAAAATACACAAATTTCACCTATGGGTATTTTTCCAAATATGAACCCTAACTTAAATTATTGCTAGCATAAGCTTTATCGAGCTACTGGGACTCAAAAACGTAAAGAACATTAAAAGGGGGCTTGGAATCACTTACCATGGAGCTTGAAATCTTGAAACAAACCCTAGCTATGGAGAACCCTTGAAATTTCGTCCTAATGAAGAAGATGGACAAAAATTGGCTTTTAATTTTGTTTTTAATTCATTTTAATAACTAAATGACCAAAATGCCCTTACTACTAAACTTTCAAAAATTCCTTCCATGTCCTAATTTTTGTCCATAGACTTAGAAAGTGGTAAAATTACTCTTTAAGGACCTCTAATTAATAATCTAATTCAATTTTATGCAAAATACTTCTAGAACACAAGTTTTGCAATTTATTCAATTTAGTCCCTAATTTCAAATTAAGTACTTTATGCATAGAATTTCTTCACGAACTTTTCACACAATCATGCAAACATATCATAGACCTCAAAATAATAATAAAATAAATTTTTCTACCTCAGATTTGTGGTTTCGCAACCACTGCTCCATTTAGGCCCTATTTCGGGATGTTACATTTCTCCCCCTTTAGGGATTTTCGTCCCAAAAATCTTACAATGAAGAGATTTGGGTCTTGTTTTCGTATAGCCTCTTCGAGTTCCCATGTAGCCTCGTCTACAGGCTATCTCTCAAAAATATACAACTCGCCCAACTTGTCAAGTGAAAAATCCATACTGACCGGGATAAAATGAGCCGACTTCGTTAACTTATCAATCACAACCCATACCGCATCTTTCTTTCTCGATGTAAATGGCAATCCTGCCGACAGATCAAGCATCTAGAAACAAACTCAAAATGTCCTTTTCATTCCTACCCACCAGTACATTTCTTCAAATCATTATACATCTTTGTACTACCCGGATGAATAGAAAAAAACTACTATGTGCTTCCTGTAAGATCTTTCGAATAAGCTCATCATTCTTCTAAGTACACACATACCGGGTGATAATCGATCACTAGCTCATAATCTTTAATCAACTCTAGCCATCTTTGTTGCTTCAATTTCAAACTTTTGTGATCGGTGAATATGTGGCACTTCTCACCGTGCAAATGATGTCTCCAAATCTTCAACGCAAAAATAATGGCAAAATAGCTCTAAATCATGTATCGGATAGTTCTTCTCATGTGGCTTTAGTCGTCTAAAGGCATAAGCAATTACCTTCCCTTCCTGCATAAGTACACAACCAAGTCCATTCATGGACGCATCACTATAAATCACAAACTCCTTACCTGGTTCTAGTTGTACTAAAATAGGAGCTTTAGTCAATAATGCTTTTAACTTGTCAAAACTCTGTTCACACTTCTCACCCATTCAAACTTGATATCCTTTCGCAGCAATTTTATCAATTGGGGTAGCTATCATGGAAAATCCCTCTACAAATCGCCTATAATATCCGGCAAGACCAAGAAAACTTCTAACTTTTGATACATTTCTAGGAGGCTTCCAATTAACAATGGCTGAAATCTTGCTCGAATCAACCTTAATACCTTCACCTGAGACAATATGTCCTAGAAAACCAACTTCTCGTAACTAGAATTCACTTTTATCGAACTTGGCATACAACCGATTATCTCTCGTATATGTAAAATCGTTTCTCAAATGCTCTGCATGCTCAGTCTCATCATGAGAATAAATCAAGATATCATCAATGAACACAACTACAAACTTATCCAAGTACGGTCTAAAAATTCAGTTCATTAAGTCCATGAAAATGGCAGGAGCATTAGTCAAGTCAAATGGCATCACAAGGAACTCATAATGACCATACCTAGTCCTAGCGCCTTGGGACATCTCGACTCTTTAACTCGCAAATCGATAGTATCCGGATCTCAAATCTATCTTGGAGAACACAATAGATCCTTGTTTCAATTCCAGAATTCCTTTCTCTTCTAGTCAATAAACCCCGACAGATGATGTACTTTTTACGAAATTCCTCCCGAAGAAATCCCAAGTGATCCTCTCCTTTGGTACAATCGATACAAGTGTCTTCCACCGTAGTAGTAGGTGAGTCTCTAAGAAGTGATATTACACATTTCATACATTCCTCGTGTACAAGATAATTCATCAAAGACTCGATAGTATTTTCTAACCAAAATTTTGCTCTTTCTCGCATCATCATGTTTTGTTGCTCGAACTCTTCCGCGCCCTTGTTTCCGATTCTATCAATCGGTGGCTTTTCTCTTATCATTGTACCCGTGGATCGGGGAGCTTGAGCTACATGGGTAGCCCGAGAGTCATGAGGGGGTGGAGGTCTAACTACCGGATTAAATGCGAACGAACTCGGCAAAACCAATTATTCAAAGCTTGGAAGAGAGCTTCTCGAGTCACTCCTCCGATTAATCACATCGCCTATTCTCGGATGGCGCTACCCCTTCCGGGAGCAAAGCGCATTACTTTCTACATCATCATCACCACTTTCGCTCGGGATCCATTACAACAAAACAAAATATTTAAAAATCGCCGTGAGTCGTCACACTATCAAAATACAGGTATGGCATGTATAGCTAGACATTTACTCACACTAACTGCTTAGAACCGACTAAACCTGCTCGATACCAATAAATGTAACGCCCCACGCCCGAAAACCGTCACCGGAGTCAAGCTTGAGGTGTTACTAAACTTATCTTACCTTTTAAACAACTCTAAACCACTTATTTTAATTTTCGGAATAAACTGTTTTTCTGCGTCATAGCTGCTTAAAAATTCATTTCTTGAGTTTCAAAACTCAAAATTAAGATCCGTAAATTTTTCCTAAAACTAGACTCATATATCTATCTACTAAGTTTTTTCTAGAATTTTTGACTTAGCCAATTAGTACAGTTTATTAGTTAAAGTTACCCCTGTTTCAGAATTCGACTGCACTGACCTCTACTTACTACGAACCACTTTTCTCCCTATACAAAATTAATATAACTATCCGTTTGTTTCTATTAAAACTAGATTCAATAAGGATTCTAACTGTATAAATTACACCACCTAATTATTTTTATACAATTTATGGTGAATTTCCAAAGTTGAAACAGGGTTCTCTGACCCTGTTTCACTAAAACTCAGATATCTCATAAAATATAATACCTTTACCTGTTTTGCTTATTCCATAAGAAAATAGACATAATAAGCTTTAATTTCATATATTATTCACCATCAAATCATATCTCTACGATTTTTATTGATTTTTCAAAATCACATTATTTCTGATACTTGAAACTGTTTTTAAGTTACTTTCACATTTTTCTTAGTTTTCATGTGATAGTTACTACTTATTCATACATACAATTAAACATGTATATCATCAGCCATTCTATTAGCTAATCACTAGCAAGTATTTACACATCATTCCTTGATCATATCATATCAAAAGAAACCAAATTCCTATACATGCCATACACAAAACTAAACGTCTAACTATACCAATGTGATTCCTTCGATAGTGTGATCGGGTCTCCGACGTTTCCTTCGATCCCCGAGTGGCTAGATAAAAACTATAAGAAAAAGAAAATAAAGAGAGTAAGCACTAGGCTTAGTAAGCTTACAAGTAAATAAATTACAACATTCAACATAATGAATAATGATACATAATGTCACCTAGCCTCATAAACTTTCTTTACTTCTCATTTTCTACCTTCTTCTTTACTTACTTACCTTCTTTCTTACCTGACCTTTCACTTTTCATAAATATAATCTACCTTCCCTTTTGCTGATAATTCACTGTAATTTAACGTGTACAATGACCCATTGAACCACTCGGAATACTAAGGATACTGGGGTCGTTCCTGTCTATCAATATCCTGCCAATGCCATGTCTTCGACATGGACTTACATGAATTATTCCTGTCTCCAATGCCATATATATACCTAATATGGGCTTACATGGCTCATTCCTATCTCCAAAGCCATATATCTGATATGGACTTACATGGCTCATTCCTGTCCTGTCTTGTCCTGTCAACCCCAATATCCTAACATTCCTAAGGTTCAAACGGGGCTTCCTAATGCTTTTTTCTCATCACTTCACTTTTTAATTCAACTTCAAATATTCTCATAAAATAAGTATATAAATGCTGAAAATTTACAATAATAATGTAAAATAAAAGAATATTGCATTTATTTCTTCAGAACTTACCTCGTATGCAAAAATAGCTACTTTTACCATTTCGTCCACAACTTGGTATTTTCTCCATTTTAGCTTGAATTTCAGTTTTCCTTGCTCTATCATTTAAAATATAGTCTAATTAGGACTCAAATTATTCAAATTGACCCAAAATCATATTTTGGCAAAATTACAATTTTGCCCCTAAACTTTTGCATATTTACACTTTTGCCCCAAAGCTCGTAAATTAAACTTCAGCCTATTTTCTTATGTTTCATGACATGCTGGTCATTTTTCCCTTCTATGGCAGCATCAAATTCATACTCTAACAAGCACTTATGACTATTAGGTATTTTTACCGATTAAGTCCTTTTACTCGTTTTTGCTTAAAACCGAGTAGTACAAGTTGTCTAACATAATTTAAAACCTCATATTCTATCATAAAACACCAAAATACACAAATTTCACCCATGGGTATTTTTCCAAATATGAACCCTAACTTAAATTATTGCTAGCATAAGCTTTATCGAGCTACCGGGACTCCGAAAACGTAAAGAACATTAAAAACGGGACTTGGAATCACTTACCATGGAGCTTGAAATCTTGAAACAAACCCTAGCTATGGGGAACCCTTGGAATTTCATCCTAATGAAGAAGATGGACAAAAATTGGCTTTTAATTTTGTTTTTAATTCATTTTAATAACTAAATGACCAAAATGCCCTTACTACTAAACTTTCAAAAATTCCTTCCATGTCCTAATTTTTGTCCATAGACTTAGAAATTGGTAAAATTACTCTTTAAGGACCTCTAATTAATAATCTAATTCAATTTTATGCAAAATACTTTTAGAACACAAGTTTTGCAATTTATTCAATTTAGTCCCTAATTTCAAATTAAGTACTTTATGCATAGAATTTCTTCACGAACTTTTCACACAATCATGCAAACATATCATAGACCTCAAAATAATAATAAAATAAATTTTTCTACCTCGGATTTGTGGTTTCGCAACCACTGTTCCGTTTAGGCCCTATTTCGGGATGTTACAAATTGGCTATTCAAATGACCTATTTTTGTCCACACGGGCATAGACAAGGGCATGTGTCTCATCCGTGTACGACACACAGTCATGTTGCATGGCCATGTGTCCCCTGGGGTACCCAACAATTGTAATTCAGGCTCGAGCACGGCCAGGACACATGGGCGTGTTGCTAGTCGTGTGGCTCAAGTCAGGCTTGACCACAGCTAAGGCATACGGGCATGTCTTGTGGCCGTGTGAGTAAGTCAGTATGTATGCCCTGTTTTGACACAGCCTAGACACACGAGCGTGTCTAATGTCGTGTAAGGCACACGGCCTGTTCACACGGGTGTGTGACCTGTATAACTTTGAAAATGTAAGTTTTGGAAAAATTTTGTATGAGTTCGGCTTAGTCCCGACCCCTTTCTAATGCATGTTTAAGGTCTCGTTGACCTATATAAGGGACTCTATATTGATTTTTGATCTCTGATGTTACTATGTTCATGAAATGAATGTTAATTGTTTCGAATTGTCCAGTAACGCCTTTACCCTAGTCCGGCGACAGATACGGGATAGAGGTGTTACAGTTTTAGTATCCGAGGTAAGTTCGTACGTGTTAAACATTGTTACAATTATGTTTTAATATTTCATTAATTGCATAAATTGTATAAATGAGACTAAGGTTGTGTACGATGATAAATCGACTATGTTTGGCACTTAATGTACGTTTTGAGATAGCTTCGGCTATGTATAGCACTTAGTGTACGTGTCAGAATAACTTCGGTTATATATGGCACTTAGTGTGCGAGACCGAGATAGCTTCAGCTGTGAAAGGCACTTAGTATGCGAGATTATAATAACTTCGATTATGTTTTGGCACTTAGTGTGCGAGATATCGAGTATTCGATAGTATCACGTAATGGTATGAGTTTGATATGAATTTGTACAGGTATGTACATATAAAGCATGAAATCCAAATAGAAGAAGTTATGAATTTGTTCGTAAACACTTGAGTAAGTATGAGGAAAGTTTTTTGGTTACTATGATTTAGACATTAATTAGTTCAAATTGATGATTTGTATATTATGAACTGTGGAGTATATTTACTACAAACTTACTAAGCTTTATAGCTTTCTTCGTTTGTTTCTTCCATGTTTTATAGTGATTCTAAAGCTAGCTTAGACTTGGGGATCGTCAGGAATCGTCATCACACTATCGATCATTTTTTTGGTACTTTTGAAGCTTTGTATATATGGTATATGGCATGTATAGGCTAGTGTCATCTTGGAATGTTTTGAGTTATGATATTAGCCATGAGATTTGACTTGTAAATGTTGGTATGTATGGCCATTTAAGTTGGCTTGAATTGTGTTTGGTAGGTGTTATATATGTGATGTATATAATACCTTATGTGTTGGCTTGTTTGGTATGGTTATGTGTTGGCTATTATGGATAGTTGTAAGTTGGTGTATTAATGCTTAAGGAATGGCATATTATGGTATGATTTATAGATAATGAATTAGTATGTTTTGAGTATGGAATTGAGTAGTTGAATTGGTTGTGGATAGATGGCATGATATATGTATGGAATAGCATATTTTGGGTTGCTTAAATATGTATTGAATTGGTACCATTTTGATTGCTATGGTGCATGAGAGGAGGGTGGCAAATTGGCTTTACAAATGGCCTATTTTGTCCACACGGGCAAAGACACAGGTGTGTGTCTCAGCCGTGTGCAACACATGGTCATGCTACATGGCCGTGTGTCCCCTGGGATACCCTTTCGAATTAAGTCAGTAGTGTAACGCCCCTATCCCGTAACCATCGCCGAAATAGGTAAGGGGCATTACCAAACAGACGGAACATTATAGATTAACACAGAATCACAGATATCACATAATATTAATCCATAAGAAAATTAACAATTCATCCATAATGAAGGTCTCCAAGACCTAATACATACTTTTAGAAAGGGTCGAGACTAAACCGAACACATTCAGAATTTTTAGAACTTAGAAAAAATTTTCAATTCTGTTGAGGTCACACGCCCGTGTGATCAGGCCGTATGGCACACACGGGCACCAGACATACCCATGTGATCCAGCCGTGCCAAAACAGAGTATATATACTGACTTTTACACAAGGCCAACAGACACGCCCGTGTGCGATGGCCGTGTGAAACTTAGATAGCTACTGACTTAAGCCTGCGGCTATATGACACGCCCATGTGTCTTAACCGTGTGACTTTAAGATGTTGCTACTTTGCATACACGGCCACAAGGCATGCCCGTGTTCCTTGACCGTGTGGCACAATGCAGGCTTGGTTTAAGCCAACTTGCCACCCCTTTTTGGGTTATTCCTACAAGCAATATTAAGCAACATTTATACCAAAATTTTCAGCCAATACAATACTTAAAACATGCTTCATTATAACTAAATCATCATCATTCGATAACCTATTCAAATCCATACCAAAACACATTAAAAATCTTATTACAACAACATGCCAAAATGCTCATTTCTTAGCTCACTTATGGCACCTTCTAACTCATGCTTAAACTTACCATTTCCTCAACTTGGCATTTTTCAAAATGACCACCACATACAAGGCCATATAACTATTACAAGCATACACAATTTGGCATCACAAACCATTTACCAAAACTAAGCACAAACATACCATTTGCTAGCCAACTCTCATGGCATAACATATATACATATCAAAGCTTAAATACAAAGACATTCTAGTTATACATGCCATACTTAAAAATATTTACACTTTCAAAAGTACCAAAATGAGTTCGATAATATGGTGACAATCCTCAACTATCCTCGAGCCTTCAATAGCTGAAATAATTGTAAAACAGACAAAAATTACACAGAGTAAGCTACAAAGACCTTAGTAAGCCAAATATACCTAGTCTAGCTATTAAAGCATATAAAGTAAAAGTCAATAGCAAGAATTCACAACCATTTCACAAAGTAATTCATGAGCCTAACCATGCTCATTTGCTTGTATACATGTCATGTTTCATTTCCATGATTTTGTACATACTTCACATTCACTATTTCACAGAAATAGAGTTTTTCATATTCAAAAATTTAGTACGATACAAACGTACCTGTATAGATTATACATTTCATATATTCATTCTCATATTTCGTACTCTATCATCAGATGGTTCAGAAACGATACAGATACTCATAAATGGGTACAATGTTGACATCCCAGACGTGGTCTTACATGTAATTCAGTATCGATGCCTCTGTCCCAGACAGGGTTGATCGCGTGATTCGTAACAAGTAATAAATATTTATAATAAAGATCAAACCTAGACTAACTATTATCACGATGAAAAGGAAAGCGCACCTATCGAACAATAGTATAATAATGGCAAGACCGGGATATCGTACCCAAAGGAACCAAAAGTACTAGTAATAACTATCTTTTTATTATTTAGCCTAGGAATAAAAGGGTTTGGTTATTAAACTAATTATCTAAAATAATTAACTAATTTAATTAAAACAAAGAGAAAATTTGGAAAAAGACTTGAAGAGAAGCAATTGATAAAGACAACACCCAAGGAGGAATCCACCTAGATTTCACTTGTTATCTAACTCTAAACCAGACAATTTATTCACTTGACTTGATCTGTGAGACTCCCTAACCTACATTATTATCTCTTTTGAGACTAATAACGCCTAACCCTCAATTGAATTAATTGAAATCTCTTTCTAATTAAAACCCCTAAGGAAGGAGTAAATCGATCTATGGACTCCCATATTAGGCTTCACCCTAATTCAGCAAAATCTCGTAACCCTATCTCTAGGCATTCGATCAACTCCGCTTAATTATGCCAAATCTACTCTTAGGCAGGGTCTATTCCTCCTCTGCATAAGTACATTAAATCATGAGTCAATACCCGGAATATTAACTCAAGCATTAGAAACACATAATTAAGAACAAATCAAGTATTTATCATATAGTTCAGATAATAATAACAAGATCCATCATAGGTTTCATCCCCGTTAGGTATCTAAGGGGTTTAGTTCATAATGAAATAAGAGTACATCTCAAAAGTATAAAAATAACAAAACATGAAGAAAACTCTAAAACTCCTGAAGGGATTCTGAGAGAGATCTTCAGTCTTGGAGTAGCTTCGACTTGTGGGATGGATCGTCTGGCTTCCTTCAAGTAATTCCTGGCATGTGGTTCTGTGTTCCAGAAAAGTTCTCAAAGCGCCCCCTAGTAGGTCATACTTAGGGTGTTTATATAGGCTTTGGATTGGCTTTCTTCTTCCCTAAGTATCCTTTTTCTGTGTAAAATACAACTCTTTGAAAAAGGGACACGCCCGTGTGCTGCGACCGTGTGACATGTTTTTCAGGCCGTGTTCGTTCCGCTAAATTTCACACGACCGTGTGGGTCAATGGCCTGGTCGTGTGAATCGTGAAATCCTTGGACGACACCCTCGACAGACACGGGCATGTAAGCAGTCCGTGCGGCAAGGCTTAGGCCGTATGATCTTCTTGATTTGGTCCTTTTTGTCTCTTTTAAGCTCTTTTTTGCTCTTTTTGACTCTTGGTGCTCTTCTGAGTACAAAACATGAAATAACTGGATTAAGAGCACCAAAATTAACAAATCTAATAGTAAATATCCATAAATATGCTAAGTATTTGGGGTAACAATATGTATAATTTGGCGTTTATCAAATACCCCCACACTTAAGCATTTGCTTGTCCTCAAGCAAAACTCTCATTTACTGCTAGAATTCATTCCTTTCAATCACATAATCATTACCGACAATGTTACAAATTATTCCACAGAGAATCATACTATGAGAATTCAGCCATAGGGGCATTAAAAACCTCAAACAATCTAAATCAAATATTTTGATAATAAAATTATAGGTAATCTCCTTCCTCTAAGTAATTAACTTTAGTCCTAAATATACAAGAGATGACATCCTCACTAAGGATTCACTCAAATCACTCAAAGTGTTTAAGGTTCAAAATTAAGCACTCGATTGTCTAACATGAGATGTTATCACTACAGGCTTGCATGAAAATCAAATCTCCACCACTTGTAAATCATATGATACAAAAATCAAAAGGTCTTTGCATGGTTGTAACGGGGTTTAGGTTACGGGTATGGATACAAGCTGAAGAAACAAAGGTTAGAATCGAGATGATTTCAATATATCACCCCACTATCAAAAACTTAATTACTGAATGACACCAAATATTTACAATAATAATACTGAGGTTAGTTTTGTTTTTTTTTTTTTAAGAACAAATTAATTCAATACAATATAGCAGTTATACTCCATGATTCAGTAACAAAAATTGGTAATCATAGTGAGGTAACAATATTAAATTCAATCTCGATAAAAAGGGTCAAATTAAGTAAGGGGATTTCAATAATAATGGGTTAATGGGTTAATGATGAGGGTTAATCAATAAAGAAAAAGGGTTAGTAGGCTCAAAGGGGGTTCACTAAGGGTTTAATTATGTGGGAAGGCTTTTTATGGAGTAAGTGGGTTAAATCCTAAGTGCCTTTATCATCTTAGTATATCAAATCATACGTGTGATCTCGACATGTATAATCGAAGCAAGTTCTAGAATAACAGTTCATTGTTGACACACTCAAACCACAAAAGGAGTGAGCAAGAAAGAAAGCTATATGCTCAAAAAGGCTCAAAAATCTCACCAAAAATTTGGGTTTTTGATGTCATTCTTATATACTTAAGATTTCAAGATAATACCTCAATTCAGGAAAATAATCTAAAAATTTTAGTTCTCAAAATATCAACTTATCATGCTTGATTCTTTAAGCTCCCACAATCAAATAATCATGCATAATTCCCTTGGTCTAATTCGTGACATATCAACAATAATTATAGATTAATCAGAATTCATTCTATCAATATTACGAGAAAATCACTTAAGCACAAGATCACATTCAGGGATTTGAGAATAATGCAAAAAGTTAGGTTTCATGTTTATGTTCACCGCCCCACACTTAAGATGTACATTGCCCTCAATGTACAAAGATAGACTATTCAAAATAAAGAAAACCAAAAGAAGGAAGGAGGTGAAACTCCCTGTTATATGGGTACGGAGCTTGATTCTGAGGCTATAGTGTTTGGGGAAAGTAGTAGCTACCATTGTTCTTAGTTAGATGAAGAAATTGGGTCGTTGAACATGGCATTCATTTTGTATTTTTCCCTATTTGTTTCCTCATTCCGTAAAATATTCCTAGCAGCTTGCTTGGAAATCTGTAGAATCACGAAAAGCATACTAAGAGTTGGTGTGGAAGAGAGTGTAGTGGGATTACTTGTTAGAAATACCAGAAAAAAATGAAAAAAGTAAAATTTACTAATATAGATATGTCTTTCATAAGAAAATAATAAAATTGAAATGAAATTAAAAATTAATAATAAAAATAAAAAGATAGGAGGATTCAATGATCCTCGTCAGTGGGGGCCTCAGGTGGTGGTGCTGGAGTGGCTACTATCCTACGCCCGTGTGTCTTGGGCGTGTGTGGTACACGGCCATATCGCATGGCAATGCTTAGCTTCGTTTGCTTCTCCCATGCCCGTGTATATGGTACCACGCCCATGTATCGTTGTTCACGGTTTAATGGCACGGGCGTGTTGCACGCCCGTGTTAGAGAAACAGAATTGAGTCTTGCCCCTGGTACGCGCGTGTTCATCTATCAACCTCACCCACGGCCATGTCGCACAGCCATGGGGATTTATCGCATCCCGTGTTTTTGGGGAAATCTTTGCCCTGTTTCCACACGGTCGTATCGCACGGCCGTGTCGCTTCTCCTATTTTGCCACGGCTTTAGGCACGCCCGTGTGGGTGGCCGTGTGTTCTGAAGGATTGTGTAATTCCAAAAATTTAATTATTTAAAATGCTAGACATAAGAAATCAAAATATGTTAGTACTCGAGTTGCCTCCCGAGAAGCGCTTATTTATAGTCTAAGCTCGACTTACCTCTCTGTTGAATGGTCAAGGTGGTTTAAGGAGTTCGTACTCATCATTCTTGTTATCATTCTTATCGAAATAAAGCTTTAGCTGGGAATTGTTTACCTTAAAAGTGCCAAACTTGGGATGACTTACCTCCACTGTACCGAATGGGAAAATACTAAGTACCGTAAGAGGGATCTCCTCATTTGGTGTGGTAGTGACAATGTGGGGATCTGTGGCATCTAGTAAGACTTTATCGCCTACCTTAAGTTAATTAGGAGAGGTATCGGACTTGTTTTGGCAAAGTTTCGATTTATCATGTGTTCTCAGTTTGTGTTCTCGCCTTTCGTCTAGCTTCTCTATCCGTAGCCTTCGTTCTTCATAGACGTCTTTGTTCTCTTCATGATTGTAGCGCACTGTCTTTGTTGTCTTGGTTCGAGGAGGTTCCTGCAAGGATGATTGAATATTAGTTTTATCATAGACAGGTTTTCCAACATTATCCTGAGTCTTAGAGGTTTTGACTGAGTCGCGTGCTTGAAGTGTTACTGCGTCGTCACCTGCACGAAGTGTTAGCTCTCCTGTGCTGACATTAATAATTGTTCTAGCAGTTGCTAAAAAGGGTCGTCCTAAAATTAAAAATATCACGTTATCCTAATTCATATCTAGGATGACAAAGTCTACTGGGTAAATAAACTTATCAATTTAACGAGAACATCTTCAATAATACCCTTAGGAAATCTAACTGTTTTGTCAGCCAATTGTATGCTCATCCTAGTCTGTTTGGGTTTACGGAAACCTAGTCGTTTAAACATTTTATAAGGCATAACATTTATACTTGCCCCTAAATCAGCTAAAGCATTATTCACAGATAAACTACTAATTAAGCAAGGAATTGTAAAACTCTGTGGATCTTTCAAATTGTTAGGTAGCTTATTCTTTAGAATAGCTGAGCAGACTGCATTGAGTTCCACGTGCGATGACTCGTCCAAATTTCACTTGTTTGCTAAAAGCTCTCTTAGAAATTTTGTTGCATTTGGCATCTGTGACAGAGCTTCAATAAACGGTAAGTTAATATGTAATTTTTTCAAAATTTTAAGAAATTTACTGAATTGTTCATCTGAGCGGTCTTTCCTTGTCGCATTAGGGTATGGCACACGAGGTTTGTATTCTGCATTTACTATTTTATTATTACTTACCTCACCATCACTTTTTTTTTCCATATTTTCTTGCCTTGATTTTGGCTCAATCTCAACGCGTCTTTCTTAAGCATCAATTGCATTAAGCTGTTCCCTTGGATTTGATTCAGTGTTGCTTGGCAAACTCTCTTGTGGTCGTTCAGAAATTAGCTTGGATAGCTGACCTATTTGAGTTTCGAGTCCTTGAATTGATGCTTCTTGATTTTTGAGTGCTGTCTCGGTGTTCTAGAAATGAGTTTCTAACACTGAGATGAACTTGGATAACATCTCCTCAAGGTTCGGCTTATTTTTTGTGGCTGTTGAAAATTCTAAGGATTCTGTGGCCTTTGATTCTGTTGACCACCCCAAGAGAAATTTGGGTGGTTCTTCTAACCTGCATTATAAGTATTGCTATATGGGTTATTTTGAGATCTAAAATTATTGTTACCCATATAGTTGACTTGTCCCTCTTCGGTTGTAGGGTTGAATGGTGGGTATTCTGTATGCACGCCTCTGCCACTTGAGTTACACCTCATCGCTGGATGTACCTGTTAGAACCAAGTAAACCATCAATCTTCTTATTAAGAAGTTCTACCAGGTTTGACAACATGGTGACCGAATCGACGTTATAAATGCCTGCTGTTTTCGTTGGCTTAGTCCTCATGACTTGCCACTGATAGTTATTCAGTGACATCTCTTCAATAAATTCAAAAGCCTCTTCAGGTGTTTTGTTATTGATGGTTCCACCGGTAGCTACATCAATCATTTGTCTTGTCGAAGGGTTCACACCGTTGTAAAACGTTTGAACTTGCAGCCATAGAGGTAGTCCATGATGTAGGCACCTTCGCAAAAGGTCCTTGAATCTCTCCCATGCATCGTAAAGTGTCTCTAAGTCCACCTGTACAAAAGAAGAAATATTATTACGCAACTTACCTGTTTTTGCCGGTGGAAAATATTTTAATAGAAATTTTCCGGTCATTTGCTCCCAAGTGGTAATGGATTCTCGTGGTAGTGAGTTCAACCACTATTTAACTTTATTCCTTAGTTAAAAAAGGAATAACCGAAGGCGAATGGCATCATCGGAAACGCCATTAATTTTGAAAGTGTCGTACAGTTCTAATAAATTTGCCAAGTGCGTGTTGGGGTTCTCATCTTGCAAACCATCAAACTGAACAAATTGTTGTATCATTTGAATTGTGTTAGGTTTCAGTTCAAAATTGTTAGCGAAAGAATAGCAGCCTAACTATACTTGACTCGCCTCTGTAAAATTAGGTTTAGCATAATCATACATAGTACAAGGAGCGGATTCGATTTACTAATTCAATGGTATGGTCAAGGCGGTAGCGGATTGTCCTGATTTTCAACCATCTCTTCAGTAGTAGTTGAGATATCGTCCTCTTGCTCTTCCTCTGTGTATCTTAAGCTACGCCTAATTTCTCGTCGATTTCTACGAGTTGTACGATCAATTTCCTCGTCAAAAAGCAACGGTCCTGACGGGTTTCTTCTAGTCATACAATACAAAAACCTACCAGGAGAAAGAAGAAGAAAGTTAGTAAAATAAAAATAGAAATAAAGTTAAATTGCAAGAAAAATAAATGGCTAAGTAATAAAAATTAAGTGTTCCTAGTATTTCAGCTCCCCGGAAACGGCGCCAAAAACTTGATCGCGTGATTCGTAACAAGTAATAAATATTTATAATGAAGATCAAACCTAGACTAACTATTATCACGACGAAAAGGCAAGCACACCTATCGAACAATAGTATAGTAATGGCAAGACCGGGATATCGTACCCAAGGGAACCAAAAGTACTATTAATAACTATCTTTTTATTATTTAGCCTAGGAATAAAAGGGTTTATTTATTAAACTAATTATTTAAACTAATTAACTAATGTAATTAAAGCAAAGAAAAAATTTGGAAAAAGACTTGAAGAGAAGCAATTGATAAAGATGACACCAAAGGAGGAATCCACCTAGATTTCACTTGTTATCTGACTCTGAACCAGACGATTTATTCACTTGACTTGATCCGTGAGACTCCCTAACCTACATTATTATCTCTTTCGAGACTAATAACGCCTAATCCTCAGTTGAATTAATTGAAATCTATTTCTAATTAAAACCCCTAGGGAAGCAGTAAATCGATCTATGGACTCCCATATTAGGTTTCACCCTAATTTGACAAAATCTCGTAACCCTATCTCTAGGCGTTCGATCAACTCCGCTTAATTATGCCAAATCTACTCTTAGGCAGGGTCTATTCCTCCTCTGCATAAGCACATTAAATCATGAGTCAATACCTGGAATATTAACTCAAGCATTAGAAACACATAATTAAGAACAAATCAAGTATTTATCATATAGTTCAGATAATAATAACAAGATCCATCATAGGTTTCATCCCCCTTAGGTATCTAGGGGGTTTAGTTCATAATGAAATAAGAGTACATCTCAAAAGTATAAAAATAACAAAACATGAAGAAAACTCTAAAACTCCTGAAGGGATTCTGATAGAGATCTTCAGTCTTGGAGTAGCTCCGACTTTTGAGATGGATCATCTGGCTTCCTTCAAGTAATTCCTGGCGTGTGGTTCTGTGTTCCAGAAAAGTTCTCGAAGTGCCCCCTAGTAGGTCATACTTAGGGTGTTTATATAGGCTTTGGATTGGCTTTCTTCTCCCCTAAGTATCCTTTTTTCGTGTAAAATACAACTCTTTGAAAAAGGGACACGCCCAGCTGCCACTTGGCGCAGTGTGACGTGTTTGCCAGCCGTGTTAAGCCGCTAAATTTCACACGGCCGTGTGGGTCAATGGCCCGGCCGTGTGAATCGTGAAATCCTTGGACGACACCCTCGACAGACACGGGCATGTGAGCAGCTCGTGTGGCAAGGCTTAGGCCGTGTGATCTTCTTGATTTGGTCCTTTTTGTCTCTTTTAAGCTTGTTTTTTGCTCATTTTGACTCTTGGTGCTCTCCTGAGTACAAAACATGAAATAACAGGATTAAGAGCACCAAAATTAACAAATCTAATAGTAAATATCCATAAATATGCTAAGTATTTGGGGTAACAATAGGTATAATTTGGCGTTTATTAAGGGTCTTACACGAACTAAGATACGATGTCAACGTTACTTTAGAAACATACAGAACTCTTCAGATACTAGCATATTATCAAAATTTACTCAAAATTCATTCATCAGGCTCTCACAGCCATCCAATAAAGATTATAACTAGTACATACAACATTCAATCAATTTAACACATAATTGTATTTTGACTTACCTCGTACGAATTTCGAACGGAGATGAGTCGACTATTCGACTATTTTGGACTTCCCTCGATCTAAGTCCGATTTTCTTTGTTCTTGATCTAATACAATTCAAATTCAACCATTCAATAATTCAATAATTCATTTCATTCAAAATAATCCATGATCACATATTTAGGGCACTTTGCATTTTAGCCCTTACATTTTCACACTTTGACAATTTAGTCCATTTTTCACAAAATCACAAATATGTAAAATTCACCAAGACTATAGCTTGGCCAAATATATAGCTTCCATACAAGCCCAAATAACATATTTAATTCACAATTTAGTCCTTCAAAACCTCATTTTCACAAATTAGCCCAAACAGCTCTATTCCATCAAAAATTCAAGAACAAAGAATGATAATCTCACATATATCTTTCATAATCCATATAAAAACATTACAAAGCTCATATAATCATTAATGGCACATTTCATAATCTTCAACAGAAACAAAAATTTAGACATGGGTTTTGAAGAACGCGAAGCAACGATCACAGAAATGTAGAAATTATCAAAAACAGAACAAAAACGAACATTTAATCAAGCTTGTATCATGCCGAACCCTAGCTTAATTTTTCTTTTCTTTTCCTTTGAATTTTCGGTAAAAACAATGTGATAATGGCCATTTTCATGTTTCCATTTTATTAAACAACATTTATTAAACCTTTTACTAAAATACCCTTGCATTTAAACATTAATAAACCATTTACTAATGTCCAACAAAGTCATTTAATACATTACATGGTCAAATAACCACATAAGGACCTATTAGTCCAAAGCCATTTCAAATACATATATCAAACATGTAACATGCTAATTTCATCTTTTATGCGATTAAATCCTTTTTCCTAATTAAGCACAAAATAAACAAATTAAATCACTGAAACTTCGCAGATAAAAATTCACATATCACAGATACATAAAATAATATTAAAATATTTTTTGGACTCAGATTTGTGGTCTCGAAACCACAATTCCGACTAGAGTCTAAACCGGGCTGTTACAATTTTTCCCCCTTAGGGATTTTCATCCCCGAAAATCTTACCATTAAACAGATTTGGATATTGTTGTCTCATAGCATCTTCAGACTACCACGTGGCCTCTTCAACACCATGTCAATGCCACATCACTTTAACTAATGGAATTTTCTTATTTCGCAACTCTTTAACCTCACGAGTTAAGATACGGATCGCCTTTTCTTCAGAAGTCATATCAGATTGGATTTCAATCTCAGATGGAGAAATTACATGCAAAGGATCAGATCTGTACCGTCAAAGCATCAATACGTGAAATACATTATGAATCTTTTTTAACTCAGATGGTAGCCTTAATCTATAGGCAAAGGCCCAACTCGCTCAATGATTTCATACAATCTGATGAACCTCGGACTCAACTTCCCCTTTTTACCAAATTGGAACAGTTTCTTCCACGGAGATACTTTCAGAAACACTTTATCACCGATCTCAAATTCGATATCTTTTCGTTTTAAATCCGCATAAGATTTCTGACGATCAGAGGTAGCTTTCAGACTATCTTAGATTACTTTCACTTTCTGTTATGTTTCTTTTATCAGATCAATACCATAAATCTTATTCTCACTGAGCTTAGACCAGTATAACGGAGTTCTACACTTTCTACCGTATAAGGCTTAGTACGGTGTTATTTTAATGCTCGATTCAAAGCTATTATTATAAACAAATTCAATCAAAGGTAGATATTGTTCCTACGTACCTTCAAACTCAAGAATGCAACATCTCAACATATCCTCGAGTATCTGAATAATCTACACAGATTGACCATCTGTTTGTGGATGAAAAGCAGTGCTAAAATGCAATTTAGTACCCAAAGCATCTTGCAATTTCCTCCAGGACTGCGATGTAAATCTCGGGTCTCTATCTGATACTATTGACAATGGCACACCATGCAATCTCACGATATCAGAAATGTATAACTTAGCTAGTTTATCGAGTGAGTAATCAAATCGAATTGGAATAAAATGAGCTGATTTCGTCAAATGATCAATTACAACCGAAATTGCATTTTCTTTCTCAGAGACAGAGGCAAACCCGAAACAATATCCATGGTCACTCGATCCTATTTCCACTCAAGAATCATAATCGGTTGTAATAACCCAGATGGCACTTGATGTTCAGCTTTAACTTGTTGACAGATTAAACATTTAGAAACAAAATCGGAGATATCTCTTTTCATTCTCGGCCACCAGTATAGTTGTTTCAAATCGTTATACATTTTCGTACTCCCCGAATGTACAGAAAATCTACTACTGTGAGCTTCACTCAAAATCATCTGAATTAACTCTGGATTTCTCGGAACACAAAGTCTATATTTGAATCTCAAACAATTATCAACATCAACTCAGAATTTAGAATCACACTGAGCTCGTTTTGCTATTAATTCATTGTCAGATTTCTGAGCCTCGCAGATCTGTTGTATAAACAAGGGTTTTGCTTTCAGTTCGGCACAAACCAAGATATCATCAGACAGTGCTAAATGAGCATTCATCGCACACAATATAGACAATGATTTTCGATTCAGAGCATCCGCTACCGCATTTGCTTTACCCGGATGATAATCACTAACCAGCTCGTAATCTTTTAACAGTTCTAACCATCTTCTCTGTCGCAGATTCAAATCTTTTTGCGTCATCAAATACTTCAAACTTTTATGATCAGAAAACACGTGACATTTCTCACCAAACAGATAATGACGCCAGATCTTCAGGGCAAACACAATAGCAGCTAACTCAAGATCGTGTGTCGAATAGTTCTTTTCATGCAACTTTAACTGTCTCGAAGCATAAGCAATGACTTTTCCTTCTTCCATTAAAACACATCCCAGATCAATCAACGAAGCATCACTATAAATCACAAATTCTTTACCCGATTCAGGTTGTACTAATACCAGAGCTTCAGTCAACAAAGTCTTCAACCGATCAAAACTGTCCTGACATTTTTTAGACTAATCAAACTTCACATCTTTCTGTAGTAGTTTTGGCAACGGAGTCGCAATCATCGAAAAACCTTTCACAAACCTTAATAGTAACCAGCAAGCCCCAGAAAACTACGGACTTCAGAGATATTTCTTGGAGGTTTCCAATTCAAAATAGCTAAAATTTTGCTCGGATCTACCCGAATACCAGAGGCCGATACTATATGACCCAGAAAACCAACTTCTCGCAGTCAGAACTCACACTTACTGAACTTCACATACAACTGTTTATCTCGTAGAGTCTATAGCACTATTCTCAGATGCTCAGTATGTTCAGATTCATCACGTGAATAAATCAATATGTCATCAATGAATACCACAACAAATTGATCTAAATACGGTCTGAAAATTCTATTCATCAAATCCATAAAGATAGCAGGTGCATTCGTTAATCCAAAAGGCATAACTAAAAATTCATAATGCTTGTACCTCGTTCTAAAAGTAGTTTTTGGAATGTCAGAGTCCTTTACTCGCAACTGGTAGTAACCCGATCTCAGATCTATCTTTGAAAACACAGTAGCACCTTTCAACTGATCGAATAAGTTATCAATTCTGGGCGGAGGATATCTGTTCTTTATAGTCACTTTGTTAAGCTGACGGTAATCAATACACATTCTCAAGCATATTGGCTCAATCTCACAAATTCACGTTCGTATTCAGTAATAGACATACGATCTTGTTTAAGCTCAAGAAACTCTTTACGTTTCTAATCGATGAATCTCTGACTAATGTATTTCTTCTGAAATTTAGCTTGGAAGAAATCCCAAGTAACCCGCTCACTCGAAACCATAGATATTAAAGTTTTTCACCAATGGTACGTCGTACCTCTCAGAAGCAAAACGGCATATTTTACACATTCCTCAAGATTCAGAGACATTTCATCAAACACTCGTATTGTATTCTCTAACCAGAATTCGGCTTTTTCAGCATCATCATTCGTTGTAGCTCGGAACTCTTCAGCCCCATACTTTCTAATCTTACCAATTGGTGGTCTACTTAACTGAACCAGATTCACTAAGGGCATAATAGGAATTTGAGAAGAATTAACTGGGGGTGGAGGTTGTTGCACAGCTGGATTGGTTCTAATACACTGAGTGAACCAATCATTCATCATCTGATAGAAGGCTTGCTTAGCCTCATCATCACGGCTACTCGTAGCCGATCGAGAATCATCTTGCACCGTCCCATGCACGGGAGCAGGCGCATTACTTTCAACATCGTCAGCTACAGCTCTATTGGGATCCATTGCTATATAAAAGCACATTCAATGTAAGGATTCATCACACTATCGCAGTTTCAGATATATGGCATGTATAGCTAGACTTACATACACTATGGTAGTCCTAGAACCGACTAAACCATAGCTCTGATACCAATAAAATGTAACACCCCGATCCCGTAACCATTACCAGACAGACGGAACATTACAGATTAACATAGAATCACAAATATCACAAAATATTAATGCATAACCAAATTAACAATTCATCCCCAATGGAGGTCTCTAAGACCTAATACATACTTTTAGAAAAGGTTGGGACTAAACCGAACACATTCAGATTTTTCAAAACTTAGAAAAAATTTTCAATTCTGTTGAGGTCACACGCCCGTGTGACCAGGCCGTGTGGCACACACGAGCACCAGACACACCCATGTGATCTAGCCGTGTCAAAACAGAGTATATATACTAACTTTTACACACGGCCAACAGACACGCCCGTTTGCGATGGCCGTGTGAAACTTAGCTAGCTACTGACTTAAGCCCACGGCTATATGACACGCCCATGTGTCTTAACCATGTGATTTTAAGAGGTTACTACTTTGCACACACGGCCACAAGGCACACCCGTGTTCCACGACCGTGTGGCACAATGCAGGCTTGGTTTAAGCTAACTTGCCACCCCTTTTTGGGTTATTCCTACAAGCAATATTAAACAACATTTATACCAAAATTTTCAGCCAATACAATGCTCAACACATGCTTCATTATAACTAAATCATCATCATTCAATAACCTATTCAAATCCATACCAAATCACTTTAAAAATCTTATTACAACAACATGCCAAAATGCTCATTTCATAGCTCACTTATGGCACCTTCTAACTCATGCTTAAAATTACCATTTCCTCAACTTGGCATTTTTCAAAATGACCACCACATACAAGGCCATATAACTATTACAAGCATACACAATTTGGCATCACAAACCATTTACCAAAACTAAGCACAAACATACCATTTGCTAGCCAACTCTCATGGCATAATATATATACATATCAACGCTTAAATACAAAGACATTTTAGCCTATACATGCCATACTTAAAAATATTTACACTTTCAAAAGTACCAAAATGAGTTCGATAGTATGGTGACGATCCTCGACTATCCCCGAGCCTTTAATAGCTACGATAACTATAAAACAGACAAAAATCACACAGAGTAAGCTACAAAAAGCTTAGTAAGCCAAATATAACTAGTCTAGCTATTAAAGCATATAAAGTAAAAGTCAATAGCAAGAATTCACAACCATTTCACAAAGTAATTCATGAGCCTAACCATGCTCATTTGCTTGTATACATGTCATGTTTCATTTCCATGATTTCATGATGCATTGCGATTCGCATTCACTATTTCACAGAAACAGTCTTTCATATTCAGAAATTTAGTACGATATAAACGTACCTGTATAGATTATACATTTCATATATTCATTCCCATATCTCGTACTCTATCATCAGATGATTCAGAAATGATACAGATACTCATAAACGGGTACAATGCTGACGTCCTAGACGTGGTCTTACATGTAATTCAGTATCGATGCCTCTGTCCCAGACAGGGTCTTACACGAAATCAAATACGATGTCAACATTCCTTTAGAAACATACAGAGCTTTTCAGATACTGGCATATTATCAGAATTTACTCGAAATTCATTTATCAGGCTCTCACAATCGTCCAATACAAATTGTATTTTGACTTACCTCGTACGAATTTCAGACAGAGACGAGTTGACTATTTGACTATTTTGGACTTCCCTCGATCTAAGTCTGATTTTCTCTGTTATTGATCTAATACAATTCAAATTCAACCACTCAATAATTCATTTCATTTAAAATAATCCATGAACACATGATAAATCGTAATTTATACATATTTTTATCTCTCGCTTAACACGTTTATGAAGGATTTCTCCTTAGATTTGGTGAATTTGGTGCTCCTAATCCTTTAATTTCATTGTTTATACTTAGGTGAGCATAGGAGACCGAAAAGAATGAGAAACGGGCCAAAAACAGATAAAACAGGCCGACAGGAAAAAATAACACGGCCTGGACTTCCTCACACGGGCAGAACACACGCCCGTGCCATTCTAGCAGGCTTGACCACGGCCCAAATCAACCTCAGCATGGGCGTGTTGATATCTCAGCCTTGACCACGTCACACACGGGCGTGTCCCTACCGAGCCCTAGTTAAGTTCTATTCAAAAAAAGGTGATTTTGAGGGTTTAGAGGCCTTCTAAAGTCTATTTAAGCACCCTAGAGGAAGATTAAGAGGGAGGTGGAGAATAGGGAGTAAGGAATTACTCCAAGGAAGCCGTTTGATCCATCTCAGAAGTTGAATTCATCATCAAGACTGAATATCTCTCCTCAATTTCCCTTCAGGAGTTTTGGGTTTTCTTTATGTTTTGTATTCTTTATTATTCTGAGATGTTTTCTTATTTAGTTATGAACTAAAACCCCTAAATACCCAAGAGGGATGAAACCTAAGACAAATCTTGTTATTCTTTTCTGAATCGTATGATAAATATTTGACTTGTTCTTAATTATGTGTTCTTAATTCTTGTTTTGGTATTTCAGGATATCGATTCAAGTTAATGCTCTTAGTTGGAGGATGAATAGTCCCTGGCTAAGAGTGACTTTGTCATAATTAAGCGGAGTTGATTGCGCGCCTAGAGATAGGGTAACAAGATTTTGTCAGATAAGGGTGAAACCTAATAATGGGATCCATAGATTGAGTTAATGCAACCTTAGGGTGTTAATTAGAGAAAAGTCTCAATTATTCAACCTAGGGATTAGACGTTATTAGTCTTGAATAGGGATAATAACATAACTTAGGGATCTCTACGAAACAAGTTAAATGAATAAATCATCCGATTTGGAGCCAGAATAACAAGTAAAGTCTAGGTGGATTTTTCCTTAGGTATTGTCCTAAATCAATCGTTTTTCCCAAAAGTAATTCCCCAATTCTATTTTCTACAATTTCTTAGTTTAGATAATTAGTTAGTTAAAACAAGCCCCTTTATTCTTAGGCTGGATAATAAAAAGATGGTCATTACTAGTACTTTTAGTCCTTTGGGCTCGATAATCCGGTCTTGCTAAAGCTATACTACTGTTCGATAAGTACACTTGCCTACATCGTGATAATAGTTAGTTTCAAGAACGATTAATTATAAATTTATAAAACTTATCACGGAAAATCACGATCAACACATATTTAGGGCACTTTGCATTTTAGCCCTTACATTTTCACACTTTGATAATTTAGTCCATTTTTCACAAAATCACATGTAAAATTCACCAAGACTATAGCATGGCCAAATATACATAGCTTTCATACAAGCCCAAATAACATATTTAATTCACAATTTAGTCCTTCAAAACCTTATTTTCACAAATTAGCCCAAATAGCTCAGTTCCATCAAAAATTCAAGAACAAAGAATGATAATCTCACATATATCTTTCATAATCCATATAAAAACATTACAAAGCTCATATAATCATTAATGGCACATTTCATAATCTTCAACAGAAATAGAAATTCAGACATGGGTTTTGAAGAACACAAAGTAACGATCACAGAAACGTAGAAATTATCAAAAACGGAACAAAAACGAACCTTTAATTAAGCTTGTATCATGGTCGAACACTAACTTAATTTTTCTTTTATTTTCCTTTGAATTTTCGGCAAGAACAATGTGATAATGGCCATTTTCATGTTTCCATTTTATTAAACAACATTTATTGAACCTTTTACTAAAATACCCTTGCATTTAAACATTAATAAACCATTTACTAATGTCCAACAAAGTCATTTAATACATTACATGGTCAAATAACCACATAAGGACCTATTAGTCCAAAGCCATTTCAAATACATACATTAAACATGTAACATGCTAATTTCACCTTTTATGCTATTAAATCCTTTTTCATAATTAAGCACAAAAACAGGCAAATTAAATCACTGAAACTTTGCAGATATAAATTCACATATCACAGACACATAAAATAATATTAAAATATTTTTTAGACTCAGATTTGTGGTCTCGAAACCACTATTTTGACTAGGGTCTAAACCGGGCTGTTACAAGTATAACCTACAGGTTTGGCACGGCCTAGACACGTGGGCGTATCTACTGGCCGTGTGTGGCACACGAGCTGGTATACGGGCGTGTGGCCAAGTCAATAACCCCTCTAGATTTCACACGACCTGGCACACGGGCGTGTCTGGTAGCCGTGTGAGGCACACGGCCTATTCATATGGGCATGTGACCCTTAAATGTTGAAAAATTTTCTAAGTTTCTCAAAGCTTGCAAATGTTATCGGTTTAGTCTCGAATCACTTCTAAGCAAGTTTTAAGGTCTCGTAGAGCCTTATAAGGGACAATGTGAATGATTTGAATAGATTTTATATATGAATGCATAAATGTATATGTTATGTATTTGAATGATGTGTATTGATTGGTAATGCCTCGTAACCCTATTCTGGCGACGGATACGGGTTAGGGGTGTTACAGATTCTGCATACATAGATAGTTCGCACATAGTAATGGATTTCAAGAAAATGAACTCATACTTGGCGGACATACAAAATTAGATTTGAATCCATGAACGAATCTGCAAACTCTTAACCAAGTGAATTCCATCATTAATGTAGATGCAAAATTGTGATAATAAGTTGGTGGACCATCATAACTTGTATCCGCCTCACTTTATCTGCTAACATACGCACAATGGCCTTTTCAAAATAATAGATCACCTATTTGTAGACTTTTACAAATGACCATGTTTGGATTCATATTTACAAGACAGTTATGGCGAACTTTCCTCAAAACGATAGTTCTGGCAGACTTTCCCCATGTTAGATAGTCTTTATGGACTTCCACAAGATATAGTCCTCACGGACTTTCCACATTAACATATACATGGGAAACTTTTCACATTATGATATTCATGGCAGACTTTCCACATTAAGACCGTCCTAATGAACATCTACAATTAAAATGGTACTAACGGGCTTCCACATTTATGATAATGCCATGGACATGGACTTTCATTCGTCCCATAAAGGGCTCTCATACGTCCCACACAAGGGACTCTCAATCATCCCATAAAAGGCTCTTATATATGGGTGCGCACCAAGTCTCCGTATCATTTAATCTCATTTCCTAACTTAGTCTAACCGAACCTCCTTCAAAGCCACATAAATATAATACATATACAATCCCGTGTATGACCATCTGAACCTCCTCAAAGCCACATAAATATAATGCATATGCAATCCCATGTATAACCATCCGAACCTCCTTAAAGCCATATACATATGATGCATACATATGCAAACATTCAACCAACATATATTGTCTATCATGAGACATATAGTATGCTAATATACCACCTACGCATCATAACCATATTTATTCATAGCCATGTTATTTAATCTCATTAAACATCATACATCATGCGAAACCTCTCATCTATTCAATCATGATCAAACTCAACCAAAATGATAATTGCATTCAATACCACATACACACATAATGCATCAGCACTTCGCCATAATTTGATTCACCATAGGTAAAACACTAATTCAAACATTTTTAGTATATTAATGACATAAGATGCATCTATTTAAGATCTAATTTTGAGAACTCACCTAGAAGTTATTGCTAAATCCATCTTACTATGCTCTTCTCTTGCTACACGAACCTCCAACATGCAAGATTTCCAATTTCTAAGACTTAAACCTCAGTCTTTCCCCTTCATCCACGAACGTTCTTTAATCTTTATCTCTTCCATGAAAAAATAAAGAATAGAAAAATAAAGTAACCATTCCCGAAGAATAATGCCTCTCGTAACCCCTTTCATCAAAACCAATTCACAGCCACTTGGAAATACCTTAACCATCATGTCTCCGACTAATATATACTTAGTTCAAAACTAACAGAACTATGGTTGAAATCCAAGCTCTTCCGAAAATCAATCGACTAAAAGTGCTTATTTACAAAAAAAACTTGCCAGATTCAAAAACTTTTCAATTAAATTCATGAATCCCTCTAGCAACTTTAAACTTAACGAATCTCGATGTGACAACTCTCCCACCCTTATAGTCAAAAAAAGATAATTCACAGTAGCGCGGCATATAATAATCTTACGCAAGGCACTTAAGAAGGGTCTTTGTACTTTGATATCTAGCGAATTAATCATATCATAATGCAACTGATGATATGCAATCAGTGTGTGGAACACTCCTTTGAATAACCAAGTTAGAAATCACATTACGAACATATTTACACGAATTGTCACTTTGGCGAAAGGTCTCGTTATAGAGACGTGAGGTGAAATTTGTGAAGTGCAGGAACAGATATCCTTAACAGATCATGACTCTTTAACATTCATTCTTGGTGAATACTTACTTGTGCAATTTACATTGGAAAATATCCCCACTTTTCTTAATATTAAGGGTTTAAGAAAAACCCCTATAAGTCATCAATATTTGTCAAGCGTAGATTAGAGAATGTGAATAGTTACCAGTATTTTAAACTCAAGACTTTCAGGAGACGATTGCCTTATACAACCAATCATAGAGAAAAGGGAATTGTTACTTTTTCAATTTGTTTTGCCCAAATTTCTCATCCTTTGAGTTATTTTTGAGCCCTAATTTTTCTTCAATGATTTTTTCTTTCATTCCTCTCCTACATCATCATAGCATTTATATTTCCTTTTCTAGAACTTCGTCTATTCCAAAGGCAATCCTTCATTCTCGTCTTCCCTACTTTTTAGCTTCCCTCAAATGGCTAGAGTTAGGATAGGTACAGTGGGTATAGTTAGTGGACGAGGTGGCCAAAATCAAAGGGGTCAGGGTCATAGGTTTACTGAAGAAGGTGGTGATGGGCCACGAAATCGCAGAGCTGTTATGCTAGTAGAATCCCCATTTTATAGATGTACAACTACCAAAGAACATATGGTTAAGCACTTAGGAGTCAAAGGAATCAAACTACCCAACTTTGCCTACGATTTCAAAATTATGGAAGAGGAATGTCGATTAAGTGACTCCCATGATGGGTACATCCTTCCATTATACTTGTTAAAGGCAGGCTTCCATCTTTCTCTTCATCATTTCTTTTGTACAATGTTGAATGATTACGGGATTGCACTAAAGCAGCTTACAAGCATTACGAGCCACCATTCGTTGGCGCATTTCAACACATTTACCAATTAAAGGTCATCATCCAAGAGGCCTCGGTTGGGATGGTTCATTTTTGTACTCACCAAGTCCACGAGCCCATTATAAAAAATTGAGCTTTAAATCTCCTCTTGAACTGCCAAAAACTTATACGAGTAAAGAGGAAAATTGATAGTGGATTCGACTTTCCCGCTAGGTGGTCCATCCCTCAAGAATCCACTTGTCTCTAAGAGCAAGTATTCGATTTTGAAATCTCTAAGGCTTAATACAACTGATTAAAGTTTGGTTGTACTCTACAGCTGAAGAACCTACTAACAATTAGGAACATATTTCGATACTGTTTATAAGAATAACGCCCTAATGGCTTTTTAGTAGCGGGCTTAGTGTTGGGTGCGAATCCCCGAAGACAAAAATCTACCAGTGACACGTGGCCTTATGGAGCCACTGATGAATTAGCCCTATCATTGGTGGAGAGAATAAGGGAACTTACTAACTTCTTTTACTCTGCCTGCAATATATGTTCCCATCATTAGTCTACCTTATCTGTGAGTGATAAAGGTGAGTCCTCTAGTAGAGCTCTTCTTCCTAGTAGAGCTGACACTATTGTGATTACTCCAGGCCCCACTTATCCTGGTCTTTTGAACTCACCATGACACAACACGGATGTTGAAGAATTGATGGACAATTTGTAAGAGGAAGAAATTGTTATCCCAAAACTAAGAGCCAACAATAGTAGCCACAAGAAGCCCTATGAAGAGGAAGGGTCTCTAAATGTCGAAGGCAGCAATGATGAACAACTAGTTCGTCGCAGGCATGGGAAGGCTCCAATGATAATTGAAGGAAGAGTTGCTTCTCCTGATACCCTTCAAGTTCTTGAGCCTCAACTGGAGTCAACCACTTCCAAGGAGTTGTTTGTTCATGAAACATCGCTAGTTCCTGTGGAGCCTACCTTTTGTGTAACACCCCATACCTGGCCTGATCGCCAATCCCAAATATCAAGGTGCCACACCACCGTCTTATGTCAAATACAACAAGTAAAAGCTCATTTTCAACAAAACGTCTTCCATTTTAACATTCATATAAGTTTTATGACGAACAAATGATAGTTATTAATAGGACATGTTAATTATACTTCAAACGAGCTTATAACATCAAATAATCATGGTTTAGGACTATTTAGCAATTTTTACAAATATGTCACGTATATATCGATATTATGCATGTGGTACCGATAATTCTCTAAAGTGGTATCGATATCGATTGGAAAATCGATACCAAACTAGCTTACTATTTTTCAATCAAAAACCCAACTACCAGAAAATATTGATACCACTAAACAAGTATTGATAATCTCACCCCCAAGTATCGATACTCGGGCCAAGGTATCGACACCAATTATCAAGTCTGGCTTCCTGCGCTTCGAATGTAACAGCCCGATTTTGGGGCTAACCAGAATAGTAGTTTTGGAACCACTAATCTAGGGACAGAGAAATTATTTTTAATATTATTTTATGTGTTATTGCATGATTATATGAGTGCATGAAAATTTTTGATGAAATAATTTTAGCGATTACTTGCTTAATTTCGAAAAAGGACTAAATCACAAAAAGGGAAAAAGTTTTGTTTCATTAGCTAGAGGTGTTAATTAGCTATGGAACATTAAAGTAAAGGTCTTTAATGATTAAATAGACCTATAAAATATTAGTGGCTGGACATGGAGCCTTAATTCAAGGGATGGTCAAATGTTAAGTTACTTAATTGTTGAAATAATAATAAACCTAAAGGCTAGCTATCATCTTTTCATTTCTTTTATTCCCCACCAAAATTACCAGCCATTTTAGGGGTTTTGGAGTTTCAAAATTTTAGCCACTTTTCACTCTTACAAGTAAGTGATTTTGATGGCCTTTCTTGATAATTTTTGTACTTTTGGGACCCTTGTAGCTTAAGCTAACTAATGGGGGGCTATTTTGCAAAAAGGCTGAAAGTATAGGGTTTTTCCATGAGAGTATTCATGTTTTTTGCTGAATTTTTATAGAAGAAAATGAGTTATGGTTGTTAAATAAACTACTTTTGTGAAGTAGTTTTCATAAAAACCCTAACTAAGGACCATTTTGTATAAGTTATAAATTATGTGGTAAATGTGTGAAATAATTGGAATTTTGGGCTGCTTCTAATATAAAAAGAATTTGGCTAGGCTTTGTTAGTGAGAAAATTTGATGAAAATCGATTTACAAGCCTAGGGTAAAATCGTAATTTTGTGAAAGTCGAGGGGCAAAATGGTCATTTTTGCCAAAGTGTGGTTTATAAAATGTCTTGATTAATGTGATGATAAAACTAGTAAATTTTATCATTATAGATCCAGAAATACGAAATCTAGATCTAGACCGGGGGAAAGCCAAGCTAATGGATTAAAAATCAATTAGTCGCCCATATTTTGTATACCGAGGTAAGTTGTACGTAAGTAAGGCAAATTTATCATTATTATGTATTGAATGATCTATTTTGCATAATATGGTTGAATATGCTTATGAATAATGCACGATGAAATTTAATGTGGTAAATTCCTGGTTGAACCTAGGAATAGATTGGATATCCGTGCCATGACATTTGGGTGATATGTGTGCTAGTGTAAGACCATGTCTGGGACATGGCATCAGCCACATTATGTGTGCTACTGTAAGACCATGTTTGGAACATGGCATCGGCGTTGATATGTGTGCTAGTGTAAAACCGTGTTTGGGACATGGCGTCGGCCATATTATAAGAGCCAGTGTAAGACCATATCTGGGACATGGCATCGGCATTGAGACAAGAGCTAGTGTAAGACCATGGCTGGGACATGGCATCGGCCTCGACATGTGAGCCAATGTAAGACCATGTCTGGGACACGGCATCGCCATTTTACCCTCTTGGGTAAGGCTTATCGGATATCCTTTAGTATTCCAAATGGTTTCATGTGTTATTTTAAAGCTTATGATAAAGACATGGAATGATATAATCATGTTGTGAGTCGTACAAGTTCTTATTCGAAACTCATAAGATATGAGTCTAGTTAGGATGTTTTAATGGTAAGGATGACATGAGTAAGTTCTATCTATGAGAATGATTTCGGGATGATCTTGTAATCTTTGGCTTATACTTGTGATGTATACCTTTGTTATGCTATGTGTTTAAATATGCATGATTGATGTTGTTACTTATTTACATGCAACTTACTAAGCTTTATGCTTACTCCCTCTCTTTTCCATTTTCTTATAAAGCTACCAAGCTAGCTCAGGGTTCTAAGGGACGTCAAAGCCATCGATCACACTATCAACTAAAGCACTTGGTATAGTTAGACTTAATATTTTGAGTATGGCATGTATAGGAACTCAGTTTCTTTTGTTAGTGTCATAATGTTTTGGTCAAAAACGTTGGCTTGTCATGAAGGTTGATTCATTTTGTACAAGGCCATGGAAAATGGCTAATATTTATTATTACTAAATGCATTTAATGAGGATTTTCATGGATGTAGATGTTTTGGTTATGTGTGTTTATCCTTGGAATTAGAGATGTTTGATGTTGTGTAGGTTGGTGCTAGTAAGGGTGACAAAGAGGCTTGGTAGATAGCCTTTTTTTTGTCCACACAGGTAGACGCACGAGAGTGTGTCTAGGCCGTGTGTGACACATGGTCTACCCTATGGGCGTGTAGTCAGGCCGTGTGTCCCCTACACCTAAATTTTTGCAAAACAGAATGCCCAGTAGTGACCACACAGGTATAAACACGGCCGTGTGTCTCAACAGTGTGGAGGACACGGCCCTAGTACATGGCCATGTGCCCAGGCCATGTAAAGTCTGCACCATGAACGTGAAATTAAATTCGCCACACGGCGTAGCACACGAGCGTGTGCCTTGGCCATGTGATCGTGATTTTCCGTGATAAGTTTTATAAATTTATAATTAATCGTTCTGGAAACTAACTATTATCACGATGTAGGCAAGTGTACCTATCGAACAGTAGTATAGCTTTAGCAAAACTGGATTGTCAAACCCAAAGGAACTAAAAGTACTAGTAATGACTGTCTTTTTATTATCTAGCCTAAGAATAAAGGGTTTTATTTTAATTAACTAAACTAAGAAATTGCAGAAAATAGAATTAGGAAATTACTTTTGGAAAAACGATTGATTTAGGACAATACCTAAGGAAAAATCCACCTAGACTTCACTTGTTATTTTGGCTCCGAATCGGATGATTTATTCATTTAGCTTGTTCCGTAGAAATCCCTAAGTTATGTTATTATCCCTATTCAAGACTAATAACGTCTAACCCTAGATTGAATAATTGAGACTTTTCTCTAATTAACACCCTAGGGTTGCATTAACTCGACCTATGGATCCCCTTATTAGGTTTCACCCTAATTCGGCAAAATCTTGTTACCCTAGCTCTAGGCGTGTAATCAACTCCACTTAATTATGACAAAGTTACTCTTGGCCAGGGACTATTCATCCTCCAACTAAGAGCGTTAACTTGAATCAATATCTTGAAATACCAAAACAAGAATTAAGAACACATGATTAACAACAAGTCAAATATTTATCATACAATTCAGAAAATAATAACAAGATTCGTCTTAGGTTTCATACCCCTTATGTATTTAGGGGTTTTAGTTCATAACTAAATAGGAAAACATCTTAGAAGAATAAAAAATACAAAACATAAAGAAAACCTAAAACTCCTGAAGAGAAATTGAGGAAAAAATCTTCTGTCTTGATGATGAATCTGGCTTCTGAGATGGATCAATCAGCTTTCTTGGAGTAATTCCTTGCTCCCTACTCTCCGTCCTCTTTTAGTCTTCCTCTAAGGTGTTTAAATAGGCTTTAGAATGCCTAAAAGCCCTCCAACTTGCCCTTTTCCAAATGGAACTTAGCTAGGGCTCAGTAGGGACACGCCCGTGTGACACGCCCGTGTGCGATTACTTCAGGCCGTGGTCGAGGCTGAGAGATCAACACGCCCATACTTGATTGTTTTAGGTCGTGGTCGAGCCTGTTAGAATGGCACAAGCGTGTGTTCTGCCCGTATGATGAAGTCCAGGCCGTGTTGTTTTCCCACGTCGGCCTATTTTCTCTATTTTCTTGTTCTTTTCGCTCTCCTATGCTCACCTAAGTATAAAACATGAAATTAAAGGATTAAGATCATCAAATTCACCAAATCTAAGGAGAAATCATTCATAAACGTGTTAAGCAAGGGATAAAAATATGTATAAATTATGGTTTATCACCATGTACCCCTAAATGGTTGATGACATAAGAAATAGAATGTCAAGGTTTTAGTATACGGGCTGAGACACGGGTGTGTCATGGCCGTGTGAAGGACACGGGCCATGGACACGGGCGTGTGGCAAGCCGTGTGAAAACCCCTGTAAGTTCGAATTGAGAAATAATTCCACACAGGGTAGGGGCACGGGTGTGTCCCAATATGTTTAGGCCGTGTAAGCTACACGGGCCTTCAACACAGCCATGTCAAGAGGACACAAGGGCGTATGCCCCTGGTTGCCTTAAAATTTTTCAAAGTTTCCTAAAGTGCACAGATTAGTCCTGAATCAATTCCAAAGTGTGTTTGGGGCCTCGTAGGCCCATAGTAGGGACATTAAGGTGAATTGTGAAAAGTTTTAAATTGGAACAAAATTTCATAACTCAAAAATGTATGTTTGCACGTGTTGAGATAGGTAGTGCCTCGTACCCTGTCCCGGTGTCAGATACAGTTAAGGGGTGTTACATCGAAATTTTTAGAGGTATCATTTTTAACATATGAATACCGATACCTCTACTTCAGACTGGAAAAATACAACATATGTGAGCAACGATTATAACTCCTAAAAATCATTATAACGCCTATATAACCAGTTTTAAAGGTCGAATCATATCCGTATAACCAGGTAATTAATCAAGCACCAAGTCTCATAAATCTTAAAAGCATTAACTCTAAAGTAACCACTATAACAACATAGCAATTATCAACATATGTCCACCACATTACATTATTCCCCAAAACATAATCAATAATTAAACACCTACTAAAATAAAAGACTTGTTTGGATTACCCCTTGAAAAGCCACACCGCTCATACCGGTACACTACTAATCTACAAAGTTTAATAAGGGAGTGGGTGAGCTTAACAAGCACAGTGAATGCTCAGAGTAACCACAATGTACACACAATATCAAAGGTCAATCAAGAGCATACTACAGCACATTCACAACCATATTCCATTCGAGTCTAAATTATATGCTCATGCTTCATTAATTCATTTCATAATAATTCGTCAAGACTAAAACAAAATATACATGCTTTAATAACTCACAAGTTTAACTTATATATTCACAAGCATTCACAAGTCATATGAAAACAACCCAATCCCCAATTACATACGCAATTTACTATAAGAACATACTAATGTTTTCATGTAACTTAAATCAACTCATTTAACATATTATTCACAATTAAAAGTATTTATCTCTTATCGTATTATCATAACATCTACCTTTCTTTTTCTTCTTCCACTGTCTAGAAACATTCGTTAGAAGAGTTGGTAGGTTCTTTCCAGTTAAGGATGGCGAAATGCAGACTTCTCGATTGGGCATTTTTCAAAGGTTGTGGAGAGAGTAAGGCTAAGCATATAGAGTTTGAGAATTCCTTGAATTCTCTCGAGGAATCACTTACTCAATTCTACCACATTCATGAAGGTACAGTTTTCAAAACTAGGAGCTCTCTGACTCTGAATCCATATAGGATTCTAAGTACAATTCCTTAAAGAAGGAAATGAATGAGAAGATCCACTAGCTAGAGGCTAATAAGAAAGCTCTAAAGGAACAACGCCTCTCAGACTTGGAATGGTTCCAAAAAGAAAACCATGAAGCTCAAGAGAATTATAAGGTGGAGACTAGGGCTAGCAGCAAGATCTATCTACCTAAGTTAAGATCTAATTTAGTACTACATGCCCAAGTTCTCGTGGAACCATTTCATGTGAGTTTGGTAAGTTTCAATTATATGTACAAACTCACAAATTCGAATCTTGACTTTGACATTCTCAAGCTATCAAGCGAAGACTGGAAAAATTTTCAAAGGAAATGAAAAAAATCAAATAAGTTATTCTATTCTCAAGATCCATGGTTAACTAGCTCTACTCCCACAGAAAGAATTGGCCCCAAGGAAGAAGCTCCAGAAGTTCCCGCCATTACGACTCCGGCAAATGAAGAAGAGAATTAATTTTTTCTTTCTGTAATTATACTTGTCTCTTTCTTTCATCAATGAAATTTTCAACTCTTCTCTAGACCTTCATAATTACTTAAACTCTTTACCTAATTTCCTTTTTTCCTTGAGTATTCATACTTAAATTAGTAGTATGCGAGTCTTCAATTACCATAGATTTTCCATATTTTTCCACCAATACATATATATACTATATAACACGCAATATAACTTCACAACAGTTCAAGGGAATAAGCTAGAATTTACATAACATGCACACAGAGGCTAACTTTAGAAATATTATTTCCTAAGGACTAGCTAAATCGAAGCTCTAATACCAATAAATTTGTAACACCTTATACCTGACCAGATCGCCGAGTCTGGACTCTAGGATGCTATATTCCAGTCTAAAATTCAACTTATACTTTCAGCATTATTATCCACAATAATAAAAGAATGAAGACAAAAATATATTTGATACTGCTACTAAAGTAAATTCTAACTTTCAAGAATTTATTTCAATGATAAAACTTTAGTTTAACATACAACTATTTTACCAAGTAATCATTAACATGTTAAAATAATCATTTAGTGTTAAAAGTTTTCTTTCTAGCTTCTTAATTCATTTACAACAAAGACCTTTAGAATATGCCTCTAGGTTGTCCAACTATGTGCATAATATATCAACAAATGAATTTGCTAATGCTCGACAAACTCTAGCTTGGTCCCTTCTCGAACTTCCAAAATCTCCTATTTCCCTGCAAAACATAATAACACAAATAAGTTCTAAGGCACTTAATGATTTTTCATACCTTATTGACACAACGCTAACACGTTTGCATTTCATTACTAGGACTTAACGATTGACTTGCCCGTATTAGGATGATACACCATTTTCGTCATCATAGAAGATGATTCCTTAGCGGATTTTCCCTACTAATTCTATTTTCATTGATTGCCTTCATGGCTTTTAATACCTCTATTTTCTCAAGAGGGAAATCCTCGTGGACTCTTACTTGGGAACTGGTAAAAGATAATCCATCAATAATTCTCAAAACACACTTTGCACCAATGACTATAGATATGCACATAAGACTATTTTTGGCGAATGGTCCATGTTGCAAACTGTTAACAGTGGTTTCTCTTGCCGAACTCAAACTCGTACTATGATCCCCCTCGATTCATAAGGAAAACTTCATCATGACTTATTATAGAAAGTTTGTTCATCCTAATCAAGTAGGTAGACCGGACGGTACATCTCATCCCTCCTCTAATCCGCAATCAGATAGCCCACTCCTGGTAGTTAACTCTTTGAAACAGATAACTTGTAGGCGAATTCTTAATAATGAATCCCCTATCGAAATCATGCATATGAGGAAATCGTGGCGGACTATTATTTCTTTCAAATATAGTTCCACATACATAGATAACCCACACATAGTAAGGGATTTCAAAGAAACGAACTCATACTTGGCGGACTTACAAAATTAGATTCAAATCTCCAAATAAATATGCAAACTCTCACCAAGTGAATTCAATAATTATGTAAATGCAAAATTGTAAGAATAAGCCAGAAGACCATAATAACTTGTATCCACCTCACTGTATTTGCTAACACATGCACGATGGTCTTCTCAAAATAATAGATCACATGTTTGCGAACTCTTATAAACGAACACAGTGTGGATTCATATTTAAAAGATAGTTCCGGTGAACTGTCCTCACAACGATAGTCTTGGCAGAATTTTCCCATGTTAGATAGTCCTTATGGACTTCCATAAGAGATAGTCTTGATGGACTTTCCATATTAAGATAGTCCTAGAAAACTTTCCACATTAAGATCATCTTGACGGATTCCCACATTTAAGATTGTCCTGACAGACTTCCACGTTTTAGATCGCCCTAACGAATTTTCACATTTAAGATCTTCCTGACAGGCTTCCAGATTTACGATTGTCCTGACAGACTTCCATATTTACGATAATGCCATGGCCATGGACTTCCATTCGTCCCATAAAGGGCTCTCATACGTCCCACACAAAGGGCTCTTAATTGTCCCATGAAGGTTCTAATACATGGGTACGTATTGAGTCTCTATATCGTTTAATCTCCTTTCTTGGCTCAGCCCAATTGAACCTCTCTCAAAGACACATAAATATAATGCATATGCAATCCCGTGTATGACTATCCGAACCTCCTCAAAGCCACATACATATCATGGATAGATATGCAAACATTCAACCAACATATATTGTCTATCATGTGACATATAGTACGCTAATCATCCCATTTACGCATCATAACCATATTTACTCATAGCCATGTAATTTAATCTCATTAAACAACATACATCATGCCAAACTTCTCATTTATTCAATCATGATCAGACTCAACCAAACTATAATTGTATTCAATACCACATGCACACACAATACATCAACACTTCACCACAAGTTGATTCCCCATAAGTAAAACACTAATTTAAACATTTTCAGTATATTAATGAAATGAGATACACCCATTTAAGATCTAAGTTTGAGAACTCACCTGGAAGTTGTCGCCAAATCCATCTTACTACACTCCTCCTTTGCCACACAAGCGTCTAGCATGCAAGATTTCCAATTTCTAAGACTTAAACCTCAGCCTTTCCCCTTCATGCACGAATGTTCATTTATCTTTCTCTTTTCCACAGAAAAATAGAGAAAAGAAGTACAGAAAAATAAAAAAATTATTCTTGGAGAAGAATGCCTCTCATATATATATATATATTAGTCCCTTTGATCCCTTTCATCAAAACCAATTCGCAGCCACCTGGAAATACCTTAATCATCATGTCTCCCACTAATATATACTTAGTTCAAAACTAACGAAACTATGGTTGAAATCCAACCTCTTCCAAGAATCAGTCTACTAAAAGTGCTTATTTACAAAAAGAACTCGCCAGATTTAAAAACATTCTAATTAAATCCACGAATCCCCCTTATAACTCTACACTTAACGAATCTGAATGTGACATTTACACATATTACTTTACAAAATGGATTCCATAGATGGCTACTTTTACCTTTTACATCTTGTAAGGTCCTTTGTATGCTTTTAATTAATGGACCATGGGTGAAGGATCTCGTGGGGCCTAAAGAAATCTAGGGTTTGGCCTCCTCGTACAGCACAATACATGATATGGGGGCCATTTGGCCCTAAACTATCCATAATTTTCCTCCTATAAGACATCAAGCATTCCACTTACTTGATGCTCATACACCATAGCACCTCAATTTCCATAAAGTAGCTCGCTTGCACTAAGGAAGTCCCACCAACTAGACAAGGTGAAAGGAAGGTAGAAAGCTGGCACTATAACAGCCTAGTTTAGACCCTAGTCGAAATAGTGGTTTCGGGACAACAAATCTGATTCAAAAAAATATTTTAATATTATTTTTCGTGCTTATTATATGTGAATTAGTATGTGTGAAAATCCAATTCGAAAATTTAATCGTTTGTGTGCTTAATTTGATAAAAAGACCTAATTGCATAAAATTTAAAAGTTGTCTGCTGTTTGTTAAAGTGCCTATTTGATGTGTCTCTTTAAATGTCAGGTCCTTATGTTGTAAATGGACCATTGAATTCATGAAATGGCATGGATGGACATTAGTTAGTGGAATTATAATGATAATAAGGCTAATTTAGTAAATGGCTTATTATGTTAATTAAATTAAACAAAACATGAAATTAGTTCATGTTATGCTCATCCTTGTCAAAAAAAAAAAAGAAAAAGAACGAAAAATACAAGCTAGGGTTCGGCCATTGATTTCTTTGATTAAGGTATGTGTTTTGATTCGTTTTTAATAATTTCTACGTTTCTGTTATCGTTGTTTAGTGTTCTATCAAGCCCATGCCTAAATTTTTGAAATTAATGATGATTTTGAATTATGCCATTGATGCTTTTGTGAGCTTTGTGAAGTTAGTGGATAGAAAATGAAAGATATGTGTTGGGTTAGTATATTTTGTCTTTGAATTTTGTTGAATTTGAGTATTTTGGGCTAAATTGTAAAAATGAGATTTTGAGGGACTAAAATGTAAAATAAATGAAATATGTGGACTTGTATGAAATATATGAAAATTTGGCTAAGTATAAGTATAAATAAATTTTGTGTATTTTATGATTTTATGAATTAGGGACTAAATTGTTAAATGTGAAAATGCCAGGGCTAATTTGTAAAATGCCCTAAATATGTATTCATGGATTGAATTGAATGATTTGTTGAATAAAAGAGTTAAATTTGAATTTATTTAGATCAAGAACCAAACAAAACGGAATTAGATCGGGGAAAATCGAAAGCTGTTGAGTAGTCGATTCCGTTCATTCTAATCTGTACGAGGTAAGTCGATATACAAATAAATGTGTTTGAATCAATTTACTTATGCTTATATGCTATTAAATGAAATGAATGACTTTGGAAGATGAATATGTGAAATTGTGAAAGCATCGACAGTGTTTCGACGTCCCAAAAGCCCCGTACGAACCATAGGAATAGTTAGGATACATATGTCATGACATGGGATCCAATATGTGATTTCGTGTAAGACCATGTCTGGAACGTTGGCATCGACTTATGATTTACGTGTAAGACCATGTCTGGGACATCGGCATTGTATTTGATTTTGTGTAAGACCCTGTCTGAGACAGTGGCATCGATATTTGATTACATGTAAGACCACGTGTAACATCCCAATTTTGGGCCTAGTCGGAATAGTAGTTTCGGGACCACAAATTCGATGAGGAAAAGTTTAATTTTTATTATATTTTTATGGTCTACAATTTCGCGGAATGATTTCGTGAAAATTTCGTTCAAAATTTTTGACGTTTGGGCACTCAATTTAGTCAAAAGGACTAAATTGTAAAAAGGGAAAAAGTTGAGTTCTACATGCTAGAGGAGTCCAATTGTTATGAAATTTTAAATTGGAGGTCCTTATATGGTAATTAGACCATTGGTTAATTTTTTGGACAAAAATGGACATGAAATAAGTGAAATAGAATATATTTAAGTTAGGGGCATTTTGGTTATTTAGTAATTAATATGAATTAAAAACCAAATTAAAAGCCAATTTTTGTCCATCTTCTACCCCATTGCCGAAACTTGCATGGAGAAGACATAGCTAGGGTTTTTCAAGCTTCCAAGCTCGATTGTAAGTCCGTTCTAGCCCCGTTTTTAATGATTTTTACATTTTTGAAATCCTCGTAACAAGATCTAGCTATTTCTACCATTTATTTGAGCTAGGATTCATGTTTAAAAATTGACCCATATGTGACATGCATGCATTTTGAGGTCTAATGGTAGAAAATGAATGTTGGGTGTTAAATAAATGACTTTTCCTAAGCGATTTTCGATGAAAACGTCCAGAAGGACCATTTTGTAAAAGTTGTAAAAATGGTATAAAAGGGTATTTTGATGAGAATTTTAGTTTTCTATAGTTATGAAAATGGTTCGTATAGGCCTATGGAGTGAGAAAATTGAATAAAAATTATTTTACGAGCCTAGGGGCAAAAGTATAATTTTGATAAAGTTTAGGGGCAAAAATGTAATTTTTCCAAAATATGATTTTTGGATCACTTTAAATAATGTGACTAATAATTAGACTAAATGTGATATTATAGATCAAGGAAAACAAGGATTGGACCTAGATCGGGTGAAAAAATGGAAAATCGACGGTTAGGTTCCTTTTTGCTATTTTGGTGCCGAGGTAAGTTCGTGTAATAATAATAATACAATATTATACTTGAATTTTAGTGCTTGATATTACATGATCTGTAAGTTAGTGTGTAAGTAATTCAACAATACCATTATTATGTGTTTAATATTTGTTATCATATGATACATGTATGTATGCCCTAATGAAATTAGGTTGTGATGATTCAATGGAATCTTGATGATAGCATTGTATCTCAGAAATCCCAAGGGACCCTGAGGAATTCTTAGGATTTGGATATCATGACACCATGGTTAATGAGATCCCGTGTAAGACCATGTCTGGGACATGGCATCGGCGTTGATATGTATGCCAGTGTAAGACCATGTCTGGGACATGGCATCAACGATGATATGTGTGCTAGTGTAAGATCATGTCTGGGATATGGCATCGGCACCGACATGAGACTTCGTATAAGACCATACCTGGGATATGGCATCGATATGCGGACCCATGTAAACCATGTCTGGGACATGGCTTTGGCACACTATTTGGTGTATGATAATTCTGAATGTCCTTCAGTATTTTGGGTAGTCCAATGGGTCATTCAAGATTATGGTTAAGAAGTGGAGTAATATGTGAAAAGTGTTGAAAGGGTACAGGTATGTACACTAAGCTTATGTTTATTGAGACTTTGAAATGTCGAGACCTCGGTGAACTAAGATGCATGAATTATGATCATGAACTTTATTGCAATATCATGCTAACTTACATTGTGTAATTGAACACGGAATCCATGAAATAGTGAGTTCATGATTAGTTGAAAATGAACTTATGATAGTTATCATTATATTGCACTAAAATAGTTTTAGACAGCAGCAATAGTCTGACTTTGAAAATCCACCAAAAATTTTGGAAATCGAGTTAGAGACTGAATAAGATATGTAATTAAATCTTATTGAGCCTAGTTTCACATAGAAGAAACGGTATAAGAAAAACGAATTTATAATTATGAGATATTTGAATTCTTGTGAGATAGAATAAGAATGAGTTTGAAATCCCCTATTCTGACTTGGGAAAATCACTAGAAATTGTAAAAAAACAAGTATGGGTTATAATTTATATGCTTAAAATACTTAATGGGTCTGTTTTCAAAAAAAATAGACAAGAGTATCATCCGAGTCTCGTACTATGAGATAAATAAATTTTAGTGAAGAAAGGTCAAAGTTTTCAAACAACAAAATAGGGGATACTTTAGAGAATAAACTGTACTTATTTCCTAGACCAAAAATTATGAAACTTTTATGGTAAAACGATATGTGAGTCTAGTTTTAGGGAAAATTAGCGGATCTTAATTTGGAGTTCTGTAGCTCTAGATATAAATAATTTAATAACTGCGACTTGAGAAAATAACTTAATTAGACTTTGAATAAATAGAAAGAATTTGAAAATAGCATGTTATTACATTGCTTATTATTTTTCATGTGAGCTTACTAAGAGTAAAGCTTACTCCCTCCTTTCCATTTCTTTTAGTGTTGTCAGGTCAGCTTGGGGTTGGAGACCGTCGGAGGCAGCATCACACTATCAAGACATCACTTTTGGAGTATTGATATATATATATACTAGCAATTTCAAGTGAGTGGTATGTATAGGGACTTAGTTTTATGATAGATGTTGTTATGATTAGCCAAATGTATTGGCTTATATTGATTCATTGTATATAGCCATGAGATGTGGATTATAATGGTTATGGCTTGTAAGCCTATTTATCCATACTAAGTTCTAATGCTTGTGATGTGAATATACTTGTTGAAAACGCATGATTGGTGTATAACATGTGTGTATAATGAATGCTTCATGACCAATCAAACCGGTCATTGCTATGACAAAGTGCATGATATGGAAATAAGATGATGATGTTGATTGAACTTGAATGCTTAAGGTCTAATAAAATAAGTGATAAGTGGATAATTCTAGATTATTAGTAAAGGTGGTACATTAGTAAGACTAATAGATATGGATGGTTGCATCAAGACATAATATTGCACGAGTATGTAAAATATGTGAATGATGACATGTTAATGTTAAGAATATGTCTTAATAAAGGGTGTTTAATCATTAAAATGATGCCATGAAATGTGTCCTTCATGTGTGTAATGAGATGTGGAATTAAGGGTAACACGAAGGCTTGGAAAATAGCCTAAGTGTTGGCTACACGGGTAGAGACACGGCCATGAGTCTCGATTTGCATGACTATTTGCGTTTAAGTCTGGTAATGCCTCGTATCCTGTCCAGCGTCAGACACGGGTAGGGGGTGTTACAACACGTCTGGGACGTTGGCATTGTACGAGCTTTTTGAGCTATCTGAGTATCCTTATTGATTTCAAATAGTTCAACAGGCATTCCTAGAAAATGGACGACTATGTGAATTTGTATCTGATCCAGGTACTTTTGAATTGTATACCATGTTTGAAAATAAAAGGTAAGTACATGTACCTTAGTGAACATATGATATAAGTATGAATTGCTATGAGAATGAGATATGATATATATATGTGAATTATGTTCAAATGAACTATAAGAGATATATGGCTATATGAATGTATTTTTCCTTGAATTATATGAATAAATTGATTTAGATTGATGTTATGTGTTAAATTTATTTGTATATGGCTTACTAAGCCTTTGGAAGCTTATTTTATGTGCGTTTTCAACTATTTTATAGATATCGAAGCTACTGGGAGCTCGAGGATCATCAAGGATTATCACCACACTATCAAACTTTATTTTGGTATCTTTTGAAAATGTATATATTGAATTATGGCATGTATAGGCTGGAACTATGTGAATATGTTTTGTAATGTGTATATCTAGCCATGTGATATGGCTGGGTTATGGATGTGATTATGAATGAATTTTGGTATGTGTTTGGTGTTCAAAAGTGGTATGTTTGATGCATTCTTGAATGACCAAATGAAATGGTCAATTTTGGTAAGTTTTGGTATGTGCTTATTTGAGAATTGGTAAGTTTATGGCATAAGATTGAATAAAGTAAATTGAGTTTATGAAACATAAGTTTTGGTATGACTTTGACTTATGATTTGGCATGATTTTGGTATGGTTATAAGCATGAATTTGGTGGTTTATTATATGGCATGAATGGTGTATGTTTTGGTGTATGAATTGGCTAGAATTTGGTATAAAATGGGTTTGGTTTTATGCTTGTAGGGATGACCCAAAATGGGTGGAAAATTGGCTTTGCAAATAGCCTATTTTTGTCCACATGGGCGTGTGTCTCAGCCGTGTTTTGCCAAGGCCTGCTCACACGGGCGTGTGACCTTTATAACTTTGAAAAATGTTAAAGTTACGAAAAATTTTGTATGAGCTCGGTTTAGTCTTGACCCTTTTCTAAAGCATGTTTAAGGTCTCGAAGACCTATATAATGGACAATTGTGAATGATTATTATATGTTTTGATTATGTTATGCTTAAGTATATGTGAATGTTTCAATATGTTCGATAATGCCTCATAACCCTATTCCAGCGACGGATACGAGTTAGGGGTGTTACATTTGGTTGGTAACAGAGTTACAGTTTAGTCAATTCTAGGACTAACGTAGCGTATGTGAGTCTAGCTATACATGCCATATTTATGAATTGTGATAGTATGATGAATCCTGACAATGAAAATGCGTTTTTATATAGTAAATGGATCCCGAACGAGCCGTAGCTGACAATGTTGAGAGTAATGCACCTGCCAGAACCTACGCCATTCGAGCCCGTGAGGAAGCTTCGTCTCCTGATGTTATAACTGGTACTTTCACTCTTTATGATACTTCTGTGATTGCATTGATTGATCCTGGATCAACGCATTCTTATATATGCATGAATTTAGTGAACAGTAAGACTTTGTCTGTATAGTCTACTGAATTTATAATTAGAGTTTCCAACCCCTTAGGCAGATGTGTTTTGGTTGATAAAGTCTACAAGAATTGTCCATTAATGTTTCGAGACATTTGTTTTTTGGCTAATCTAATATTATTACCCTTTGATGAGTTTGATATAATTCTGGGTATGGATTGGTTAACTTTGCACGATGCTATTGTGAACTACAAACGGAAAACTATTGATTTGATATGCAAGAATGATGAAATAGTCCGAATTGAATCTAGTGATTTGAATGGGTTACCGGCTGTGATTTCGTCAATAAAAGCTCTAAGTATTGTTAGAATAGGTTGTGAAGCTTACTTTGCGTATGTGATTGATTCGAAAGTAACAGAAAAGAAAGTGGAATCAGTGTCTGTTGTCTGTAAGTTCCCTAATGTGTTTCCTAAAGAACTTTCGGGATTACCTCCGATCCTAGAAGTTGAATTTGGCATTGAGTTAGTACCGAGAACTACTCCGATTTTGATAGCTCTGTATAGAATGGCTCCAACTGAGTTAAAAGAATTAAAGTCTCAGCTGCAAGAATTGACTGATAGAGGATTCATAAGACCGAGTTTCTCACCTTGGGGTGCTCTTGTTCTGTTTGTGAAAAAGAAAAATGGCACAATGAGAATGTGTATTGATTATCTTCAGTTGATCAAAGTGACTATCAAGAACAAATATCCTCTGCCTAAAATTGACAATTTGTTTGATCAGTTGAATGAGCAACCGTATTTTCGAAGATAGATCTCAGACCGGGTTATTATCAGTGAGAGTAAAAGATTCAAACATTCCGAAAACTACTTTTCGAACGAGGTACGGACACTATGAATTCTTAGTTATGCCTTTCGGATTAACGAATGCACCTGCTATCTTTATGGATTTGATTAACAGAATTTTTAGACCGTATTTAGATCAATTTGTTGTAGTATTCATTGATGACATTTTAATTTATTCATGTGATGAAACCGAACGTGCCGAGCATTTGAAAATAGTGCTACAAACTTTGTGAGATAAGCAGTTGTATGCAAAGTTTAGTAAATGTAAATTCTGGTTGCGCGAAGTTGGTTTTCTGGGTCATATTGTGTCAGCATCAGGTATCCGAGTTGATCCGAGCAAGATTTTAGCTATTTTGCATTGAAAGCCTCCGAGAAATGTTTTTGAAGTTCGCAGTTTTCTAGGACTTGCCGGTTATTATAGACTTTTTGTAAAAGGCTTTTCGATGATCACGACTCCGTTGACGAAACTGCTTCAGAAAGATGTGAAATTTGATTGGTCTAAAAAGTGTCAGAAAAGCTTTGATCAGTTGAAAGCCCAATTGACTGAAGCTCCAGTGTTAGTACAACCAAAATCGGGTAAAGAATTTTTGATCTACAGTAATACTTCGTTGAACGGTCTGAGTTGCGTTTTGATGCAAGAAGGCAAAGTTATAGCCTATGCTTCGAGACAGTTAAAGCCACACGAAAAGAACTATCCGACGCATGATCTGGAATTAGTGGCTATTGTGTTTGCTTTGAAGATTTGGTGCCACTATCTGTTAGGTGAGAAATGTCACGTTTATTCAGATCGTAAGAGTTCGAAATATTTGATGACTCAAAAAGATTTGAACCTGTAACAGAGAAGATTGCTAGAACTGCTAAAAGACTACGAGCTTGTTATTGATTATTATCTGGGAAAAGCAAATGTTGTTGTTGATGCTTTAAGTCAGAAATCATTGTTTGCATTACGTGCCATGAATGCTCATTTAGCTTTGTCTGATGATGGTTCAGTTTTAACGGAATTGAAAGCGAGACCTTTGTTCTTACAGCAGATTATTGATGCTCAGAAGGTTGATAATGAGATTTTAGCAAAACGAGCTCAGTGTGATTTGAATTCTAATTCTGAATTTCGAGTTAATAATGACGATTGTTTGAGATTCTGAGATTGGATTTGTGTTTCGAGAAATCCAGAGTTGATTCAGATGATTTTGAACGAAGCCTATAATAGTCGTTTATCTGTACATCCGGGTAGTACAAAAATGTATAATGATTTGAAACAGCATTATTAGTGGTCTAGAATGAAAAGAGATATCTCCGACTTTGTTTCGAAATGTTTGATTTGTCAGCAAGTTAAAGCTGAACATCAAGTGCCATCTGGTTTGTTACAACCGATTATAATTTCGAAATGGAAATGGGATAGAGTGACGATAGATTTTGTTTCGGGTTTGCCCCTATCTCCGCAAAAGAAAAATGTTATTTGGGTTGTAGTAGATCAATTGACGAAAATAGCTCATTTTATTCCAGTACGATCTGATTACTCGCTTGATAAGTTAGCTGAGTTATACATTTCTGATATTGTAAGATTGCATGGGGTACCTTTGTCTATTGTGTAAGATAGAGATCCAAGATTCACTTCACGGTTTTGGAAGAAACTGCAAGAGGCTTTAGGTACAAAATTGCATTTCAGTACTGCTTTTCACCCGCAGACGAATGGCCAATCTGAGCAGATTATTCAGATACTTGAGGATATGTTGAGATGTTACATTCTTAAGTTTGAAGGTTCGTGGGAACAATATTTTCCATTGATTGAATTTGCGTATAATAATAGTTTTCAATCGAGCATTAAAATGGCACCGTATGAAGCCTTATATAGTAGAAAATGCCGTACACCTTTGTATTGGTCTGAGCTCCGTGAGAATAAGATTCACGGGGTTGATTTGATAAAAGAGACTGAACAAAAAGTAAAAGTGATCCGAGAAAGTTTGAAAACATCTTCTGATCGTCAGAAATCTTATGCAGATTTGAAACGAAAAGATATTGGATTTAAGATTAGTGACAAAGTGTTTCTAAAAGTATCCTCGTGGAAGAAAGTACTTCGACTCGGCAGAAAAAGCAAATTGAGTTCAAGGTTCATCGAGCCGTATGAGATTATCGAGCGTATCGGGCCGGTTGCATATAGATTATTGTTGCTGCCAGAGCTAGAAAAGATTCATAATGTGTTTCATGTATCGATGCTTCGATGATACAGATTCGATCCTTCGCATGTGATTTCTCCGTCTAAAATTGAGATTCAGTCCGATATGACTTATGAAGAAGAACCGACCCATATCTTGGCTCGCGAGGTTAAAGAACTGTGAAACAAGAAAATTCTGTTAGTAAAAGTGATGCGGCATCGACACGGTATTGAAGAGGCTACGTGGGAGCCTAAAGATGCTATGAGACAGCAATATCCGAATCTGTTCAACGGTAAGATTTTCGAGAACGAAAATCCCTAAGGGGGAGAGTTGTAACAACTCAATTTAGACCTAGTCAGAATAGTGGTTTGGGGACCACAAATCCCAGTTAAAAAAATATTTTAATATTATTTTTCGTGCTTATTATATGTGAATTAGTATGTGTGAAAATTCCGTACAAAAATTTGATCGTTTGTGTGCTTAATTTGATAAAAGGACCTAATTGCGTAAAATGTAAAAGTTGTCTGCTGTTTGTTAAAGTGCCTATTTGATGTGTCTCTTTAAATGTGAGGTCCTTATGCTGTAAATGGACCATTGAATTCATGAAATGGCATGGATGGACATTAGTTAGTGGAATTATAATGAAAATAATAAGGCTAATTTAGTAAATGGCTTATTATGTTAATTAAATTAAACAAAACAAGAAATTAGTTCATTTTATGCTCATCCATGCCGAAAAACACAAAGAAAAAGAAATAAAAATACAAGCTAGGGTTCGGCCATTGATTTCTTTGATTAAGGTATGTGTTTTCATCCGTTTTTGATAATTTATACGTTTTTGTGATCGTTGCTTAGTGTTCTATCAAGCCCATGCCTAAATTTCTAAATTTGATGATGATTTTGAATTATGCCATTGATGCTTTTGTGAGCTTTGTGAAGTTAGTGGATAGAAAATGAAAGATATGTGTTGGGTTAGTATATTTTGTCTTTGAATTTTGTTGAATTAGAGTGTTTTGGGCTAAATTGTAAAAATGATATTTTAAGGGACTAAAATGTGAAATAAATGAAATATTTGGACTTGTATGAACTATATGAAAATTCGGCTAAGTATAAGTATAAAGAAGTTTTGTGTATTTTGTGATTTTATGAATTAGGGACTAAATTGTTAAAATGTGAAAATGCCAGGGCTAATTTGTAAAATGCCCTAAATATGTATTCATGGATTGAATTGAATGATTTGTTGAATAAAAGAGTTAAATTTGAATTTATTTAGATCAAGAACCAAACAAAACGGAATTAGATCGGGGAAAATCGAAAGCTGTTGAGTAGTCGATTCCGTTCATTCTAATCTGTACGAGGTAAGTCGATATACAAATAAATGTGTTTGAATCAATTTACTTATGCTTATATGCTATTAAATGAAATGAATGACTTTGGAAGATGAATATGTGAAATTGTGAAAGCATCGAAAGTGTTTCGACGTCCCAAAAGCCCTGTACGAACCATAGGAATAGTTAGGATACATATGTCATGACATAGGATCCAATATGTGATTTCGTGTAAGACCATGTCTGGGACGTTGGCATCGACTTATGATTTACGTGTAAGACCATGTCTGGGACATCGGCATCGTATTTGATTTCGTGTAAGACCCTGTCTGGGACAGTGGCATCGATATTTGATTACATGTAAGAGCACGTCTGGGACGTTGGCATTGTACGAGCTTTTCGAGTATCCTTATTGGTTCTGAACAGTTCAACGGGCATTTCGAGAAAATGGATGACTATGTGAATTTGTATCCGATCTAGGTACATTTGAACTGTATACCATGTTTGAAAATAAAAGGTAAGTACATGTACCTTGGTGAACATATGATATAAGTATGAATTGCTATGAGAATGAGATATGATATAATATATATATGTGTGTGCGTGAATTATGTTCAAATGAACTATAAGAGATATATGGCTATATGAATGTATTTTGCCTTGAATTATATGAATGAATTGATCTAGATTGATATTATGTGTTAAATTTATTTGTATATGTCTTATTAAGCTTTTGAAAGCTTATTTTGTGTGTGTTTTCAACTGTTTTATAGATATCGAAGCTACTGGGAGCTCGGGGATCATCAAGGGTTATCACCACACTATCGAACTCTATTTTGGTATCTTTTGAAAATGTATATATTAAAGTATGCCATGTATAGGCTAGAACTATGTGAATATGTTTTGTAATGTATATATCTAGCCATATGATATGGCTTAGTTATGGATGTGATTATGAATGAATTTTGGTATATGTTTGGTGTTCAAAAATGGTATGCTTGATGCACTCTTGAATGACCAAATGAAATGGTCAATTTTGGTAAGTTTTGGTATGTGCTTATTTGAGAATTGGTAAGTTTATGGCATAAGATTGAATAAAGTAAATTGAGTTATGAAACATAAGTTTTAGTATGACTTTGACTTATGATTTGGCATGATTTTGGTATGGTTATAAGCATGAATTTGGTGGTTTATGATATGGCATGAATGGTGTATGCTTTGATGTATGAATTGGCTAGAATTTGGTATAAAATGGGTTTGGTTTTATGCTTGTAGGGATGACCCAAAATGGGTGACAAATTGGCTTTGCAAATAGCCTATTTTTGTCCACACGGGCGTGTGTCTCAGCCGTGTGTCCCTTAGGGTACCCTACGATTTTAAGTTAGTATACCCTACAGTTTTGACACGACCTAGACACACGGGCGTGTCTATCGATCGTGTGTGGCACACGGGCTGGCACACGGGCGTGTGGTCAGCCGTATGACCCAAGTCAGTAGCCTCTTTAATTTTCACACGGCCTGGAATACGGACGTGTCTTGTGGCCGTGTGGGACAAGTTAGAATATATGCTCTGTTTTGCCACGGCCTGCTCACACGGGCGTGTGACCTTTATAACTTTGAAAAATGTTGAAGTTACGAAAAATTTTGTATGAGCTCGGTTTAGTCCTGACCCTTTTCTAAAGCATGTTTAAGGTCTCGAAGACCTATATAAGGGACAATTGTGAATGATTATTATAAGTTTTGATTATGTTATGCTTAAGTATATGTGAATGTTTCGATATGTCCAGTAATGCCTCGTAACCTTATTCTGGTGACGGATACGGGTTAGGGGTGTTACAGGCACCTTTCACTACACCCCCTGAAGAGCATAATATTTCACATAACTTTACTTTGGGAACATTAAAATGTCTTAAACAAGGAAACTTTTTTTTCCTGGCTCTCTAAACCCACACTTAAGCCACATGTTGCCTCATCTCATCACATAGGATCACTATCTCTCTCGATCACGTCTATTCATGGCTTACTCAAGAGTCCATCATGTTGCACGCCCCCCTTTGTGCTCCCCGTTAGAGATCGCCTATCATATGGCTCAAGCCTAATCCAAGGCCACTAAGTGGGTTTTCATGATGACATTGTGGCACAAAAATGTTGGACCATGGCACTAGGCTATGAACAAATCTCAACTTCACATGTTTAGTCCATGACCAACTTTGCTCCACAACATCATTTCCATGGAAATTCTCGTCCTTAAAAATAAATCATTTCTATTCTCCCATAATGTCCAACACATAATACCATAAAATGTCCCCTAATCAGCATTATCAATGTAAAAATTTAAAGCATTTCAAATATTTCAATTACCCGAATCGTCAAAGGCATAGTGGAAAACCTATGTTGGGTTTGAAGGGGCACCACTTTCAATCAAGTCAACTTAGCCATATGGCAATCTCGAATCACATGCAATATTGCTCCTTACTACCACCACAAATACAACAAAGCTGCATTATCAGCTAAACCACGCCTACCTCTTTTGACGTTAGTCAGAAACTTTTCCTTTACTACACTTGTTAAGGGCCTTTGTACTTACACATTGTTCCCCATAACTTATCAGGTATATACCAATTATCACGAGCAATGAAATCATATAAGCCGGAGAGAAAAAAACATGCGTCTCTCATTGACCATCTTCATACACACTTGTCCAACCTCTAATTACCTTTAATGGTTCACAAGCAATTTATAGCCTAATGACCTATGTTAGAAGACTAATTAAATTGCTACCATCACAAACATTTTGTCATAATCAATAACTTAAAAGACTAATTCAGCGGCTGATTTCATGGCAAAGAAGGCTAGAGATACTGACCTTGCCTGACGATTTGTGAGCAACCACCAGATGATGTTTGTGCTATACTACTCCAAGATATGTCTGATAGTCTGCTATCTATTTAAGTTTGGGTGTTAATCTCTTTTGTACCCAAAAAAGGAGTAATTATCTTTTATTCTTATGAGTATAGTTATTACATAAACTATCTTGATTAATTTCATTTTATCATATGGGCCACGTTAGTTTCCAACAGTTCTTATGAGGTGAGCTCTGTTGTAGTACCCTCATTGACATAGCTCCAAGTCAGTGAAGAAGAATAATTGGTTGGTCTTCTAAAACAAGTCACATAATCATTATTAAGGAAGATTCGAAGTGTTCAATCGAGAGCCTTTAAGGTACAAAAACATTAAGGAACTTGTGGCAATGCTTTATTGTAACATCCCGAAATAGGGCTTAAACGGAATAGTGGTTGCGAAACCACAAATTCAAGGTAGAGAAATTTATTTTATTATTATTTTGAGGTTCATGATATGATTACATGATTGTGTGAAAATTTCGTGATGAAATTCTATGCATAAAGTGCTTAAGTTGAGATTAGGGACTAAATCGAATAATTTACAAAACTTGCATTCTAGAAGTATTTTGCATAAAATTGAATTAGAATATTAATTAGGAGGTCTTAAATAGCAATTTGACCAATTTTAAGTTCATGGACAAAATTAGGACATGGAAGGAATTTTTGGAAAGTTTAGTAGTAAGGGCATTTTGGTCATTTAGTTTTTAAAATGAATTAAAAACAAAATTAAAAGCCAATTTTTGTCCATCTTCTTCATTAGGACGAAATTTCAAGGGTTCTCCATAGCTAGGGTTTGTTTCAAGCTTTCAATTCCCATGGTAAGTGATTCCAAGCCCCGTTTTTAATGTTCTTTACGTTTTCGGAGTCCCGGTAGCTCGATAAAGCTTATGCTAGCAATAATTTAAGTTAGGGTTCATATTTGGAAAAATACCCATAGGTGAAATTTGTGTATTTTGATGTTTTATGATATAATATGAGGTTTTAAATTATGTTAGACAATTTGTACTACTCGGTTTTAAGCAAAAACGAGTAAAATGACTTAATCGGTAAAAATACCTAATAGTCATAAGTGCATGTTAGAGTATGAATTTGATGCTGCCATAGAAGGGAAAAATGACCAGCATGTCATAAAACATAAGAAAATAGGATGAAGTTAAATTTACGAGCTTTGGGGCAAAAGTGTAAATATGCGAAAGTTTAGGGGCAAATCAGAATTTGCCAAAATATGATTTTGGGTCAATTTGAATAATGTGAGTCCTAATTAGACTATATTTTAAATGATAGAGCAAGGAAAACTAAAATTCAAGCTAAAATGGAGAAAATACCAAGTTGTGGATGAAATGGTAAAAGTAGCTTTTTTTTTTTTTGCATACGAGGTAAGTTTACATGAAATAAATGCAATATTCTTTTATTTTACATTATTATTGTAAATTTCCAGCATTTATATACTTATTTTAGGAGAATATTTGAAGTCGAATTAAAGTAAGTAAGACAGAAAAAAGCATTAGGAAGCCCCGTTTGAACCTTAGGAATGTTAGGATATTGGGGTTGTGGAGACGAGACAGATGTGAAATGAGCCATGTAAGTCCATATCGATATATATATGGCTCTGAGACAGGAATGAGCCATGTAAGCCCATATTAGATATATATATATGGCATTGGAGACAGAATAATTCATGTAAGTCCATGTCGAAGACATGGCATTGGCGAGATATTGATAGACAGAAACGACCCCAGTATCCTTAGTATTCCGAGTGGTTCAATGGGTCATTGTACATGTTAAATTACATTGAATTATCAACAAAATGGAAGGTAGATTATATTTACGAATAGTGAAAGGTCAGGTAAGAAAAAAAGGTAAGTGAGTAAAGAAGAAGGTAGAAAATGAGAAGTAAAGAAAGTTTATGAGGCTAGGTGACATTATGTATAATCATTCATTATGCTAAATGTTGTAATTTATTTGCTTGTAAGCTTACTAAGCCTAGTGCTTACTCTCTTTATTTTCTTTTTCTTATAGTTTTTATCAAGCCACTCGGGGATCGAAGGAAACGTCGGAGACCCGATCACACTATCGAAGAAATCACATTGGTATAGTTAGACGTTTAGTTTTGTGTATGGCATGTATAGGAACTTGGTTTCTTTTGATATGATATGATCAATGAATGATGTGTAAATACTTGCTAGTGATTAACTAATGGAAGGGCTGATGATATACATGTTTAATAGTATGTATGAATAAGTAGTAACTATCACATGAAAACTAAGAAAAATGTGAAAGTAACTTAAAAACAGATTTAAGTATCAGAAATAGCATGGCTTTTAAAAATCACTAAAAATCGTAGAGACATGGTTTGATGGTGAATAATATATGAAATTAAATCTTATTATGTCTATTTTCTTATGGAATAAGCAAAACAGGTAAAGGTATTATATTTTATGAGATATCTGAGTTTTAGTGAAACAGGGTCAGAGAAATTTCTAGATCCCCTGTTTCAACTTTGGAAATTCACCATAAATTGTACAAAAATAATTAGGTGGTGTAATTTATATGGTTAGAATCCTTATTGAACCTAGTTTTAATAGAAACAAACGGTATAGTTATATTAATTTTTTATAGGGAGAAAAGTGGTTCGTAGTAAGTAGAGGTCAGTCCAGTCGAATTCTGAAACAGGGGTAACTTTAACTAATAAACTGTACTAATTGGCTAAGTCAAAAATTCTAGAAAAAATTAGTGGATAGATATATGAGTCTAGTTTCAGAAAAAAATTTGGATCTAAATTTTGAGTTTCGAACTCAAGATATGAATTTTTAGGCGACTACAACGCAGAATGACAAAGCACATTCAAAAGTTTAAATAAACAATTTTAAAACTATTTAAGTGATAGATTAAGTTTAGTAATGCCTCGTGCTCGATTTTGGCAACAGATCTCGGGTAAGGGTGTTACATTTATTGGTATCGAGAGCAGGTTTAGTCGGTTCTCGGAATAGTTAGTGTGAGTAAAAGTCTAGCTATACATGCCATACACTGTATTTTGATAGTGTGATGACTCTGACGATTTTTAAATATTTTGTTTTATTGTAATGGATCCCGAGTGAGCTGGTGATGATGATGTAGGAAGTAATGCGCCGCCTCCCGTGGAAAGGGTAGCGCCATATGAGAATAGGCCAAGAATGTGATTAATCGGGGAGGAGTGACTCGAGAAGCTCTCTTCCAAGCTTTGAATGATTGGTTTGCCGAGTTCGTTCAGCATGCGAATCCGGTAGTTAGACCTCCACCCTTCATGATTCTCGGGCTACCCATGTAGCTCAAGCTCCTCCAAATCCACAGCACAGAATAAGAGAAAAGCCACCAGATTGATAGAATCAAGAAACAAAGGCGAAAGAATTTGAGCAACAAAAGATGATGATGCGAAAGAGCGAGAATTTTGGTTAGAAAATACTATCGAGTCTTTGACGAATAATCTTGTACACCCGAGGAATGTATGAAATGTGTAGTATCACTTTTTGGAGACTCACCCTACTACTGTGGAAGACACTTATATCAGGGCTTGTACCAAAGGAGAGGGTCACTTGGGATTTCTTTCAGAGGAATTTCGTAAAAAGTACATCAGTCAGAGGTTTATTGACCAGAAGAGAAAAGAATTCCTGGAATTGAAACAAGGCAATATGATGGTGACCGATTATGAGCGTGAATTTTTCAGGCTCAGTAAATATGCTCAAGAATGTGTGTCCACAGAGGCTATCATGTGTAAAAGGTTTGAGGATGGGTTAAATGATGATATCCGATCGCACGGTGGGTAGGAATGAGAAGGGCATTTGAGTTTATTTCTAGATGCTTGATCTGTCAACAGGTAAAGGCCGAACATCAGGTACCTTCAGGTTTATTGCAGCCTGTGCTAGTCCCTGAGTGGAAATGGGATCGAGTTACTATAGATTTTGTGACAGGATTGCCGTTTACATCGAGAAAGAAAGATGCAATATGGGTTGTGATTGATAAGTTAACTAAGTCGGCTCATTTTATCCCAATCCGTATGGATTACTCACTTGACAAGTTGGTGAGTTATACATTTCGTAGATAGTTAGACTATATGGAGTGCCATTATCGATTATTTGCATGAGAGATCCAAGATTTACTTCACGGTTTTGGAAGAAATTACAGAAGGCTTTGGGCACAAAGTTGAGTTTTAGTACAGCTTTTCATCCTCAAACCGACGGTCAGTCAGAGAGAGTTATTCAGGTACTTGAAGATATGCTTAGATACTGTGTATTGGAATTTCAAGGCGATTGGGAAAAATATTTACCATTAGTAGAATTTGCCTACAAATAATAGTTATCAATCGAGTTTGAAGATGGCACCTTATGAAGCTTTGTATGGACATAAATGTCGCACACCTTTGTATTGGACAGAGCTTAAGGGAAATCAGATTTACTGAGTTGATCTAGTTAAGGAAACAGAAGAAAGTAAAAATCATCGAGATTGCTTAAAAGCGACCTCAGCATGCACAAAAGTCGTATGCAGATTTGAAGAGAAAAGAGATTGAATATCAAGTTGGTGACAAAGTTTTTTTTTTTGAAAGTATCCCGTGGAAGAAAGTTCTCGATTTGGCAAGAAAGGCAAACTAAGTCCACATTTTATTGGACCGTTTGAAGTGATTGAGAGAGTCGGACCATTAGCATATCAGTTAGCTTTGCGATTGAGTTAGAGAAGATTCATAATGTATTTCATGTGTCTATGCTACGTCGTTATTGTTCAGATCCGTCACATGTAATTTCTCGACAGAGGTTGAGATTCAATCGAGACATGACTTACGGTGAAGAACCAAAGAAAGATTCTAGCTCGAGAGGTAAAGCAATTAAGGAACAAAAGTATTGTACTTGTGAAAGTACTATGGAATAGGCATGGGGTAGACGAGGCTACATGGGAACCCAAGAGGCTATGCAAAAACAAAGACCCAAATCTTTTCACGAGTAAGATTTTCTGGGGGACGAAAATCCCTAAGGGGGAGAAATGTAACATCCCGAAATAGGGCCTAAACGGAATAGTGGTTGCGAAACCACAAATTCAAGGTAGAAAAATTTATTTTATTATTATTTTGAGGTTCATGATATGATTACATGATTGTGTGAAAATTTCGTGATGAAATTCTATGCATAAAGTGCTTAAGTTGAGATTAGGGACTAAATCGAATAATTTGCAAAACTTGCATTCTAGAAGTATTTTGCATAAAATTGAATTAGAATATTAATTAGGAGGTCTTAAATAGCAATTTGACCAATTTTAAGTTCATGGACAAAATTAGGACATGGAAGGAATTTTTGGAAAGTTTAGTAGTAAGGGCATTTTGGTCATTTAGTTATTAAAATGAATTAAAAACAAAATTAAAAGCCAATTTTTGTCCATCTTCTTCATTAGGACGAAATTTCAAGGGTTCTCCATAGCTAGGGTTTGTTTCAAGCTTTCAAGCTCCATGGTAAGTGATTCCAAGCCCCGCTTTTAATGTTCTTTACGCTTTGAGTCCCAGAGCTCGATAAAGCTTATGCTAGCAATAATTTAAGTTAGGGTTCATATTTGGAAAAATACCCATAGGTGAAATTTGTGTATTTTGATGTTTTATGATAGAATATGAGGTTTTAAATTATGTTAGACAATTTGTACTACTCGGTTTTAAGCAAAACGAGTAAAAGCGACTTAATCGGTAAAAATACCTAATAGTCATAAGTGCATGTTAGAGTATGAATTTGATGCTGCCATAGAAGGAAAAATGACCAGCATGTCATAAAACATAAGAAAATAGGATGAAGTTAAATTTACGAGCTTTGGGGCAAAAGTGTAAATATCACGAAAGTTTAGGGGCAAAATCAGAATTTTGCCAAAATATGATTTTGGGTCAATTTGAATAATGTGAGTCCTAATTAGACTATATTTTAAATGATAGAGCAAGGAAAACTGAAATTCGGGCTAAAATGGAGAAAATACCAAGTTGTGGATGAAATGGTAAAAGTAGCTATTTTTTTTTGCATACGAGGTAAGTTTGATAAAAATAAATGCAATATTCTTTTATTTTACATTATTATTGTAAATTTCCAGCATTTATATACTTATTTTAGGAGAATATTTGAAGTCGAATTAAAGGCGAAGTGACAGAGAAAAAGCATTAGGAAGCCCCGTTTGAACCTTAGGAATGTTAGGATATTGGGGTTGACAGACAGACAGACAGAAAATGAGCCATGTAAGTCCATATCGAGATATATGGCTTTGGAGACAGGAATGAGCCATGTAAGCCCATATTAGATATATATATATGGCATTGGAGACAGGAATAATTCATGTAAGTCCATGTCGAAGACATGGCATTGGCGAGATATTGATAGACGAGAACGACCCAAATCCTTAGTATTCCGAGTGGTTCAATGGGTCATTGTATATGTTAAATTACAGTGAATTATCAGCAAAAGGGAAGGTAGATTATATTTACGAATAGTGAAAGGTCGTAAAGAAAAAGGTAAGTGAGTAAAGAAGAAGGTAGAAAATGAGAAGTAAAGAAAGTTTATGAGGCTAGGTGACATTATGTATAATCATTCATTATGCTTTGAATGTTGTAATTTATTTGCTTGTGTTTACTAAGCCTAGTGCTTACTCTCTTTATTTTCTTTTTCTTATAGTTTTTATCAAGCCACTCGGGGATCGAAGGAAACGTCGGAGACCCGATCACACTATCGAAGAAATCACATTGGTATAGTTAGACGTTTAGTTTTGTGTATGGCATGTATAGGAACTTGGTTTCTTTTGATATGATATGATCAATGAATGATGTGTAAATACTTGCTAGTGATTAACTAATGGAAGGGCTGATGATATACATGTTTAATAGTATGTATGAATAAGTAGTAACTATCACATGAAAACTAAGAAAAATGTGAAAGTAACTTAAAAACAGATTTAAGTATCAGAAATAGCATGACTTTTAAAAATCACTAAAAATCGTAGAGACATGGTTTGATGGTGAATAATATATGAAATTAAATCTTATTATGTCTATTTTCTTATGGAATAAGCAAAACAGGTAAAGGTATTATATTTTATGAGATATCTGAGTTTTAGTGAAACAGGGTCAGAGAAATTTCTAGATCCCCTGTTTCAACTTTGGAAATTCACCATAAATTGTACAAAAATAATTAGGTGGTGTAATTTATATGGTTAGAATCCTTATTGAATCTAGTTTTAATAGAAACAAACGGTATAGTTATATTAATTTTTTATAGGTAGAAAAGTGGTTCGTAGTAAGTAGAGGTCAGTGCAGTCGAATTAAAACAGGTAACTTTAACTAATAAACTGTACTAATTGGCTAAGTCAAAATTCTAGAAAAAATTAGTGGATAGATATATGAGTCTAGTTTCAGAAAAAATTTCGGATCTAAATTTTGAGTTTGAACTCAAGATATGAATTTTTAGGCGACTACAACGCAGAATGACAGCACATTCCAAAAGTTTAAATAAACAATTTTAAAACTATTTAAGTGATAGATTAAGTTTAGTAATGCCTCGTGCTCGATTTTGGCAACAGCCTCGGGTAAGGGGTGTTACATTTATGCAGAGTTGGCTTCTCTAGTTCCTCAACCAAAAAAAAAAAAACAAAAGATTCAAGGATATAAGGGTGGATTAGTCTCAATTTGTTAAAAAGGTAACAAAAGTTAATGAATAAGTGACCAAAATCCAACAATCTGATAATGTTGATGATTATTACATAATTTTTAAAAGTTAAATAACCGAAACATAATATTAACCATAATTTAGTGAACATTTCTATAATTTATTCTTAGCTTAAAGATTTCATAGCTTAACATAGTAGTCTAATTTTGTAAGAGTTAATATAATATAGAACATTACCTAGAAATTAATGAAATAGGAGTTAAAAGTATTAAATAAGTTAGAAATAAAGCGGATTCAAGTATCCCTAACCAAACTACAATGTTGAATGGAATCCATTGAATTCAAGCTTCATAAATCTATATATTATAATTATGAGGTTTTGAATATGTTTATTTGATTTCCAAAACCAGGAAACTTGAATAATAAATATGCAATTAAACAGAAGATAAATGAAGAATGGGGTGTTAGCCAGAAGCTAACAGTCACATTCCACAACCACACATTTGATGGAAGTCTTTATTCTTACGAGACATTGAATATGTTGGGATTGGTCAACAAGGTGATGACCAACAACATTCTTACTTAGTCAACGATCATTGACTGCTGCAAAAATTTAAAAACCCCATGAACTCATGGTTGTGAATCATTCGAATGCTTCTCTCAATGCCAATGACTCCTGTTTAATATACAAGAATAAAAACAATTATCAGTTTCCAACAACTAAAAGGAAAAAAAAGTACAATTATTAACTTAGTCCTTCTGTAATGCTAAAATTTAAGAATGCAGAATCATTGAGCTTTAATGAATTTATACCCATTGTGAGAGCACTTGCAAAGATGACACCAGATAGGATGAACACAATAAGTGAAGCTCTCCTAACGATTGTTATTAGTTTTCTCACGAAATACTGTCCCCAGAAACCAGCCAAAATAGATACTCCCATCAGGTACAAAGCTGAAAATTAGTTTATTTTAAAAAAAGTTAGATTTTTTTATCACGTTTATAATAAAATTCGAAGAAATGTATAGGGATAATAACTATATGACTTACCATAGGGCATTGGGAACCTCTTAAGCAAATAGAATTCAACAACGGACAAGGATGAAGAGAACATCATTACGAATGTTGCTGTTGCACTAGCCACCTGTTTAGATTACAAAATACAACAAGCTTTAGTTTCAGAAAAACCATCTTCATTCAAACTGGAATTCAAATTTGACAAAATTTGATTTGACATTAAAAAATCAATAATTAAAATTTATCGATTCAAGTCCAAAATGACTCAAACAAAAAAATTATTTAAAATGAATCGAATCTAAAATGATTGAGATTCAAAATATTCAAACACAAAATAATTTTAAGTAAAGATGACAAAAGAATTCAACCTAATGTTAAACTCGAATGACAAAATGTAAAATGGACAAACCAATAAACCCAAATCATCCATAACAACTATTAGACTCAAATGAAAATATTTGAAATTAACTAAACTAAAAACCTGGACTGACAAACCCGAATGACCCACCAAATTGACATTTTATACCAAATATATCATAGGCATGGGAGGAGAAGAAAGAAAAATTGGAAGACGAGTCAAATATACCTGTGGAATCACACCAATTTCAAGGAGGAGAGGACCCAAAATGAATCCACCACCAGAACCAAGCAATCCACCAACAGTGCCTCCCAAGATGCCACAAAGTGCACAAAATGCAATGTTCAATTGACTCCATTGAATTGAAGCTCCACAAACTGTTTCAGCGTTCCCAGTGCTCATTCTCTTCTTATGTTCTCTGTATAATTTAGTTGCTTCATATCCAAAAACCAGTGTTGCTATGGGGAACTGAAATATAAAACATGAACTCGCTTCAATCACTGAATCAAAGAAAGCATAAATTTCGCCTAGTCTTCATCAAATTAGGTTACCTGTAAGCAAAACAATACCCAATACAAAGTGGTACAGGGAACCACATCATTCTGCAATAAATAAATAAAATCCAACATTTTAATGCACCATTGAGATAAACAGTTGAAACAAATTTGCGATGAACTGAGATAGAGTTTTAGCTTACCTTGATGACTTGAATAACTGTGAAAAGTACCCAAACTGTAGCCAGTACCAAAAGCCTTTTCCACCTTAGATTGAAACACAGTATTTGCTGCAATATAAAGGAAGTTAATTCATTTGAATCTAGAGATGGATATTTTAAAGAAATTCACTTACCAGTTTTGATTTCTCTTCTTTTGGAACCAGTGGTTCGTACTCTGTATCTATCAGTACTGAAATTCAAGAATTTAAGATGAAAAAAATAAAGTTAATATATTTTCAAATCTGTCTAAAGATAAATATGAAAAGGTATTACTTATAATGAATCTTACATTCACCCCTGGAATTAACAAAAGATTCTTGTGGCTTGGTGAGTTCTTTCTGCAAATTTTAACAAATTAAATAAAAAAATGATGATAATTTCGTCTTATAAATGACTTGATATTTACTCAGATAATTGAAAACCTACATTCAAAATTGTCTCTTCTTTCCACATTTCAATACCCCTATAGAAAGACCTTGAAGACGTACCTAAATAAACAAGAAAGAAACAGAATATTTTAATGTCATAAAAAGTGGTAACCAAGAAGCAGGACAAAGATCAAAAAGTGAAATAACAAAAGGCAAAGTTGGGATTGTTGAAGAAACCTAAGAAGAGTATGATGATGAGCACAGTAATGAGCCAATAAGGGAAAACGACGCTCAAGACAACCCCAACAGTGATGCCAAGCATCAACATAGGCTGGAAAAGAAGAGCCAAATCGTAGTCAATGATTGGCACCTCCTTCGTCGGATGCGGCACTCTAAGATTATACCAAACTGACGATGCTGATGCCCCCATGATCATGCCTGCAGCCAATTCATATAGTAATCCCTTAATTTCATCCAATCCAATCGATAATATTTTGTTAAATTTAAATATATGACATTTTAATACTTAAAAGTTGCTATTTAAAATTCAAAGGTGTGTGATTTTAATTTTTAAATTAGAGATTAGAGAGACTGGATTTCAAAAATTCAAACGGCAGAGAGATAAGGAACAGAAAAAATAAGAAAAGAAGTTACATTTGGAAATAGCAGCGGCAGATTTGGTATCAAATCCAACAATCAAGGTAAGCATTGGAACAAAAATGCCGCCGCCGCCAACGCCGCCCACCGTACCACATGCTGATCCTAGAAACCCTATCACCGTCGCCATTACAAGCCTCCAGTTCAACTCCAATGCCTGCCATCAAACACCATTCAAAACCTGAATATATAAAGATCTTCTACGACAAAAGAGAAAAAAAATATGTACTTACAGGCCAAACTTTTTCAGTGGTGGATAAATTATATGGGGACTCTAAGAGATTTGAGCTCTGGTTCATGTCGTCGTTGTTGCTTTTTTGGATGAACAAAACAGAGAGAACTGCTATCGAAAAACCCGACAGCAGATACAAAACGAACCCTTTGGTCGCCATGTCGGATTACGAGACTTGTTGAATTTCAGACGCCGCCGCCTCCACCAAAAACCAGAATAACTTATGTTGTGTTGCGAAGGAAGAGAGCAGAAGAGCAGCCTTAATGAGACCAATAATAAGAGAAACTAGAATGGAAAAAGTGGGAGTGAAATAGATGAAGCCAAGACGTTGTTTTATAGAATGAGAGAGGGTGATTTATACATTACATGACAAAACATAACACATTCACATGCAGGAGGCAGGCAAGTCAGATATAAATTTGTCAGTATATACGAAATCACACATGCAACTCCACTTGGCTAAATCTGGGTGGCAAGACCAACACCTTCATTAATTCTCAATTACAACTGCTCTGTTTCGAAAAGAATTTACCATAAAATTTTAAAAAGGATCTGTAGGAATATTAAGCAAATATAAAACCAAAAAACTGTAAAAGGTGTTCAAATTTTCTACTACCAGTGTTGTTTGGTTGGTTGCTGTGTCTGGCTGGAATTCGTGTTCAATAATTGGATTGAGAAAGTTTGGGGGGAAAAAATCCAAAAAGGTAATTCACGGCTGGCAAATTAGATTTGTCCATGTCCATTTCAACTTGAATTTTTTATTTAATTAATTTTAATCTGAATTCAATTTCATCAAATATATAAAAAAAATTATTAATTTTATTTTAAAATAATTCCAAGTTGGAAATAATTTCAACAAACAATTTTTAAAAAAAAAATCATCTGTAATTTTTAAAAAGTAAGACGGACAAAATTAAATAATTCAAATATGAAATAATTAAAATTCGAAATTGTCCAAACTAACATTTTCATTTTATAGTAGTAAAATGATATTTTTTTAGTCTTCAATATTTACATTTTTAGTAACTTAATTTTTTATTTTTTTTGAGTTAAATTAACATTTTAAAAGAAAATCAAATTGCTTTTTAATCAAAATGTTAACTAAAACATTAAAATTTTTAATAATATTAATGTGATAAATTGTGTGTCAGTTCATTTGTACTTTATAATGACATTACACTATTTATTTCATATGTCATATTAATAAATAATTTAAAATTATAAAAGAATATATTCCAAAAAAATTAAAAATAAACATGAGAAACATGTGAATTATCATGTGGGTAACAATGCTTAAATATTTACTATTTTAATTAATATTTTTATTATAAAAATAATAATTCAACCGGAGGAGTAAGAGTAAAAAATTAAAAGAAAATTTTTATAAGGCTAAATTTATAATGTTAGTATTGAGATCTAGCAAATTTAAAACTTATCCAACGGGGAATGATGATTTGAAGCAGCCGTACATTATTGATTCTGAAAACATAAAAAACATAAGGGCCCCCACATTTTAGGGAGGATTGCAACTTGCAAGGCTTTAATCTTATCTCCGCCGAAACAGTCAATTAAAGCACAGAAATTTAATTCAGATTGTATACGTTTTCTAAATTACCTTTTTTTTCTTTTTTTTTTTTTTGCTAAACATCAGATTTCTTCCATCTAATTCTTTATACTTTGGTTTTTAAATAAAATGACAAATTTATAACATCTAAAAAAAGAAGAATGTTATTGAAATTTGGATTTTAATTTTTTTAATAAATTTATATATTTTGGAAATTTAATTCAGTGAGATATAATAATATGAGTTGATTTAATAAAAATTATTAAATGCCAGCAAATAAAGTTGGATAAGAAAAATGACCACCTTCTATATTAACCTCCGTAAATGTCCATTAAATCCTCTTTACCAAAGCGTTTCATGAAATGCAATTAAAGCTTTTCTTTTTCTTTGTTTTTTCCTATAACGATAATATTAAAAAGCATTGTATTTATTATTTTTGTCAGGCAGGCATGGGCATCCCCAGAATTAAAATTTTGCTCACTTTAGTCCTTTAGAAATTGAAACTTGATAAATAATTATATTTTGAACTTTTAAAGATTTATAATTCAATTCTAGCCTTTCAAAAAATATTTGTATATAATATTATTAATTAATAAAATATTTTATCATTAGAAACTCGTAAAAAAGGGAATCAATTGAAAAGAAAATAGCATAAATTCCAGTTCCTAATAAAAATCTAAAACACATATGTGAATCAGAATCGATCAAAAATAATTTGCGGTTATCAGTACAATGAGAGTGAAGCTTAGCTTTATCTTAGCCAAGCTTTCTCTAATAATTATGTGTCATTTTCATCCCATTTATTTATATAATAACAAAATTATTAATATTTAAAATAATTATAATAAAAATAAAAATAAATAGGAGCAATCGAATATAATTTAAATTTGCGGATTTCCAATTGGGTCCATCTTTATCTACAATATTACTACTTCAATTGGTCACCAACAAAATATATCTCTCATCCTGATTCCGTAATGAAACTATCTACTTGATGATGATGTATTGTATTCTTTTCCAATTTTATAATAATTATCAGGCTTAACATATATAGATTTCATATCAATCCCTAAGGTTGACATTTATTATATAAATTAGTCTCTAAATTTGACATCCGTTATACAAATTGGTCACTCAAGTTAACATCATTAGCTTTTGAATAATTAGGCAACTTGACCAAATTAGGAAGCAACACATAGACAAACTAGAAAACAACACGTCTCTTACTCATTAATTATCCTAAAAAAATTAAAATTCAATAAAATATGTATAAATTCAAAAAAAAGAAATATATATTCAAAATTATAAAAAATAATATATATTTTAAAATAAATAAAAATAAAATAGTTAAAATTTTAAAAATCAAAAAAATATTATGAAAATTGTAATAATAATAATAATATTCTTAAATTTTTAGAAAATTACAAAATTACAAAAATTCAATAAATATTTTAGAAATTCACAAAAAAAAATTGATTGATCAATGCCGATAAACATCCAATCAACGTCAGTCAATGTTGATCAACATCTAGTCAATGTCTGGTCATCGATCAACATCAGGTTAGCACCGGATCAATGTATGTTAATTTTTTTGTTTTTAATAATTTTTTAAATTTTTTGTAATTTTTTAAATTTAAACTACTTTTTGAATTTTTCATATTTCCATTTTTTTGTAATTTCTAAAATTTTAACTATATTTTTTTATTTGCAAAGTATTTTTAAATTATTGAATTATTATATTTTTTGAAATTTTAACTGTTTTTATTTTTTGAATTATATATATTCAATTTTTTATACTATATTTTTTAAAAAATGTTTAAATTTTTTGAATTGTTAAGAAGAGACACATGTTGTTCTCCTTATTGCTCACTTATCACCTCCAATTTTAGTCGCGCCATCTAATTATTTAAAAATTTAGTTAATCATAGAGACCAATTTATATAATGGATACAAATTGTAAAGACCAATGTGAAAAGAAAAAAAAAAGTCAAAGTGAATTTGGAAAAACAATTTAGCAAGTTGATAGGAGGATCTATATATTTAGCCTTATTATCATTAGTAGCAGTAGAAGAGTTTGACATGCATACATTCTAAAAGATTCCTTTCAAATGTGCAGTCAATCTTAATATAATTGGAATTGTATGGATGGTCCTTAATATAAAATTAGATCCCTTCACAAATTGAAAAAATATCACAGTTAAGGTTTGTTTTTGGTAATCTATAGGTAAAAACATACCGAGCTGTCACTGTAACTACTGCCTTGGCTACTTCAACTTGGATGGTCTCCCTTTATTAATTTTTGGACTATTAACTATTAGCAAGAGTTCAACGTTTGCCATTTAATTTGCCTAAGTGATTGTTGAAATTTCCTTTTTACATGGCCATATTAGCAATTTTTTTTAGTGATGCAAATAAGATTAAATAAAAGTAATTAAATTAATTTCTCTAATGGAGTCATCTAAAATGCACACATCAAATTTTCTATCATGAATTATCTTAACTCAACCATTTACGATCTTATTTTTTTTCCTAAGAATGTGTTGAATGCGCCAATGATACACTTTTGTTAGGAGAAGTTAAAGTTATTGAATTCCAAATATTAGCATGTTTTTAGTTGACTTTTCAACATCCCTCATTGTTTTATTCTTTTTCCTAACCAAACTTTTTTTTAATTATTTTACTATCAACCTAAAACCTCAAATAAATAAATCAAAAGCCAATAACTCTTTGAAACAAATCTTCAAAACTAAAATTCCACAAAGTTTAGATCAACAGTGCATATCCCACTCAAAATCCCCCATAAAAATTTAATTCCATATTTTTCATGTAATTCATTATTTTATTAATTAGTGTTTTTATAATTTTTTAAAATTTTAAACCAGAATTTTATATTTTTTAAAAATAAAAATGTAATTTTATAAAAAATAACATAAACTTTAAAAGTTCTAAAAGGTCAAAAATGATATTTCTCGGCCAGCCCTTGGCGCCGCCCCTATCAGAATCCGACTGCATTTGCGTGTCAATGTCTTAAAAGCCGTTTTGGTGTTTCTTCATTGGGTCTTTTCGGAGGCATAAGGAGCCTTTTTTTTTTTTTTCAATTTGCAAATTAAAAAAAGAATAAGCTTTTCTAAAGGGTTATAGAAAAAAAAAAAGTATTTTTAATGGAAAAAAAAAAGGAAAACAGATCTTGCTTGAAGGATGGTTGAGAAGAAGTCGAAGCAATTAAAAGAAAATTCAAAAAATATATATTTTTTCTTTTTTCTTTCACATCCCATTTTGTTTTTTCTGTTTATTATATAAACAATACCCTTATAAGAATTACATATGGTTAAATTCTGCTATTCATCCCTATACTTTACAAAATTTGTCAATTTATTCCTTCTACTTTAATTTGGTTATTTTCAATCCCTGTACATTTCAAATTTTCAAATCTCAATCCTCATTAAACTATAACTGTTAAATTCCATAATTTGATTCGTCAAGCATATTGTTGCATGTGTAATGTTATTTCCACATATTGCTCACTAAAAATCTTGATAATGAATTAATAACTGTCATTTGCATCGATACTGAAATTTTAAAATTTGAAAAGTATAGGGACTTAGAATGATCAAATTGGGGAATATGAACAAAATCTACAATGGTACACATAGTGCAAGACTAGTATTTGAATTTAACAAAAAGAATTAATTGCTACTACTTTGTTTAGGAATAAAATTTCAAATTTTGAAAAGTATAGGGATTAAACTGATCATATTAAAATACAAGGACTAAATCCATAACTTTCACAAAGTACAAATTTAATAGCAGAATTTAATCATTATATATCAATAATTAATTATGACAGAAAGTTTTAAAATCAAGCATTCAATCATAAATTAGCAAAAAGTTAGTAGCAACTATAATGAAAACCAAAACGTTCTCAACCCTTAACGAACAAGTGTTAGATTTAATGGTAAAGCATATTGTATTTTTAAGGGGAGACTCAAGTTTGAACCTTATAGACGATATGTTGAGAGTAGTCAAAACCTTGAACATGGACTACAAAATAAATATGAGCGATGTGATAAAACACATTGCACTCTTAAGGGGAGGATCTAGGTTCAAACCTTGGAGACGAGATTATTGAAAGGGGTAGCCACGAACCTCGAATATAAACTAAACTATAAAACAAACAGAAAGAAAATCAAAAAATAAAAATAAAAAGCTAACACCCAACTTTTTTCCTTTCTATTTTTACTATGCAAATACAATGGAGGATTAAAAAAAATTCAAAACTCTATTTTCATATTAATCTCAACCTTTTTAGCTTGTGTTGAATCTAATATTGTATTTAAACTTAAATACAAATTAAATAAAATATTCTTCAAATATTCGATTTCATTAAATATTTAGATTTAATAAGTGGAAAAATTTTAGCAATAAAAATTTTTTAAAAAAAAAAACGAGATAATGAAATAGAAATTTCAAAACTTTGCTCACAGTTTTCTATCCCTTCAAAAAATGGCTATGGTATAATCTAATATTCCAATGAAAAGAGATTGAGAAATTGAAGTTGCTATCCCTTTTTCGTGTACCATAAGTATTATCATCTAACGTTTTCTTTTTCATTGTTTATTATCTAACAATTTAGTTGAGTTTCATATATTAAATTATATGCTTAGCTCATTTGATAACAAATTTGTGTGTTAGACTTAATTTATTATACATAATATCTCAATATATTAAATTATATGAATTGTTTCATATATTGGTCAACCTAATTAATAATTTTAACTTTTATACATACATATAAATATATTTACATATACATAATTGAGATATATTTACATGTATATATAATATATTTATATTTTCATGTATCTAATTATGATATATTTTCTTGTATATATAATATTTTTTTTTAAGAAACTAAAAATTTATATATGTGAAAAATATTTTAGAACATCGATAAATTCAAAATAGTATGCCGAAACACATCGGTATCCATTGGTATGATATTGATTATCTTAGTTGAAAGACTAAAAAACCTCTTTCATTTATAAAGGAATAAATATTATTTTGAGAATGATTTTGTCATTTTATATTTTATATAAAATCTATAAAAATTAATATATGATGAGATTGGAGTTACCATCAAAATTTCAAAAACTTCATTTTTACCTATCAAACCAAATTAGTATAATTTTTTTTATAAATATATATAATTTTTATAATTTTTGTTTTATTTATACAGTAGACGTGTCATAAATGAATAACACTTTTATAAATTCAAAAATAAAATAAAATAAAACAAATCTCTTCATAATTAAAATTATACCTTATCATGGGCCGGGTCACCATTCAAGTTCGAAGGTCTGCATGAAAAGTGAAAAGGTTTAGATAAAAATATAAATCCAAAAAATGAGTTTGGACAAAAAAAAACCTGTTTAGAAAACAGGCCAAGTTTCAGTAGGATTTATTTTGCTCGAGGCCTACCCGAATTAATTATTTTATTGTCATTTCTCTACTGTTTTGCTACTATTTCGCTATTATATTGTTACTATTTTGTTGTTATTGTTTAAATATTGTATAGTTCTTATTTTATTGTTAATTTTGTTGCTATTTTATAGATATTTGCTTGTTAAGTTGCAACTATCTACCTCAATGTTATTTACGTAAAAAAATTTAACATATTTTTAATTTGTTAAAAAATATTTATTTTAATATATTTGATGTATTATTTTTTTAACTTTATTTGATATATTTATTTGGAAATACAAGTTCAGGCTTAGAATTTTTTAATCTAGATTTAAGTTTAAACAAAAACTCAAACCTAAAATTTAGGTGGACCCGGCCAATATGATTAGTTGAAATCAAAATCAATCAAGCACAGTCACCTACTATACCTACATATTTAATTAATGAAAATAGAGTAGTCTAATATAATGACGTAGATAGGTCTATATATGACAAATAATATACAGCCGTACTATCACGTTAATTTTATATTTAGAATGTCATATATTTGAGATACCGGGTCACCAGAGATAAAATGCGAAAATCTATGTATATAGTTAATGAATAAATATGCTTACCCAAAAAAAAAAAATACAGATTGTTATATATGATAAATAATACATATCACATGGTTATTATTATATCGTTAATTATTTGTTAATTATATAATTATAGATTTAAATATATCATATGAGAGTGATTCATTTACAACTATATAAAATTAAAATAGTTATGAACTCTATGTAATGGTTTGATGGTTAAAAGTATTCACTGCTTTAAATGCAATTTGAGTTCAAATTGTGCTAGTTGTATTTATATAATTAACATTTTAATAATTTAATTATTAAATTTATCGATATAATTATATTTATTATATACAAATTAAATAAAATTTAATTATATAATTAATTATAGTTAAAGTTAAGATTGTCATAGATTTGTATGATCGGATTGGACGGAAATAATATACCAAACCATTGTATTATATCCTAACAACAACTTGAATTTGTTTGGAAGTTTCCTTGCAATTATGTGTGGAGCATGCAAAACAATTTCTTATACCCCATGACATGACAGTTAATAATAAATTTAATTTCTTTTATCTATGAATATTAGAATTTGTCAGATATTTTTTTTTTTATAATTGGGGAGAGTAATTTAGTTGCGTGGAATTCAATCAAAACTTTTATATTTATAAAATATTCTTTTTGTAACTGGGTTGGCAGAATTTGTCAGATTTGAATTAAAAAGTAAATATTTTATATATAAAATAATTATGTTTAATATATATTTAAATGTTTTTAAAGAAGTTAAAAATTTTATTATTATTTAAGTAATAGTAGTTTAATTAAAATTAGAACTTTTTAAGTGGATGGTTTTTTCTAAAATTTAAGTTGATAATTATTTTTAGAAAATGAACAAATTTTCATAAAACCTCAAATACATAATTATCTATATTTTATTTTTATTTTTATAATCTATAATTTATATAAAAGTACACTTGAATCAATGATAAAATATTTTATTATTTATTATATTACTAAATTGATATTATATATAAAAATATATGTTTTTACTTTTTGTAAATAATAGGGTTCTTATTCATTATATAGTTGAGTTAAAGTTGATTTAACGTATGAATAATAAGTAATATTAATTAATTATTAATATAGAGAAAATAATATCAATAATAATTTTTATTTTTTATATAGAATGTTTATTGGTTTAAACTACACAACTCAGCATAGTATTTAATTATTAATATAAATATTATATTAAATTAATTATCATTTAATTAATGTTATAGTTCTATAACAATTAAGATTTATCATTATAAATAACATTAAACACTTAAGCATTTTCAAATAAATAGCATTTGAGTAATCACTAAAACATGGAGACTATTAGCATTGATAAATTTGAAATATCTCAAAAATTATAGAGTATTAAAGTATTTGTTTTTCGAAGTGGAAAGTTTCAGTCAGGTGAAAGATCATTTTAATCGATGATGAGGTAAAATTATGATAACCTTTCATCACACATTTATTTAGTTTACATTGTCGCATCCCAATAATAGGGCTAGAAGAAATGGGGATAAAATTTAGATTTTATTTTGTAAGTAAAGGGTAAGAATTTAGTATGCCTTAAAATTTGTTTTTGTTAAACGTTATTAAGAATGAGCCTACTGGTTTAGTGGTAAGGCTTTAGCTTACTCATAGGTCCCAAGTTTGAAATTCTTTGTATGCCTTCAACCAAAATATTTTATTTTTACCTCATAAAAGTGCCGAATTTGCAAAACAAACAAGCCAGAAATTGGTTTTTTTTCAATATAGTCCTAATTCTACATGAATTCCCAAAAACCTATTTCAATTGGGGAAAAAGAGTTTATAAATAGCCAACCCTTTTCAAACCCTATAATTGATATCTAACGAATCTTTCAAGAAAACTCCCAAAGTTCCTTCTTTGCCAAATCAATTTTCAACCGAGGAATTCAAAGTTTTCAAAATTGTCCATCTCCCCCAAATGGATCATTAATCTCCTCATCCGGTTAAGGTTTTTTTTGCCTTCAAATTATGTAATGCCCCGTACCCGAGACCGTCGCCGGAGTCGAACACGAGGTGTTAACAAACTTAATTCATTACTTTAAACAGCTCAAACAATTTTTTTTTAAAATTTTCAGTCAAGCTAGGAATCTGCGTCACAGTCGCTTAAAAATTCATATCTCGAGTTCCGAAACTCGAAATCCAATTTCGTAAATTTTTCCTGAAACTAGACTCATATATATATTTACTAATTTTTTTATATAATTTTTGGTCAAGAAAATTAGTACAGTTTATTAGTTAAAGTCTCCCCTATTTCAGGGTTCGACTGCTCTGACCTCTGTGTATTACGAATCAGATATCTCCCTGTACAGAGTTTCAATGACTATGCCGTTTATTTCTAATAAAACTAGACTAAATAATGAATCTGTACATATAAATCATGACTTCTAATTATCTTTGAAAAATTTATGGTGAATTTCCAAAGTCAGAACAGGGGATCCAAAAATTGCTCTGGCCCTGTTTCACAAAAATTTAAACATCTCATAAAATATAACTCATATACCTGTTTTGTTCCATCCATATGAAAATAGACTCATCAAGCTTCAATTCCATAACTTATTCATTATTTAATTCCATTTCTACTATTTTTAGTGATTTTTCAAATTCATGTCACTACTGCTTTCTGAATCTATTTTATGGTAAATTTTACCCATTTCATGGTTCCCATGGATTAGCTAGCAATTTAGCATACATAACACCAAATATAATCATGATTAGCCATTTCAATGGCTAATCATTACTAAGCATTTCCATACCACTCAATAACCATATCATAAGACCATATATACAAAATGATTATAATGCTATACATGCCATACTCAAAATATACAAGCCATTATGCCAAGTGGTATACGGATAGTGTGAGCGTGCCTCTGACCGTTTCCTATTTCCGAGCTGGCTTGTCAACACTACAAGGAATGAAAAGGAGGGAGTAAGCACAAATGCTTAGTAAGTTCACATGCAAATAGCAAGTAACACAACTATATAAGCAAACATAAACATCATTTGCATGATCATCACCGAGACATTCATATCACATTTTCATTTATCATCTTACCATATTGTTGTTATATCGAGTTTTCAACCCGAGGGTTAAGTACATACCTGTTCAAAGTATCCATTTCACAACACTTACCAATACGTCCCTTTCATCTCGAGTATTCCTCCATTTGAGTAGAATTTTACCCGTTGAACACATCGGAATATAATTCAGATACACGAAAAGTTTGCACATATTTAGCCAAGCTACCATGTAACCCGCCCATAAGTGAACTCGGACTCAACTCAACAAGCTCGGGCGTTCGCATCCATAAGTGAACTCGGACTCAACTCAACGAGCTCGGATGCCTAGTTACATCTCTCGAACTCGGACTCAACTCAACGAGTTCGGACATTCGCATCCATAAGTGAACTCTGCACTCAACTCAACGAGTTCGGATGCCCAAATATCCCAGTGACATGTCACTTGTATCCTAATCCATTCCTAAGGTTCAACGGGACCTTTTTCCCAATCATGTGTCTCAACCATCTTCTACGGAATGCCGATATCGATACTCGATAGTATTTCACATTTTCCAAGTATATCACATAATTTGACATATTATCAAACAATTATCACGAGTATAATATTTCATAATAGTTATCATATCATTTAAATAACATAAAAACATTTAAAATAATAACTATGTTACCAACATTTACATATGAACTTACCTCGTATGTGAAAATGGCTACTTTTACCATTTCGTCCACAACTTGGTTTTTTCCCCATTTTAGCCCTAATTTTAGTTTTCCTTACTAATCGAGCTTGGAAGCTTGAAAAACCCTAGCCATGGTTTCTCCTTGCTATATTCGGCCATGGGATTGAAGATGAGCAAAATTGGCTTTTAATTTTTTATTTTAATTCATTTTACCCCTAAATGACCAAAATGCCCTTACTACTAAACTTTCCAAAAATTCCATCCATGTCTAAATTTTTGTCCATAGACTTAGAAATTGGTAGACCTCCTAATTAATATTTCAAAACAATTTCATACTAGAAACTTCTAGAATGCAAGTTTTGCAAATTATTCGATTTAGTCCCTAATTTCAATTTAAGCACTTTATGCATAAAATTTCTTCACGAAATTTTCACACAATCATGCAATCATATCATAGACATCAAAATAATCATAAAATAATTATTTCTATCTTGGATTTTGTGGTCACGAAACCACTATTTCGACTAGGCCCAAAATCAGGATATTACAACTCTCCCTCCCTTTTAGGGATTTTCGTCCCCGAAAATCTTACCGGAAAAGTGGTCTTCACTTTTAATCTCATATTCGGTGCTGAAGAACTTTCACTTAGGCTATACCTCCAATACATCTCTTTAATTTCTCATATGGTCTAAAAGCTTACAGTCTCAACTCTCAACTGTTCTTAAATTTTCAACCCTTCTCAGTTTCCCATGATATCATGACATAAAACCAGGATCTTAACTTGATTAATGGAGACCAGAATTCCAAGAAATCCAATAATCAAAGAGACCTGAAATTCCATGAATCTGATGAGTAGGAATTCATTCAATACCGATATGATTTATAGATTTCTCCAAACATTTAAGAATAGGATACATCACATTTTCCTCTTTCTCATAGAAATAATTCGATATGGCCTCAAGAATAATCCTTCTCATTTCCATCCCAATATCAACATTGAAAAGGATAATTTTGATAGATCCCAATGCTCGACTTTTTACCTCTTTAACAACTCAGATTTTATGTAACATCGAATGCTCTAAACTATCACATTACCTCACTGTCTTGAAACACATCACAATTCATACAACAGTACATTACTGAAAGTCAGGAAGTCTTTGCTCAATGTAGACTAGTCTAGTTCGAGACGCCTTGCTTACCAATATTCTCATCTATCCGAACTCACAACATGTAATAAACTTTTCAGCTTTCATAAGATGAAAACCTTATCATTCGTAGTGACTTTAACTAATATCCAACTCTTTCTAATAAATATACACTTCTCGTTCAGACTATTTACTCTTATACCAGTACAAAAATGAAATCTTATTATCAAACTTGAGAAAAATAATCCTGACATAATTGTCACATGAAATCTTTCAAATAAATAATTCACCATACCGACTGAAACTCGCGCTTTTATCACCTATGCCTTTACTGATGTCAAATCCTTACATAGAAATTAGAAAAAAAATCCCAATACTAAAATCACCACATTACCAAGATCAAATTAGAAGTATAGTCATATTTGACATGATTATCACGAGCTGAAGAACGCACTTCGAACATGAGTCGTAATTGACAAATTATGGAACAAAGATAACAAGAAAACCGAATAAAGAAATCCAAGATAGAGAAACCTGGAATAAAGAAATCCAGAATAAAAAGATCCAGGATAAAGAAACCCAAGATACGATACTATGCCGGAGAATCGAAAACCAAACTCATAGAGAAAATATAGAATACCCCGATAATTCTTCAAAGAAAGAAAGTCCAAAAGAAAACATCATTTAATCCCACTGAAATCAAATATAACAAGATCAATATATCTTCCCATACATATATATCAAATGAAGCATCAAGTAGAAGAAACAGAATTATAATATCATATGTATTCTCTCATAAATTCTTATCGATTTAAATGAAATAGAATACCCGATGAAATAGAGCAATATAAATTATAAACCAGTCAGACTACCAATGCTTTCATCCAACACCAGAATTAGAAGACATCCAATGCTTTCATCCAACACCAGAATTAGAAGACATTCCCATATAACAAGAATTTCTTCAGAAGATCAATAGCCATAGAAATATTTCTGAGAATGGCTAAACACATAGAACATCTCAAAAGAGATCACTAAATCATCCAAATATAATCACACACACTCGGATAGTTCACATTTCAAATATCATTTCCCCAACTAGTTCTACCATCACAAATTTTATATTAAACCATTCACTAAAGAAGGCCAGTTCTGAATAAATTTCGATTTACACTTTTCTCGACCTTGCACCTGAGTAATTCGATTTACCAAAGAGAATTCCTTCTCTAATTGGGACAATGCATAACTCTAATAATCTTTACGTCAACCCGATACTTTCATCGGCTCTAACTTTACTTATCAGCTCATTTTCAATCTCTGATCATACTTATAATTATTCTATCATTTGAACTCTTTGGGTTCTCAACCGAAACTTATTTAATACAAATCTAATGAAATTCCATTATAAGTACCACTTCGGTAAGGGGGAGGGGTTGTAGGACCTTTGACTCGACTTTCTTATACATACACATATGACACAACTTCCATCATCATAGCAACATCATCAAAATCATGTCATTCATTCAGCAATGCAACATTCATGTTGGCTTACACAAATTTTCCTATCATCCCATTTAGACAATATACTTATGCATACATTCTATGTTTTCTAGATAGCTTTACTTATCCATTCATTTAATGAAATTAATTCATGCTCATAACATCATATAGGGCCAAACAAACATAGATATTTGCATCACAATCACAACTTTCATTTCGTGCATCATGTACATGTCATTACAATCATATAATTTAGTCCAACAATTTAACATAGATAAGTTCATTTCATTATAATCTTTTATCTCATAAAAATTATATATCATTAGCATTCATCAACATTCGACGTCCAAATCAAGACAAGGACATTTTCATTCATATCATAATATTATGACTTTTATTCATACCTCTACTACTTTCTATTTATTCCGTTCATCTTATCAAGTAAGCCATATACACTACATCATATGAGCATTAAGCAAATATGGATATTTATCACATATGTATCATAAAATTTTATTCATACTTTTCTGAACCGAGACTTATCATAATCATAATTTTACTCAAATAGCTTCACATAACATTGAACATGGTCATGCACTTTCGGTTGGAGTACCTGTCTAAATAAGATGGTACTCATATGCGTCGGAAGACATCACACTATCACGGATCGATGGCATGTATAGCTAAATTTTTACGCATGCTAAGTTAGTCCGAGAACCGACTAAACCTGCTCGATACCACCAAATGTAACGTCCCGCACTTCGAGATCTGTCCTCGAGTCGAACACGAGGTGTTAACAGACTTAATTCATTACTTTAAATGAATTTCAAACAATTTATTTTTAAAATTTTCAGTCAAGCTAGCAATCTGCATCACAGTCGCTTAAAAATTCATATCTCGAGTTCCGAAACTTGAAATCCAATTCCGTAAATTTTTCCTGAAACTATACTCATATATATATTTACTAATTTTTTTATAGAATTTTTGGTCAAGAAAATTAGTACAGTTTATTAGTTAAAGTCTCCCCTATTTCAGGGTTCGACTGCTCTGACCTCTGTGTATTACGAATAAGATATCTCCCTATACAGAGTTTCAATTACTATTCCGTTTATTTCTAATAAAACTAGACTCAATAAGGAATCTGTACATATAAATCATGACTTCTAATTATCTTTGAAAAATTTATGGTGAATTTCCAAAGTCAGAACAGGGGATCCAAAAATTGCTCTGGCCCTGTTTCACAAAAAATTAAACATCTCATAAAATATAACTCATATACCTTCTTTTGTTCCATCCATATGAAAATAGACTCATCAAGATTCAATTCCATAACTTATTCATTATTTAATTCCATTTCTACTATTTTTAGTGATTTTTCAAATTCATGTCACTAATGCTGTCTGAATCTATTTTATGGTAAAATTTACCCATTTCATGGTTCCCATGGATTAGCTAGCAATTTAGCATACATAACACCAAATATGATCATGATTAGCCATTCCAATGGCTAATCATTACCAAGCATTTCCATACCACTCAATAACCATATCAGAAGACCATATATACAAAATGATTATAATGCTATACATGCCATACTCAAAATATACAAGCCATTATGCCAAGATGGTATACGGATAGTGTGAGCGTGCCTCCGACCGTTTCCGATTTCTGAGCTGGCTTGTCAACACTACAAGGAATGAAAAGGAGGGAGTAAGCACAAATGCTTAGTAAGTTCACATGCAAATAGCAAGTAGCACAACTATATAGGCAAACATAAACATCATATGCATGATCATCACCGAGACATTCATATCACATTTTCATTTATCATCTTAGCATATTGTTGTTATATCGAGTTTTCAACCCAAGGGTTAAGTACATACATGTTCAAAGTATCCATTTCATAACACTTACCAATACGTCTCTTTCATCTCAAGTATTCCTCCATTTGAGTAGAATTTTACCCGTTGAACACATCGGAATATAATTCAGATACACGAAAAGTTTGCACATATGTAGCCAAACTACCATGTAACCCGCCCATAAGTGAACTCGGACTCAACTCAACGAGCTCGGGCGTTCGCATCCATAAGTGAACTCGGACTCAACTCAACGAGCTCGGATGCCTAGTTACATCTCTCGAACTCGGACTCAACTCAACGAGTTCGGACATTCGCATCCATAAGTGAACTCAGACTCAACTCAACGAGTTCGGATGCCCAAATATCCCAGTGACATGTCACTTGTATCCTAATCCATTCCTAAGGTTCAACGGGACCTTTTTCCCAATCATGTGTCTCAACCATCTTCTACGGAATGCCGATACTGATACTCGATAGTATTTCACATTTTCCAAGTATATCACATAATTTGACATATTATCAAACAATTATCACGAGTATAATATTTCATAATAATTATCATATCATTTAAATAACATAAAAACCTTTAAAATAATAACTATGTTACCAACATTTACATATGAACTTACCTCGTATGTGAAAATGGCTACTTTTACCATTTCGTCCACAACTTGGTTTTTTCCCCATTTTAGCCCGAATTTTAGTTTTCCTTGCTAATCGAGCTTGGAAGCTTGAAAAACCCTAGCCATGGTTTCTCCTTGCTATATTCGGCCATGGGGTTGAAGATGAGCAAAATTGGCTTTTATTTTTTTATTTTAATTCATTTTACCCCTAAATGACCAAAATGCCCTTACTACTAAACTTTCCAAAAATTCCATCCATGTCCAAATTTTTGTCCATAGACTTAGAAATTGGTAAAATTGTTATTTTAGACCTCGTAATTAATATTTCAAAATAATTTCATACTAGAAACTTCTAGAATGCAAGTTTTGCAAATTATTCGATTTAGTCCCTAATTTCAATTTAAGCACTTTATGCATAAAATTTCTTCACGAAATTTTCACACAATCATGAAATCATATCATAGACCCTAAAATAATCATAAAATAATTATTTCTATCTTGGATTTTGTGGTCACGAAACCACTATTTCGACTAGGCCCAAAATCAGGATATTACAAATTAAGTGTAGGATCTAAATTTAAAATCATTATGTATAATTAATTGGTGTAATGGAAAGCAAGAAATTAGTATAGAAGAACCCCATAAAAACTATACGAACCTATAGGAAATTGCATATGAACCCTTACGTAGATGCTAGGCGAACCCATGTATGTAACCCATACATATGAACCTGTATGTGAACCTTGAATACTATGCGAGTTACACAAGATATGTGAACCCTAGGCACATGTAAGCTACATAGGATGAGCGAACCCTATATAGTATGCGGACCGTACATGTTCAGTTATGCAAAACATACTTGTTTATTATGTGAACCCTACATGATAAAATATGCGAACCCTTTATTCATGCGAGCTAATTAAACATGTGAAACCTTACGTAAGTAATTGTATGAGAACTGTATGTGCGAGCCCCTATAGCAAGCCTATGTGCTAACCCTAGTGTGCGAACCTGTGTGTAAAGCTTATGTACGAGCCCCATGTACGAACCCATGTGAGCGAACCTTGTATGTGCGAACTCATCTATGTGAACCCTAGGTGCGAACCCATCTGCGTGAACCCTTGGTGTGTAAACACTGATGTGCCAACCCTAGGTGTGTGCACCCTAATGTGCGAACCCCTTAGGTGCGATCCCTAATGAGCGAACCACTAGGTGTGACCCTTAAAGTGTGAACCTACATGTGAGAACCCTGTGAGCGAACCTTGCATGTGCATGAGAACCCATCCGTGCGAACCCTTAGGTGTGCAAACCTTTAGGTGTGCAAACCTTAATGTGTGAACCTTAGGTGAGTGAACCCTAATGTGCAACCCTTAATGAGTGAATCCCTAGGCGTGGACTGTAACAACCAGTTTTCAGTGAAATCGGAACAATGGTTTCAGGGCCACAAATCCGAGACAATAAGAAAAATTATTTTAAAATTATTTTATAGTCTACTGTATGATAAGAATATCGTATAAAATTTTCATTAAGAAAATTTGACCAATTATGTAACACCCAATACTCGACCTAGACGTTATGGTCGAATCCAGAGATGCCACAAGGTAAGGTTTTGAAAACAGAGTCGTTTCGTCAAATTATTCAAGTTTTATAGTTCATATTCATTTATAACTATTTTCAAAAGTGTTATTTAATTCATTTACTTACTAAAACATAATTTATAGCAAAAGTCTTAAAATTGTAATATTTAAGAAATCCAGTTTGTGTTTTTAGAAAAACCTTTGTTTTTGTAAAATTGTGTTTCCCATCGTGTGGTGCAATGAAAGAGTCAAAAATCGCATCCAAAACAAAAATAAAAACCAACAGTCCGAAGAGTTCCAAAAATTACAAACTCTCAAGTTTAACTAGAATTATAAATAAAAAAAATGTAATTTACTAAGTAAAATAGTTCTCGATCAAGTGGACACTGTTGAGCCTCTGCCGCACCGGCCCGTCTAAGTTTGTGGATTACTTGAACAGAACAGACAAATAGATGTGAGTTTTCGTAAACTCAGTGTGTAACCCAACAGAAATAGACATGCAATACATACAGTAAACTCATACATAGTCAGATATAGATTCAGATTCAGACCTAAGCCCTTTACATATTCAGATAACAGAACATATATGCAGATTAGAAATACAAAATCCTACCCCCATCCTCTACACACCAACTGTAACAGCCCAGTTTTAGCTAAATCAGAACAATGATTTCGGGACCATAAATTCGAGGTCAAAAAATTATTTTAATATTATTTTTGGTGTTTACAACATGCTATTTGATATGTGTGAAAATTTCGTGAATTAATTTTATCGTTTAATTAGTCAATTTGATAAAAAGGACTAAATCGCTTAAAATACAAAAGTGTTGTTCTATTAGCTAAAGGTGTTTAATAGCTATAGAACTTTAAAGTTCTGGTCCTTATGTTGTAAATAGACCATTAAAAGGGTGAGTGGACAAACATGGCCATGCATAAATGATTTTTAATGGTTTATATTAAAGGATAATATGGTAAATTTGTTAATTAAGTTAATAAAATATAACAAAACATGATTTTTGTTCATATTTCTTGCTATTTCCGAAATTCAAAGGGAAAAAAAACACCATTTTTATACACATTAGGGTGATACGCTTTGCCTCGGGGTGAGTCGAGTCGTATAAAAAATGCCCGATCGTCTATGAGAAGTAATTGACAATTTAGTTTACTGAAATTGGTATGGAATGAAGTTGTTTGATAAATTAGTAGTTGGTTTAAGAATATGGTATGAAAAAGGGTAAGATGTGAAAGAAGGAATTTATTTTCGTTCGAAATGGTAAGAAAAGAAAATGGATTGAACCAAAAGTGCAAACAAGAACCAATACCGATTTGGTAATGACCCGTTGCTTAAAAGCCCTTTAGTTCGGTTTAAGAGTGGTTAAGGTGACCTCGACCCACTATCTAGCAAGATAGGAACTTCGGTATGTTTGAACGCCACACTACGAGTAGTGATAAGTTCGGTTTTCAACAAAGAAAATGGATTACACAACTAGAACACTAGGTAGCCAACAAATCTTTGAACGCAAACAGAGAAAAGTTTGCCTCACAAATTTGGCAGTATAACATTAACAAAAATATCCCAAAGTGTTTTTTTCTCAAAAGGCTGGTTACATGAATTTATAGTGTCAAAAGGAAGGCTAGCTGAATGGTCACTTTTAATGAAGCTAATAATGAGCTCTAATGAGCTGAATAAATTTAATTTTAATGCTTGATCATTTAAAAGGTCATAACAACCCTTTTAATTCACCTTTGGACAGTCGAATGGTCATCAGCCTAGAATGAGTATCTTTTGGCACATGAACAGTCCTCCTTGTGTAAATGTTGAATTTAAACAACCAAAAGTGTAAATGAACAACCACCATTATGAAGAAAACGTTTGGAAGCTTATTGGTTTGTGAAAATAACTCCTTGTAACTCTTTTGTCCATTAAATTCAGCTGCTGGCCTTCAATATGATTTACTTCTTTAATTAAATGGCTTTCAAAGTCTTTTGAAGTCTCCATGATCAACCGAAAAGACACCAACTTTTTTAATTGATTAAAACAACTTCTTAATGATGTATAAAGCCTCTTTGTAACAGCCCTCTCTTTTGTAACCAAAATTTCTTGAAAGGTCACTTTATTGAATGCATAACAGCCTTTAATAATAATAGATGGGAGCTGAAAAGTCACCTGTAATTAACACATGTAACCGTCACATTTATTCATTTATTAAGCTTAAAACAAATTAACAACTAACTTAAATAAATGAACTAACACTTATGCATCATTTATTCCAGCAACTAGTTTAATTAATAGAAGCATTATTAAATGAACTTTAACTCATGCATCAATAATTTATCCTAGTAACTAGTTTATTTAAAGAAGCATCTATTAAATCAAGTTCATAAAAAACTCAATTTAATTAAACTAAGATGAATTAAATTAATGACCAACAACTCATTATTAAACTAAGATGCTTAAATGCAAGGATTTAAATGTAACTAAATGCAATGCTAAAAAATAAAAAATAAAAAATAAAAAAAAGTTCAATTTAGTTGGAACGGTTCAAAGAGCTGGAATTGAGCTGAAATCAGTTTGAAATATGTTGCAAGGAAACTTTATTAAGCTGGTCCCAACTCGTTCTATTCCTTCAACCAAAGTCTCGTCCCACAACTTGATAATTAAGGCCGAAATGGCCTCTTTGAATTGTTTAGCTCGAGCTCGCGTGATTGGTCTTTGGGGCAGCACCATTGAATCCTTGCTCGAACTTGGTGCACTCTGGGACGCGATCGTATCATTGTCACTGGCAAGGCTTAATTGGTAAGTGTTTTGAGCTTGGTTTTTAATGATTTCTACGTTTTTGAGATCGTTTCTTTGTAATCTAACTAGCCCGTACCTTAGATTTTGAAATTGTTAAAGATTTTGAAAGTTTCTATTGTTGAATACTTGAGTAATTTGATGATTGATGAAGATTATGAAGGTTAATTGATAGATTAATAGTTTTTGTAAAGTGATTTTTGATAAAAATGTCAAAAAAGGGGTTAAATTGTGAATTATGTAAATTGAGGGGTTGAAATGTGAAAAAAATGAAAGTTTTGGGCTGCTAGGGACTTATGTGTAATTCGGCTAAGCTTTGGTTTAAAGAAATTATGTGAATTTTGTTTATTGGTGAAATAGGGATTAAATTGATAAAATGTGAAAGTTTAGGGGCTAATATACAAATATGCCCAAATATGTATTTTTAGACTAAATTGAAAGAATATGTAATTGAATAAATCAATTTTGAATTTATATAGATCAAGAAAAAAAGAATTTAGATTTAGATCGAGGGAAAAGCAAGATTATCGAGTAGTCGACCTGATACGTCAATTCTATATACGAGGTAAGTTCGCATAATTGAACTTAAATGTATATACATTTATTGAGTGGATGAAATTGAGATAGTATTTATTTTATTGGATAAATGTTGAGACATTACATGAAATGTACGAGTTGAGTAAGGCAAGTTTCCAAATAAGACTATGGCTGAGCTATGGCATGTGAACAAAAGACCACGACAGGGCCTAGGCAATGTATGTGTAAGACCATATTTGGACTATGGTATCGGAATATCAATGAGCTTGTATTGTAAGCACTTATAAGCTGGAGAGGTTTGACAAGAGCATTGATGAAAAATATAAATTGATAATGCTCTAGAATAACGTATTTTTATGTATTAATCATGTGTTTATTCTGTGCTTGATCCTACTAATTTGAGCTATTTATGTCTTTTTATCTTTTAGGGACTGATTTGGAGGCAAAAGCAAAATTAAGGGACAAAAGTGTGAATTTGGAGACACAATGGGCTGATATGCGGCACAGGAAAAAGATTGTGCCAAAAGTGCGAGCATGGAAGACACAAAGACTGAAAACGCAAAAAGAAGAGATTTTATTTTATAAGACTCCATTTTATTTATATTAGGATAATTAATATTAAGATAGTTATTAGGATTATTTAATTTTAGGATTTTATTTTAATTATCTTTAATTAAATGTATTATCCTTTCCTACCCACGCCACGATGCCACCACCAAAAACGGCACCCGAATCGATGCGATGCCAGTGCCGTCGTAGAACCACATGGCCCTCGGCCCAACCAACAGCCTCCAATGTCGGACCTTCCTCTAACGCCACTAATGACGCAAATGAACGGCCCATGCCTTTTGATTCGCCATGACGCCGGTCCACCCAACCATTTGCGGCACTCACAAGTTCTTCGCATAGCTCCGACACTAGCATCAGCAACCAGACCGCACGCTCCGATGACTTAGAGGGTCACGACATCACACGGCCAGTACCAACATGTGGCCGTACCTACAGATCTCGCGTCAATATCCCCCCACCAGAGTGCCAATTACACGGTAACTTAACATTCCCATCCTCAACTGAACGGAACAGGTATGATCGACTCCGACACAAACAGATATTACCTTGCAAATGTTTATCACTACCTGTTTTCGCTGCTTTGAATATTGAAACTGTTATTACAGATTATTTTCGAAATATTAGTTGGGTTGGAAATTTTGATGTTACTCACTGTGCTTATTATGAATTAGTTTTGGAATTCTATTCCACATTTCATCTACAACGATGCAACACCATTTTGTTGGATACACCAGGTGTTGTTAAATTTAGGTTACTTGGTACCTCGCATCGTTTGTCCACTACTGATTTTAATATTACACTATCTTTTGTGACTGAGGACTATTCTATGAGCAGTGATTATGAAAACAACCTATGTACTTTTCCTGCATATTTTAAAGCTGACGAGGCCTTTGCTTTATTAACTAATAATATCGAACCTACGTATAGCCCAAAAACCTTGAAGGATTTGTGGTTTTGTAACCCCGCCTTATGTTACATACACCGTTATTTGGCTTATAATTTTTCGGGCCGAAGAGATGCTCTAGCTACCGTCTCGAAGACGGAATTATTTTTGTTATGGTGTATGTATACCAGTCGTCCGGTGAACTTGGGCTATTGGTATGCGCTTCAATTCGAACATGTTATAAATGCAAAGCGACCTCTCATTTTGGGCTCTTTAATTACACAGCTGTTATTTTCTCTGCATGGTACTAATGCTCCTGTTTCAGAATTACATGTTGCTTTCAGGCCGATCCTTTGGATGCTCAATGTCTCGACTCGATGGGACTGCTTCTTGGCACTCCATCCTCCTTCTGTTTTGTCCCTCTAGGAGTTCGCTCCGCATCGGCTGAAAGAGTCTTTCGACGACAACATCAGAACAATGCACCCACTCAAGCCCGACCTTCAATGACCGTTGAGCAACGCCTAGAGCGCATCGAGACCCGACTCGACAGTTTTGGCCAGCAACTAGCCGAACTCATTTCCATTGTCCGCAACTGACAGTAAACATTCGGGGAGTTCATGTTACTTTTTCCATCCATTTACTAATTTCATTCCACATCGGGGACAATGTGCTTTAAGTAGGGGGGAGGTATTCTTAATTATTTCTGCCATTAAACCTGCCATTTTCGTTGTTGCTACTGTTTTTGTTGCTGGTGCTGCCATACTTTTTTTTTAAGTATATTCTGCCTCTTTTCATGCCCAAGATTTTGACCAGGAATTGCCACCTGTTTGCCCCACAAGCATGATTCTTGCCTTTTGAGGAAGTTATGATTTTTCCCATAGTTGATGCCATCTCCACTGTTTTATTTTTAGGCTAAAAATAATTGTGATTAATAGAGTTAACTCTATCTTGCTTTTTGTAAAATTGATCAGGTTTAAGATAAACTGAACACTTAAAATGATTGCATGCTTAACTTATGTTCATGGCTATTAGGTGATTACTGAAACTTGTTCTTGGCACTTAAATTGTTTTCCTAATTTCTCAAAATTTTAATTTCATTTAATTGTTAATATATTTTTCCATGGTTATGAGTACAGCTTAAAACGTGACTGACTGAGTAACCGGGGTAGGGTGCTTGGGTTGTCATTCTACTTCGTGTCAAAAGGTTGTGTGACGTGATAGTTAAAGCTCCGCTAACTGGAATTAATTCTTAAGAATGCGTTGAAATGAGTGAGTAGTGGGGTGGGGTGCTTGGTCATCATCACTCTTCAGCGTCAAAAGGTTCCACATGTTCTTAGGAAAAATAAAAATAAAAAATATGTTGGGCTGAGTAACCGGGGTTTGGTTGTTGGCTGTCATCACTCTTTGCGTCAAAAGGTTCAACATACATACGTACATACATACATAAATAAATAAATAAATAAAAAGAAGAAGAAAAAATATATGTAAATAAATAAAATTTGGGACTAAAGGAAGAAAAAAAGAGGGTGTCTTGGTAGGTTTAGTAATTCACCTAATTTCCATGAAATAATTCAAATCAATTTTAATTTCTGTGTGTATTAATTGGAAAACTTTTTCTATTTTACTTAAAGAAAGCTTAGGGTTCTCTTTATTTTTCATATGCATTTTTAACTAATTCTTATAAAACTTTGGAGTGGTATTTCTTTTATGACAGAATCTAACTTTCACAGTGGATAGGAACCATACTTGAGGGCAAGCATGGACTAAGTAGGGGGAATTTGATAACGCTCTAGAATAACGTATTTTTATGTATTAATCAGGTGTTTATTCTGAGCTTGATCCTACTAATTTGAGCTATTTATGTCTTTTTATCTTTTAGGGACTGATTTGGAGGCAAAAGCAAAATTAAGGGACAAAAGTGCGAATTTGGAGACACAATAGGCTGATATGCGGCACAGGAAAAAGATTGTGCCAAAAGTGTGAGCATAGAAGACACAAGGACTAAAAACGCAAAAAGAAGAGATTTTATTTTATAAGACTCCATTTTATTTATATTAGGATAATTAATATTAAGATAATTATTAGGATTATTTAATTTTAGGATTTTATTTTAATTATCTTTAATTAAATGTATTATCTTTTTAGAATTTAAGTTAAATTAGACTATCTCCCTAGCACTATAAATAGGGGGTGAAGTGACTCTATTTGGTGGTTCATCTTTTTCTGTAAACACTCTCCCCCTGAAAGTCTAAGCTTTTGTTTCTTCATATTCCCTTTCAATAAAATTCCCTTTTCCCTTTTTATATTTATTTTTTTTCCAACCGTTACCATGAGCCACTAAAACCTATCTAGCTAAAAGTTGTCAATATTCCCCGAAAAGGGTTCTTAAGGCCTAGAATCCGTACTTAGCCTTCTCGCCAAGTATTCATCATTTCTCCGTATTACGGGCTGACACTTCCATCCATGGCCCTTAAGAGGTAAGCTTTTCAGCATATGCAAAGGCGACCGCTTTGTATGTTTTGGAAGGATTGCACAATCGGTTCGTTAACTTACTGCGTTAGAGGCTGGCGAGCCAAAGAGGCAAAATGGCATGGGATTTGCCATTGAGAAGCGTTGATCTAGCATAGATTACTGGCTAGAGTCAGGTTCCCTAAAAATTGTAAGTCTAATCTTTGGAGCTGGTGGTCTTAAGCGTCCTCTTCCATTATAACTGGCTTACTTGAGTTGAGAAGGGTTATTTAAAAGTCGAGGATTGAACCCAAGGCGGAATGAGACGTCTGGAGGCTGGAATCTACCAATAAGAATTTCTTTTCCTTTAACTCTCTTTATTATTTTTATTATTTTTGTAATCGCAACTTCAGTCAACTTTAGATTCTATTTTTTTATTTTTCCAAATAAAATCTTTAATTCTGTTATTTTTATTTTTTCTGTCACGGAGGTTTTCTTGGGGATGATTCTGTCCGGGATTTCGAGAGACAAGTATTCGTATAATCCGGTCCCTGAGGATTCGACCCTACTTCCCCTTTACTGTTCTTTTTCATTATTTTGTAGGGAATATGATATTTTTGGTGCTCTCAACGATGCATCATAAATGAGAGCAACGCATCATAAATGTATCGGTACAGGTATGTACGGAAAACTATTCAAGTATCGAGTTAGATGAAGTTGAGAACTCATGAGTGATGATATGAATAAATTTGATGTTAGATTATGAATTGATGCTTTAAATGTTAATGATAATATCTATTTTGAATTGCTAATTAATGTTGTGATTATTTCATGTTCACATACGAACTTACTAAGCTTTATAGCTTACTTTGTTTAATTTTCGATGTTTTATAGCTCTGGGAAGCTAGCTCGGAGCCGGGAATCGTTAGAGACTTCATCGCACTATCGATCATCTATTTGGTACTTTTGAAGCTATGTATATATGGTATATGACATGTATAGGCTTGAGTCATTTTGGTATGTTTGATGGATATGTATTTTGGCCATTTGATTTGGCATAAGATGATGAACTTGATGATGCTTATGAATGTGCAATTAGTTCTACTTTTAATGTTGGTAATAGACCTATAATGAATGAATGAGATTGAAGTGGTTATGTGTGTTTGGATTGGTTTTGCTAAATGATTTATACATGTGAATTATGCTTAGTAAAGCAAGTTAAATTGCTTGGTTTTTGAATAGATAATTGGTATGGATTTGAGTATTGAATTTAGTTGAAATAAATATGGTATGATTATGTATTTGTTGGTGAACTTTGGTTACATATTTGTGACTTAAATGATACCATTTGAGTTTACTTAGGTATGTGTAAAAAGGGTGGCAAATTGGCTTTACAAATAGCCTATGTTTGTCCATATGGGCAGAGACACGAGCGTATGTCTCAGCCGTGTGTGACACACGGTTAGGTTGCACGGCCGTGTGTCTCCTGGTGTTGAAATTGAATTGAAGTCAGTATGCTCCACACGGTCTCACACACGAGCGTGTGACTGGCCGTGTGGTATAAGTCAGTATACCCCCTAAATGGCGTGCGGCCTAGCATACGGGCGTGTGGCCGGCCGTGTGACCCAAGTCAGTATACTCTCCAGTTTTCACATGGCCTGGAACACGAGTGTGTCCTTGGCGTGTGATTCAAGTCAGTATGTATGCCCTGTTTCCACATGGCCTAAGACACGGGTGTGTCGATTAGCCGTGTGAGGCACACGGCCTGTTCGCATGGGCATGTGATCCTTATATGATTGAAAATTTTTTTAGTTTTTCTAAAATTTTCGTATGTTATCGGTTTAGTCCCGAACCATTTCTAAAGCATGTTTAAAGCCTTGTAGGCCCTTATAAGGGACAAGGTGATTGTATTGAATGATGTATGAGAATGAATGCTTTATAATAATAAATGTAAGCTATATGTTGTGTATTGATCGGTAATACCTTGTAACCCTATTCCAATAGCAGATACGGGTTAGAGGTGTTACACCAACTCTGACCACCCATCACACCATGTGGGGTTATAAACACCTACCCATCCCTACACACCATATTGTGCCATTGCGACAAGTGTCAGATAAAGTGCAGCCAAGCTGCCAGAATATAGGCGATGATTGCCATACAGAACACTTCCTCCACATATACCAATCCCACCTTAATCAGATATATATGTAATTAGAGTTACCATGCTCACATGCTTATATTCAGATATCAGATATATAAATACATCAGACTAATCAGACATGCATAATAGTATCATATTCAGAACAGAATATCAGATTAACAGATCACATAGTTTTAGGGTTTGGTTAGCCCTTAGGCCCACAGTCGATCGTGACAACCCATGTGACCTTAGGGAAAATTTTAGAAAAATGGGCCCACATGCCTGTGTGTGCCCACACGCCTGTGTGGCCTGCACGCCCAGATTTTCATACTTATACCAGCCCACATTTTCCATTTAGTCACACTTTTACTACTTATTTTATAACTTTTACAAATAGGTCCTTTTTGACATTTTTACTGAAAATCACATAGCAAAAGTTGTTTATCTAACACCAAACATGCATTTTCTATCATTAGACATCAATATACACAAATATCTAATATGGGTAAAATTTTAAACTTCATCTTTCTTTCAAATTAGTCATTGAATAAGCTAGATTAGGTTGCAAGGATATCAAAAACATGAAAATCATTAAAAACGGGGCTAGAACGGACTTACAATCGAGCTTGGAAGCTTTGGAAAAAACCCTAACTATTGCAACTCTTCAAATTCGGGACAAGGGGATGAAATTGAAGAAGATGACATCTTTTATTAGTTATTTTTGTCTTTATTTACTAAATGACCAAAATACCCTTTTCTTAAAACATAAAATTTCTCTTACTTCATGTCCATTTTTGTCCACTAACTTAAAAAATGGTCTAATTACTATATAAGAACCTTTAATTTAAAATTTCATAGCAATTAGACCCTCTAGCTTCTAGAACTCAAGTTTTGCATTTTTCTGCAGTTTAGTCCTTTTTACTAAATTGAGTGGTCAAACGTCAAAATTTTCGAATGAAATTTTCGCAAAATCATTCCATAAAACTGTAGACCATAAAAATATAATAAAAATAACTTTTTTTCGTCGGATTTGTGGTCCCGAAACTACTGTTCGGGTTAGAAGCTTGTCGGAGCTATATCACACTATCCATCGACTATTTTGGTAAATTTGGTTTTTTAATCTTGGTTATAATGGCATGTATAAATATTTTGGCTAATGTTAGCCTATATGTTTTCTTATGAATATTGTCATTTGTTTTGGCTTTGTGTATTGACATATTTTGGTATATAAGTAGCATTAACATGGTTGATGTGTGGCTTGTTTTGTTATTGAATAATGAAAGGTAAAATGATAGTTAATTGTGTTTTATGATATGATGAATTTGTGATGATTTGGTACTATAGTATACATTTCTTATATGGTGATATGGTGCTAGTTTAGAATGGCATATTTGGTACCAATTGAGAGTTTTGGTAAGGAAACTAAATGGCATGAATTGATGAAAATCTAGTTGGAAGTTAGTTGATCATTTTGACCAAAATGAGTACATTATTATACATGTTTGCATGTAGTCATTTGAGGTGCCTAAGGGCATATTGGTTGTATGAATTTATACCATATGTAAATGACTTGTTTATGCTTGATTTGGATGCCTTGTTATGGCTTGTAAGTATGTGCAATGTTGTGTGTAGGTACATGCTAAATTGGGTGAGAAAAATGGCTTGTAAAATGACCTATTTTTGTCTGCACAGGCAGAGACACGGGTGTGTGTCCTTTGTAGCTTTCAAAGGTTTGCAAGTTAAGCTGTTACACGGCCTAGCGCATGGCTTGGCACACAGGTGTATGAGGTTATTTTGAAGGGTACACGGCCTGGCACACAGGCGTGTGGCTTGGCCGTGTGACCCAAGTCAATGAGTTACATTGGCACGGATACGACCGTGTGTCCCTACTTCGAATGCCCACACGGCCAGAGACAAGGGCGTGTCTCTAGGCCGTGTGGGCATTTGAAGTAGGGACACACGGTCGTGTCCGTGCCAATGTAACTCATTGACTTGGGTCACACGCTCTAGGCCGTGTGACCCTTGCAGTGTTGAAAATTTTCCTTGTTTCCTGAAAGATTCTCTGAGTTTTTGATTTAGTCTCAACTTATTTCTAACATATATTTAGGGCCTCGAGGGCTCGTTTAAGGGACAATATGTATGTTTTGACTTGGGTTTAATATGCTTATTATTATGATATGAAATGTTTGAAATTTCTGTCCATTTGGATTGTAAACTCCGGTAATGATCTGTAACCCTGTTCCGGGGACGGATATGAGTTAGGGGTGTTACAATAGTCTTCACAAACTTATATAAGAATAACATCATCCTTAAAGGACTTCAAAATCACTAACTTAATACCAAATATCTAGGTGTTACATAATATTCTACTGTGGAACAAAATATGAATGAAATGAAAGCAACTACCCTCTTAAAAAAAGCATTTTGCCCCCTCTGCCCAAAGTTAGGATTATTTTTTATTCTTTTGGTAGATTAAGGTGAGGAAAGAATAAGATGGTGAATTTATCAATTAGGAAACCATGTTTACGTTAGATATTTTATTATGTAGTTAGAGAAATTCGTAATCGATGAAGATGTTGGTTTGTGTTTATTTATAGATTAGAACGTTTGAGAATTTTGTTGCAAATGTTGGTTTTTGAAATAACAATAATTGTGTAAATGAAAAGAAATTTTCTATTCGGTTAATATTTTTTTCATCCTTAAAAATAATTTGGTATTTGTTCAGTGATTTGGTTACAGTGGGAGAAAGTTTAAACATTTAAACTTTGTGTGAAGTTTCGATTATATTGTTATTGATCTTTTGGAGAAAATTATATTTTCATTGATTGTTTTAATGCATACAATATTTAATTATGCACTCTCACGATTAAAAAGAAAATTAAAATCATATATTTTAATTTCCTAAATTTGTATCCTTAATTGTAATGTATTAGTTTACAGGTATTTTTGAATTAAGTTATTTGCATAATTTAGCTATATTATTGTTTTTTTTTCAAATTAGTTTGCATACCTTTAAATATTAAGGAGTATTATATATTATATATATGATATGATTTTTTAAAAAGGTTCATCCCAAGAAATATATTTGAGAATAAATAATTAAGTTTGTAACTGTTGGGATCAACCCGATTAAGTAACGAACAAATAAAAATAATGGAAGAAATTAAACACATAAATTTAACATGGAAAAGCCATTTCAGAGAGGATAAAAAACAACGGGAAAAGATAATTTTGTTATAATGGCAAAAGAACAAAGAGTACAAAAGATGGTGATAAAACTAAACCCCGAAACCCGAAAACAAAGAACCCTTAAAACGTAAACACAAAATTCTCCAAAAGTGTTATGAGTTCTAACTTTTTAATGGATGTTTTTCTAAGGTTGTAAAAGAGTCTATTTATAGGCTAAATTCGTATGTCAAATAAATTATTCTAATAAATGCTAAATATATTATACTAATAAATACTAAATCTTCTAGAAAGAAAATATATTTTGTTTAATTTGACTTGCAAGCAATCCCTTATTTTATTTAACAGGAATTTAGGTCACACAACTCTAACAATCTCCACCTTTACACTAATTCTCACAACGCCATCTTTACCAAAGCCAGCCACAGGCCTATATTGACCAATGCAGGGAATTAATTGAGTCGAATCTGTGCTTAGAGCTGAAAGACTTCTAACCTCTGACTTCTACATTGTCAAATCAAAACTAGCCCGAGTCTGATTTTCAAGAGCACAGTGCCCTAACTTTTCAAAACCTGCATCCAAAAAAGAACCTCTCTTCAATGAAACAGTCATACCTTTTTCCCTTCTATGACCAAGTTGCCTCCGCTCCAAAAGAGTTGACTTCAACTCCGTAATGAATAAAGGACATCTAGTTTCATCGATCACTATAAAAAATTTAAGAATATAAAGACTGCCGACCCTTTTACCTTTTAACAAAATGAGAGCTCCACGAGACACCTTAATACCGCTTGATTCGATGTTGATTTTGCAACCTTTCAAGTCTAAAGTACTCAAGGAGATGAGATTCTTTCGTAAATCAGATACATACTTGACATCTGAGAGTGTCCTAACCGTCCCATCGTGCATCCTAATTTTAACAGTACCAATACTGATTACCTTACTAGATGAATTATTTCCTATGCACACAACTCCACCTTCAACCGAGCTGTATGTGGAGAACCATTCTCTGTTGGGACACATGTGGAAAGAACATCCTGAATCTAGGATCCACCCGGACGCAAGCTCAAAGCTATTGCTTGTTGACACTAACAAGAAATCATCACCGCTTTCGTCGGCCAAATTAGCACCAACTACGTCTTCCTCGTTACTCTCAGCAGCTCTTTTATTTAGCATTTTATAACAATCTTCTTTGATGTGACCTAATTTTTTATAATAGCGACACATTTTGTCTTGCTTCTTTGATGCTACCAAAACCGAAGCTTGCCTATCTACCTTGTTATCCGAACCAAACTCATTGTCGAGTTTGTCTTTACTCAACAAATGACCCTTCACATCCTTGAACAAGAGTTTGTCTTTACCATAAACCAGGGTCTCCCTAAAAAACTTGTATGAAGAGGGTAAAGAGCACAATAATAGCATAACTTGATCTTCATCGTCAATATTAACCTCAACATTCTTTAAATAATTCAAAAGAGTAATAAATTGACTGATGTGATCTCTAAGAATTTCACCTTCGTTCATGCGAAACGTAAATAGACATTGTTTTAACACTAAATAGTTAGCTAGGGACTTGGTCGCATAAAGAGTTTCTAACCTTTTCCACAAGGTGGATGAAGTTTTTTCCATCAATACCTCCTACAATATCCTATTCGCAAGGTACAACTAGATTGCAGACAGAGCCTTTTCATTAAGCTCTTTCCATTTTGTCTAATCTAGATTCCCATATTTTTTTTTCTAGGTGATGACCATTTTCAAGTTGGTATGAACTAGAATTGCCATCATCTGAACTTGCCACAGATTGAAATTTGTGACACCATCAAACTTCTCATGTCAAACATTGTTGCTACCATATCAGAGTGGGCTGATCTACGAAATTTGAACTAGCTTTGATACCACTTGTTGGGATCGACCTGGTTAAGCAACGAACAAGTAAAAATAACAAAAGAAATTTAAAAATTGAACACATAAATTTAACATGAAAAAACTCCCCCAAAGAGGATAAAAAACAACAGACAAAGATAATTTTACTATAATGGCAAAAGAATGAAGAGTACAAAAGATGGAGATAAAACTAAACCTTGAAACCTGAAAATAAAGAACCCTCAAAACGTAAACACAAAATTCTCCAAAAATATTATGACTTCTTATTTTTTAATGGGTGTTTTTCGAATGTTGTAAAAGAGTTTATTTATAGGCTAAATTCATAGGTTAAATAAATAATGCTAATAAATACTAAATATATTATACTAATAAACACTTAATCTTCTAAAAAGAAAATATATATTTTTTAACTTGACTTGCATGCAATCTCTTTTTTTATTTAACAAGAATTTGAGTCACACAACTTTAATAGTAACTCATATTGAAAAGCACATACAAAACATCGAAATAATGTAATGTATTAAAAAAAATAAGGCAAACCTTAGATCAAGTTTGATAATTTGTTCAAAATTCTCACTTTTCATTTTGAAAAATTATGCTCAAATTTAATAGAAAAGATTGAAGAAAAAAATTAAACAAGGATGGTTGAATATTAAATATTGAATAGAAAATCCTAAAAATAAGTAGAAACAAATATTGCATTTGTGATTTGTGACGGAGTGCTTTGTTTTTTCTTTTTTAATTTGACAATATGTACTTATTTATAGAATGGGAATTATACAATCTTTGAATTAATGTCGTGACCGTGGTAATTGAAAATATTTACTAATTTTTTTACTGTTTATTTGTGTAAATAATACATGCGTCAGTTTTGTATATTAATACAAACGTCTAGTGATAAGAAAATTTAAAAAAAAAAAAAAAGAAAGTTTGATTCATCTAGCAATTTAAATTTTGAGATACAATCAATTTTATTGAGAGAATTTCTTTTTATGTTGGGATAATTGTTATTTGCAAAATAGGATTTCCATATAATTTTATAAATTTAAATTGATTATAAAAATATGATAAAAAATGAAAAAATAAAAATTAAGTGCGCCACTTTTGACGTAGGTTGTTATGATTAGAGGTGTGCATGGGCCGGGCCGGGCCCATAAAAAATTTTCAACCCGTTTTCAAGGCCCGGGCCCGACCCGGCCCGAAATATGGGCCTAGAATTTTGTCTAAGCCCGGCCCGAGAAAAAAATGGTAGGCCCGAGCCCGGCCCGGCCCGGCCCGGCCATATTAAAAAAAAATTACTTTTTTTATTAAATAAAAAACTTTAAAATATAATAAATTAAATGCATTTAAAATATAAAAAAATATTAAAAAAATGGGACTAAAATAATTCTTAAAAAATATATAAATTAAAAATATAATAAAAATAATTATATTAAAATTAAAAAATTGAAATAAATTAGAACTAAATTAAGAACTAAATTATATTAATAACAAAAATTTTATAATATCAAAATAACATTAAAAACAATAAAAAAACTTAAAGTAAAAAAACTAAAGTTACTTAAAATTTAAAATAAAAAAATTTAAAAATAATTTAATATTAAAATCGGGTCCGGGCGGGCAGGCCCGGTCAAAAATCTTGCCCGAGGCTCGCCCGCTTTCTAAACGGGCCTCTTTTTTTGCCCAAGCCCATTTTTTTCGGCCTATATTTTTACCCAAACTCTCCCATTTTTCGGTCGACCTTGGGTAGCCGTCAGCGCCTACCCCATGCACACCTCTAGTTATGATATATATATATATATATATATATATATATATATATATATTCGAATTGTTGCGACATTGTTTCCTATCAAAAGCACTTGCCTAACCGTGGTATAATATATGTAATGAATTAAAAAATTCAATCATGATGTTGGCTCAATATATTATATATAAACAACCCAAAATAATCTAATGGAAAATGGATTGCACGTCTCAAGTAGTGCCGTTCCATTCCTACTCTTAAACTATATATATATATATCAAAAGGAAGTACGTTCAAAAGAAAGAAAAAGAAGAGTGGAGACAGAAATTAAGATGGCAAGGAAGGCTTTGATGATGTTAATTGCGGCCTCACTTTTAATGGGATGCAGCTTTAATGAAGCAGTAGGCACGGTGGTTGCCGGTGTACAAGTTATACATCTGGGTGGGAAAGTCATGTGCCAAGACTGCACCAAAAGCTATGGAGAATGGACTCATGGCTCTCAACCCATCAAAGGTTCTTTCATTTTTTCAACTTCATATTACATTATATTTTGTTTTTTCTTTCTAATTTCAAAAACATATTTGGCAAAGTTTGATTTCTTTTATCCAAATACTAAACCTCTATTGGTTGATCCGAGTCCCTATAGCCCAAATAAGCTTGGATAAAATAAATTTTACCTCTGGAAGGTTGAGTTCAAATTAAGTAATACAATATTTTAATTATAATGTATTTATATATTAGTATAATCTTTTCAAATATTTCATAATATTTAGATTTCGATATGATTTTTTTTCCTTTTAGAATTAGGCTGCAAATGATTGGTTTACCATGCACTTTACTGAAAATGGAGATTTAGAACACATGCTTTTAGGATTTGGCATATTTTAGTAATATTATTATTAATGTTATTCGTAAGCTGAAATCACTAATACCATTAAAATTTTGGTACTTATTCAATATGTTTTTTTTCTAAAAAAATTAAAATTGTGAGGATAAATTAAATTTTTTTTAAAAATGACAATTATTTTAATTATCATAACTTTATGTTTTTTTATTAAAACTACCTTAATCTTTCTCAGACTCTTAAATAAAAAGATAAAGATATTTTAATGTACTTGAACTTACATTTTCCTGCACTGGTAATAATGACAATGTCCATCGAGTTAAGGTTAAGTCGGCACAACTTCATCTTTTAAATAACAAAAAATTTCAAGCTTCATAATTGTTTTTAAAAAAAATTCACATAAGCTGACTAACAAAATTCTTTAACAAAGTGACTTGGATTAAAGCAACATTACCAATGACCAAATTATGAAAAATTAAATCCAAGTTGACTATAATACATGAATGAAAATCATAATTTCACAAGAAATAAGGATGCAATCTTTATTTTTGAAAATTTCAAATTAATGATTTGCAGGCGGTAAAGTATCAGTGACGTGCAAGGATGATAGAAGTAGAATCATATATTATGGAAGTGATGAAAGCGATGAAGAAGGGAATTTCAATATGGCTGTCAACAAATACATAAATGGGAAAGAATTGCAGCCAAAATCATGCTTGGTTAGGTTAGTGTCTTCCACACATCTTACTTGCAACATTCCGACAAACTTCGCCGGAGGAATCACCGGCGTCAATCTCCCGGTCAGGCCTACTGTTCTATATCGTGATTTGGTTAAATATCAACTCGGTACCTTTTTCTACACTACTCCAAGGTGTGCTAAACCAGCTGCCGGTGACACCCATGATTCCTTTGATTGCGATACAAATAATAATTATTAACATCTTTTTGGGGAGAAATAAAATTTTCCATTTTAAATCAATTTCTTTTTTTGTTGTTGTCTTTACACCTTTTAATTGAAAGAATAAGCAAAATTTTTATTGAGGTCGAAGTCAAATTTGTTATTGTAGTGCCAACTACTTCTGTTAAAAGTTTATATTAAATTTTGATTCTACTTTGTATGCCCTGATGCTGAAATTTGCAAACGTAAGCCCATTTCTTGGATTTTGGTACCACACCAAATTAGTGATTTAATTTTGAATTTCATGCGTTTAAAAAAATGAGTATATTTTGTTAGAATTTAATTACGCTAATTTAAGATAATTAAAAATTCATCAAATTGGATAGTATTATCATTACAAGAGAACACTTTAACAACTAAAATTAAAGAGAACTGAAAATATTTTATTTCGCCACATACTATAATTCATTTCGATTATGTAACTTTAATTTAAGTTACAAAATATTTTATAAGGTAGCTTAAACATGTTGAATATTTGCTTGGTTTGAAAATAATATTCTCATAGCTAATTACAAGTATGACTCTAACCTTGAGACTTCGCCTCTAGGTCACCCCATTGTAAACATATTACCACGAAGAAGTAAATCTGCTTGAGCACGGCGGATTCTAGCCTGGTCCCTCCACAAACTCTTGAACTTCCTCTATTACCTGTGATACATAATAACATATGTGTAAGTTTAAATGAACTTAGTGAGTTTTTATAACTTGTATCAGCACAACGTTAACCAACTTTTACTTCATGGCTCAACATTCATATTTGTCTTGTTTGTAATAGGATGGTTCATCTGTAACACCCCTAACCCGAATCTGATCGCCGGATTAAGGCTAAGAGGTATTACCGAACTAAACATTTAATTATCTCATCACATTGTTAATAAACATAAACAGAGATCGAGCTGAAATACATACTGATATTTAAATTATACGCCATTTTTGTATGGCCAAAATATTTACAATTTCAAAACATCGTTATCATCAGCCTAACCTATACATGCCACATCGAGTCCAAAATATAACTGTACCAAAAAAAATAGATCGATAGTATGATGAACTGTTGACGATCCCCGAGTTAGTGGCCAAAATCAACAATCTATAAAACAGAGAAATAAAGAACAGAGTAAGCTTTCAAAGCTTAGTAAGTTTTAAGCATCACAAACAATTAAAGACTTATTGAAAATCGAAACATTCATTTAAACAGACTTATTCTCAATTCAATTTGATTCATGGCCAAATACACATAAACATATACGTAGATTTCTCAGCACATATTTTTCTTCTACTTAAAGTTCATACAATGCATTTAAATAAAATAATCTCATATATTAACAACATTTGACCGAATAGGTCATTGTTTTACTCGTAGATATAACAATCATTTACACTTAAGTATCATTCTTTAATACTAATAATCCACAAAATCATTGACTGAATGTACATGAGTACATAAAGAAATTTTTAACATATAATTCATATACAAATATACCATGACCGATTAAATCATTCTCATATTCGCAAATATAACCATCAACCATATTTATATATATATATATATTCTTCTTTGATGCTAATGGTTCACTTCGAAATCAATTCACCAATGAGTAAGTAATACGTACCTGAACATCTTAAATGTATAATACTTACTCGACGATGGTTTCTTCGCGAACATTCAATATCGTAATCTTACTTAACTTCATCGGCATTAAACTCATCGTGTCTCTTAGGACTTGAAATCAATTACCATCACAAGCTGCGGGAATTTAAACCCGTATAATACTAGCTCGAAGCTCATGGGACTTTAGCCCGACATAATTCCAAAGACATAGCTCATGACCTTAAGTCCGGATATAATTCCAGCACATAGCCTGTGGACCCTAAGTCCGGATAAACATCACTGAATGTCATGCATACTTATTCGCAAGAAAATTCAATTCACATAACATCTCACAATCATAGTTCGTTTCTTTCTTTCGAATAATAGCATAACATGGCACCATTCATATACTTTTTGGCTCAATAACATACATAAGAATATATGTCCATTTTACTTTCCAAGCTTAACTTCTAAGAGAAAGGATTGTATGAAACAGTGACTCCACGTCATCTGTATCTCTTTCTAATAGTTTTATGCCACATCAGTATTCTTATCCTGAATTTCAAGATTTTATCCTGAATTTTAGTATTTTAATTTGGATTTGATTTTTTTCAGGATAAAATCCTGAAATTCAGGATAAAAGTACTGATGTGGCATAAAACTATTGGAAAGGGATACAGATGACGTGGCGTCACTATTTCATACAATCCTTTCCCAACTTCTAATATCTATTTGGCTTTAAGCCTTAAACATAAATTATTTGTCACTCAACTATATTCAAATAGAACAAATAGATCGCAATACAGTTATCATACACATATCAAGACATTATCATTTACGTACTAAATGTCACTATTCAAAACTTACCTCGGATATTGTCGAACGATTACAACGGCTATTCGATTACTTTCTCTTTTCCCTTATCCGAATTTGCCCCTCTATGCTCTTGAGCTTAAATTCAACAATTTTAAGCTAGTCATTATTCGACTATTCAAGCATTACTTTCAAAATATAATATATATATATATATATATATTCAAATTTCACACATAAAGATCATAGTAAGTTTATAAGAAATCAATAAGAAACTCATTAGCAAATTTTTATCAATGTTTACCACATAATCACAATTTCACTATAAGTTGTCTTCCTGAGCAACAGTCACTAAATTATTTATAACTAGAGCTACGAAACTCCAAATCAATTGCCGTTAATTTTTCCTGAAATAGACTCATATATCTTCAATCCATTAAATTTTCATAATTTTTGGTTTGGCCAATCAATACCAGATTTTTCTTAAAGTTTCCCTTGTTTCACTGTTTGACTAATCTGACCACTCTTCACTACGAATCAAATTTCTCATTGTACAGAATTTAAAATATGTTCTCGTTTATTTCATTTGAAACTAGACTCATAAGCTTTAATTACATAATTTTATTCAGCTTCTAACTCAACTCCCACAATTTATGGTGATTTTCCGAAATCATGTTACTGTTGCTGTCCCAAGCAGATTTATTACCAATTTACTCTTTCACAACTCTATGCATTTCATACTAACATTTCTCCCAAGGCCAAATTCATATACAACCTTTAATACTCATTCAAAGTTTATATTTTAAGTAATTTATATACACAACATTAACCTAATATCCATTTACTAAGCATTTTAACAAAATTTTTTTCTTCAACTATCCACACATTCGGCAATGACAAAGACAATGTAACAAACCTTAAATTCAATTTATAACAATGTATAACTCATCCAAAGCATCCACTCCATTTCATCATTTTAAAACACAAACATTATTCAATAATATCCAAGTTCACATTCGGCCATAATACACACAACATGTTAGCCGATTTTCCCACTTAGCATCTAATGCACATACATGCTCATTTGTTTGGCTCAACTTCACCTATCTTCCATTATTCATCAAAAGAACATGAAACAACAAACATTTCCTTCATTTCAATTCATGACCGAATGCTGACAACACAACCAAAAACCAAAATATACTTCATGGGTTAAGTTGAATCAAGAAAGGGACTCATAACATCAAGATATAAGCAAACTACCATGAACTTACCTTCAATTATCTTCCCCCCCTAGTGACCGAATATTCAAGAGCCTTCCCCTCCCCCTTTTCTCTTAATTTCAGCTATGAAGAACAAGGATGAACAAGCCTTGTCTTTTTCCTCATTTTGTTATTTCATTACTCTTTATTTTATGATAATAAAGCCATTACATCTATTAGTGCTAAATTAAAATGTATATTCCATTTATTCCCATCATGATGGCCGGCCACTACACCTTAAAGTGGGAAGTTTGACATGCAAATCCACCTATTTTACACTACAATTTATTTGGCCACTACAATTTAGCCTATGGCATTTTCAAAAGTTTTCACATAAGTCCTATTTCATAATTTCACTCACAAATGACAAAATCAAAGCATGAAACTTTCACACATGCATTTACACATATAATAAGCATAGAATATAACGGTTAATTATTTTTGTGACTCAGTTTTGTGGTCCCGAAACCACTTTCCGACTAGGGTCAAATTAGGGCTGTCACATCATCGATCTCATTGCCATAGTATTTACACCACATGACTTGGCTCACTTGTACTTGGTTCGTTATCCTCAATGACACCATTGCTTTTCTACTTGCTGACCTGACGTCAAATGTAGTAAAAAATTCGTATTATTTATACACTTAAAGAGCTTGTTTTCTAGCACTTTTAGGATTTATTATTACATTTTTAGTATTTAGTAGTTAGTGTTAAAAGTTAGTAAAAATAAGTGTTTTTAACACATTTTATGAGTGTTGTGACCTATTAGGCCGGCACGGGCCTTAAGTAGTTCTAATTTGTGTAATTGAGTGTGTAGGATGATGAAGTATAAGCCTAATTGACGTAGGAGTAAGGGACAAGTTATGCACAAGCTTCCCGAGCTGTCAAAGGATGAAATGAACCAAATGAGGCATATTTTGCTTGTTGTGTTGCATCATAGACCTTGTATGGTGCGACATATCCATGACGTGGTGCCCAAGTACTCAATGCTATTTTCATCCCCATAATCAAATTTATACGAAAACCTAGGACGTGTCGAAGACCTAATTCGGGTTGCTAAATGTAACACCCCTAACTCATATCCGCCGTTAAAATAGGGTCTTGGAGCATGTAACACCCCTAACCCATAACCGTCGCCGGAATAGGTTAAGAGGCATTACCGGAAAGCTTATATCATGCATTTGGGACTAAATCAGTAACATATTAAAATTTTGGGAACTCAGAAAAAATTTCAACACTTCAAGTATCACACGCTCGTGAGAACAGGCTGTGTGCCTCACACGGCTAGTAGACACTCTCGTGTCTTAAACCGTGTGAAAACAGGGCATACATACTGACTTGTGTCACACGGCCGGTTACACGTCCGTGTGTGAGGCCATGTGGAGCATACTGACTTCAATTCCATTTCAACACCAGGGGACACACGGCCGTGCAACATGACCATGTGTCACACACGGCTGAGACACACGCTCGTGTCCCTGCTTGTGTGGACAAAAATAGGCTATTTATAAAGCCATTTTGCCACCCTATATACACAAGCATAATGACCATATTTCATAACCCAATTAGCAAACATTTCATAACCATTCCATATACAATATATACCAATTCAACTTGTTATTCAATCACCTATTTAATGCCATGCATAATCCATTCATTTAACAAAATATATAAATATCAATACCCTACTTGCATATTTTCATTCCATCATTTCTTGCCAAAACATACCATAATTGAACACTAAAATTCAACCAAAACATAGTACCGAAATAAGCCAAATCACATGGCTTAACTTATACTTAACTTATACTCAAAATATACCAAAAGCATAACTTTCAAGTGACCATAACTAACAACATTTCACAAATTCAAAAGTACCAATTGAAAATTTGATAGTGTGATGTGCAACTTTGACTTGTCCGAAACGAGCGAGCTATCGAACCTCTATAAAACATAGAAAAAGAGACAGAGTAAGCTTTATAGCTTAGTAAGCCCGTATAATTCAGAATTAAACTTACCACTATATCAAATCAAAGCAATTAAATAAGGTAAACTTAATTCAATCTTCCCAATGCCTAACACAAGTATTCATCAACAAGTTAGTCACATATATATACATATAATCATCCATTATCCCAATCTCATATATTGTATCATATCAAATTCACATAAATCAAATACATCATATTCAACATTTTATTCTTAAGCATATATTCAATAACGGTACTCATCGGTATAAACCATATTTATGCCCGTTGAACCTATTAGAACTTCAAAGGATACTCGGGTGATAAACATCAGAAATCCATCAACTTATTATTATTTATGCTCTTTCGAGTCATGATCGGTAAGCTCCTCCTGAGCTTATGAACAGTAAGCTTTATTGAGCTGAAACGGTAAGCTCTATCGAGTTGAACAGTAAGCTCATATGAGCTGAAACGGTAAGTTCCGATGAGTTGAAAATAGTAAGCTCTTACAAGCTGATATATCGGTAACCTCATACTAGCTGTGGTGAGTCCATAAAAAATGCAGGAGCTCAACCAAAACGGTAACCCTAGTGACATGTCACTTGTATCCTATGAATTTGTACAGTTCAAACGAGGCTCGGTAACCATTAAACTATATTAATAAGGCATTTGTATTAAAAATATATCAATTACTCAATCACAAACATTCATGTCAAATATTTACAATTATATAAGTTTGATTCTAATTATACGAACTTACCTCGTATTGCTCGGATAAAGCTATCGGCTATTCGTCTATCTTTCCTTTTCCCCGATCTAAACTCGATCTTGGCTTATCTTGATCTATATATTATCAAATTCAGTACAATCAGCATTCAATTTATTTAATTTAGTCCATAATTCATATTTTGGAAAATTTACACATTTGCCCCCATACTTTTCACATTTTTACAATTTAGTCCTTAGGGTCGTAAATGAAATTCATTCAATTTTAGTAAAACCCAAGCCTAGCCGAATTCTATATAGCCCTATAACAGCCCATATTTTTATTTTATTCACACTTTTAATCACCACATTTTATAATTTTCTCAATTTAATCCCTAATTGACATTTTTGTCAAAAATCACTTAACAAAACTTGTATATCTATCATCAAACCTTCATAATCTATCATTAAATCTTTAAATACTCAAGCATTCAACAATGGCATAATTTAAAATCTATAGTAGTTTCAAAAATGAAGGTACAGGCTAGTTAGATTAAGCTGTAACGAGCTTAAAAATGTAAAAATTATTAAAAATTGAGCTAAAACCGTACCTTAATTGAAGAATTTATCAATGCCGAATGAGGAACCCTATTTTGGCTTCTTCTACTTCTAATTTTTGACTAAATATGAATGAAATAACATGATTTTGTTTTTGTCTTATTATTATTATTAACTTAATACATAAATTACTATATTAACCTTATAATTATAACTTATAAATCACTTAAATCATGGACATAAATGTCCACTAACCTTAATCATGGTATGATAAAATTATAAAGACCTTTGATTTACTAAATCATAGCAATTAAACACCTTTAACAATTATAATTCAACTTTTACGCATTACGTGATTTAGTCCTTTTTACCGAATTAAGCATTTAAACGATAAAATTTCTTTATGAAACTTTCACATAATTAATCTATCATGCTGTAGACCTTATTAAAATAATAAAATAAATATTTTGACTTTGAATTTGTGGTCCTGAAACCACTGTTCCGATTTGACCTGAAAACGGGCTGTTACAGAGTATCACCGGAACTTTCAGAATAATTTTCAGATAATTCTTGTAAATTACTATTCATTAACCAAAGTCATTCAAAACATCCCTCAATTGGACCTTCGAGACCCAATACGAGCATTAGAGTCGAGTAGGGACTTAGTCGGGGACCCTAAGAGTTTTTCGCGACATTTCAAAAATTTTCCAATGTGTAGGGCTCACACGCCTGTGTGGTCCAAGGGACACGACCGTGTGACCCTGGGACACGCCCATCTGATCATGGGACACGCCTGTGTGACCCTGAGACATGCCTGTGCTGCAGGCCGTGTTTGACCCCGTGTAACTCTCTGACTTGTGCACACGGCCTTGCCACACGCCCGTGTGCTAGGCCGTGTGGTTAATTAATTTAATTCGAAATTAAGTGCATGTGTCAAGACACACGCTCGTGTTCTAGGTCGTGTAGCAACACAGTTGAGACACACGCCCGTGTGCTCAATTCTGAGCATTCTGTTTCTCAAAATTAAGGTGCATGGGACGCACGGCCTAACTACATGCCCATGTTACCAAGTCGTATGTCACACAAAATTTAGGTGCACGGGATGCACGCCCGTGTGTCTGCCCATGTGGACAAAATGAAGCCATTTCTAGCTTCATTTCTCATCCAAAATTTCACCCAAGACCTGCACTTGAAACACACATCCAATACCAACCATTCCAAGCATTCAAATTAAACAATTTCATCATTCATCATGGCATACCATTACATGCATATATGTTTATAAACTTACCTTGGATTAACTTAGGCATTAACATCATTTGATCACATATACTTAGCATATCACATATGAATATATCATAATAACCTACTTAATCATACCAAAATAAGCCATTACTAGTCATTCCAATGGCTAGGTTACAAAACATCATTTCCATGCCACTAATGGCCATATAGATGCCATTATACCAAAATGATTTTATTATGTATACCCCAAATAAGCTAGTCGATAGTGTGACGATGCTCTAATGATCTTCTAACCTTCGTGAGCTTCCGAGCACTATAAAACAGGGAAATAAAACGGAGTAAGCATTACATGCTTAGTAAGTTCGTATAACGGAAACTAAACTTACCAATCCCATTATTTAAATCTAAGCATACAATATCATGTTTTTCATCCATTAGCCATATTGCCTAAACACATGCATTCAATCAAACATGTTAGTCACTAAAAATCCTCATAACAATCAAGTAAATATAGATGAGCTCATCATGCAATATTTCTTTTCAAGTCATTATCATTTCATCTCAAAATTCTCATACCACGTCAAGAGTTTTATGTTCGTTGAATCATTGAAATTTCGATGGATGCTCAAGTAGTACACTCGAGGTATACGATTCAATAATCCATCAATTTCTTATTCAAGGGTACCCATTAGGGCACTTAATCAAGTAACACACTCTCGAGCCACATATCGTATAACATGATTACCAGTCCAGGCTAAATCCTTTATATAACATATACTCAAAAGATTTCAATTAGGGCTACCAATCCAGGCTAAACCCTAATCATAACGTATACTCGAGAGGTATTATATCCGGATTACCTGTCCGGGCTAAATCCTTTCTATAAAAAGGTCAATAGGATTACTCGTCGGAGCTAAATCCCGTCTGCAACAAATGCAGGACCTTATTTGTTTCAGGAAAGCGCATATATTCATCGGAATTCAATATTCAATCAGGACTTAACCCTTTTTCATCATATCAAGCATGTATTAAATTTCTCATTATAGCATTCAAGTAATGTACATCAATATAAGTCACATTCCATACAACACAACATTCAATTAAACATATTTACGTGCCCGATTAAGTTACACGAACTTACCTCGACACTTGTTCGCGTATAAAATCTACTAATCCGAAACCTTTTCTTTTCCTCGGTCTAACATCGAATTTGTGTTGTCCAGATCTATATAAATAGCTTTAATTATCAATTTCACATATTTCATATTTATTCAGACTCAATTTATGTCCTAGGCAAAATTACCATTTTGCCCCTAACTTTTCCATAAATTCCAGTTTCGTCCCTAGGCTCAAAAAATGAAACTTGTGCAATTTACTCCCTATTCCAAGCCTAACCAAAATCCCATTACAAAATTTACAGCACATGTATTCATAAAAATTCATAATTTTTCTTCAATTTCATAAATTTACATTTTAGTCCCTAAATCATGTTTTCATCAAAAATCACTTTGTAAAAGTTGTTTATCTATCAACAACCTTTCATTTTCTACCATAAATTTCTAATTTTCAGCATATACATCTATGACCCATTTTCCATACTTTGATAACTTTTCAAATTAATCCCCCAAATAGATAGTTTAAGCTATCCTAGTTTCAAAAATATCAAAATTACTAAAAACGGGACAAGAGAACTTACCCAATTAGGCCATGAAAGTGTCTTCTCTCTCTCTTATGGTTTCCATGTATTTTAGGTTGAAGAAGATGAGAAAATAAGATGATATTTTCTTTTCATCTTTTAATTAATTACTTACTTTTTAAATTCCAATTTAGTCCTTGCCCTTTTTCTAAATTTCCATAGATCACCAAAAATCTACATGCTTTTCTTTAATGGTCTAATTACCATATAAGGACCTCTATTTTTGAATTCCATAGCTATTTAATCCTTATAGCTACTAGAATTCAACTTTCGTATTTTATGCGATTTAGTCCTTCTAGTAATTAAATACTTAATCGATAAAATTTTCGTATCAAAATTTTCACACGACGTGTCTATCATAATACAGAGCATTTAATAAAATAAAATAAATTTTATTTTTGGGTCAGATTTGTGGTCCTGAAGCCACTGTTCCAATTTCACTAAAAAATGGGCTGTTACACCAATACTCCTATAAATAAAACCTTAGGGGTTTGATGTAACTAAGTCATCTTAGATGCATCCAGAAACCCTAGTAATTTAGGATTAGAATTAGATTAAGTTTTCTTTCGATTTTCATAACTCTTTGTTCTTTTATTTAATTGAACTATTTTAGTTCATTTGCTTTCGCAAACAACGGCATTTGTTATTCCAATCGAGAGATTATCTATTCTATTCTCCATTCGACATCATATTCAGGATGATTCTAATCTTTTTTCTCTTTCGATTGAATCATGTTCTTTACATGTTTAATACAATTAAGTTAGAGGTTATGAATACCATGAGTGGTTAAACCCCTTAGAGAAGACTAATGAGTGGAAGGGGACATGATTAACCGAGGATTTAGGGTTTCTCGATAAGATTAGTTAATTTAAATTACTATTTTTAAATCTTAGGTTTGACAAACCTAGGAAGTAATCATAGGCTAAATGAGGTCGGAAGATAAGTTTTGCTGAGTAAATTGTAGTTTATCCTAGTTGATAAAGTGAGGCCGATAGATAAGCAAGTATCAACTAATTGATTAATTAGTTAGAGGCTGGGAGGTAATAATTGGTTAATTGATAGCTAATCCACCGTAGAACCCTAATCTGAAGTTAACTACAACCCATAAAACGAGTTAATCTTCCTAATTAGTTTTATCTATTTAGTCATTTGTTAATTTTATTGTTCATTTATTTTAGTTATTTGATTGTTAATATTAATCCCTTTCATGATTTGTTGTAATATATGATTTAATTATTACTATTTAGACTTATTATTGTAAAGAGATTTTCTTTAGATTTATTTCATCCTCCCTTGGGTACAATCCTTGGAATACTTCTTGTGTTCCGTTTGACATATATACTATATTACAATATGACTCGTATACTTACGGAAACCGCCAATTTAATTTCTTATATTTTGTGTGTGATATTTTTACTATAAACGATAACACATTTATAGGTGGTCAAGTTGTTGGTGTTGTTGCAAGGGAGGTTTTGACATTAAGTCTTGAAAATATCTTTACACTTAATAAGATAAATAGGAATGTTAAAACCTATATATACGATATTTTAAATTTTTTTATTTACTTTTAATTTTTTGTTTAATTTCTTTTTAGTTTTTTAGGTTGTTTATGACTCGAAGCTCCAACACCCCAATCGAGCCATATCAATATCCAGAACAGATATTCAAGTGCAATCGTCAATTAATGAAAACCAATTCACTCGTGGTAATTAACTTACCCAGGGGAAGTCTGTTATTTGAAGATCCACGAGAGAGATAAGCGAATATCCGGGAAGAAGTCCTAATTTAGCAAAGGATGTTGTGTGAGTATGCCTTACCTACACTCGATGCGGTGCGCAGTAGCGTAGATAGGCCAACAATTAAGGCCAATAATTTTGAGATAAAGATGACCACAATTCAGATGATCTAGAATACACTACAATTCAAGGGAAACATGGCAGAAGATCTAAACCAACACTTCAAGTGGTTCTTACAACTCCGAGACACCTTCAGGTACAATGAGGTATCCTATAATGTTGTGCGTCTCCGGTTATTCCTGTTCTCATTGTACGATAACGCCGCTAGTTGGTTAGACTTGTTAGAACCAGGTTCCATTACAAAGTGGAACGATCTAGTGGGAACATTTCTTTATAAATTTTTCTCGATTAGTAGAACCATTCAGCTCAGGTGAGAAATTGCAATTTTAAACAATATGAAGGTAAATATCTGTACGAAGCATGGGAACATTTCAAGACAATGCTAAGAAAGTGCCCACACCATGGATTGCAGCTGTGACTCCAAATCCAAATATTTTATAATAGTGCTGGCAATAACATTAGATCTAGCCTAGACGGAGCAACCAAAGGATCTCCATGTCCCACACTTACGAACGAACCTACGAAGTCATAGACATCATGGCTATGAATTTGTACATATGACCCAATAAAATATTTGTGTACAAATCGAAGCCTCCAACGATAAAAGCTATAAACGAAGACAACGAAGATGATCGATACCAGTGAATCTCAGAGAAGGTTAATCGTTTGGAGACAATTGTCAAGCTGACGAGAGCAGAGCCATACTTTGAAAAGCAATCTAAGGAAGTGAGTTACGTAGGTAATAGGGGTCGAGATCCCTATTCAAATACTTACAATATCTGTTGGAGGGATCATCCAAACCTTATATGGGGAGAAAACCAAGGAGGAGCAATTTAGACTCAAACCCGACAAAACCCTCTTTACCAACCTCCACTATTACAACAAAGAACTGTAAGTAATGACCATGCTACATGTCGTAAAAGTTTCGATCAACTAGAAGAGGAGAGGCAAATTATGAAAACAGACATTCGACAAGTCCAAGCCAAATATGCATGACTCAAATCTAGATTGGACAACTTTTATACCCAAATAAGCCAATTAATGATAATGTTTCAAAAGCAAAATGGTCAAATCATTCCCAATAACACGGAGAACAACCCTAGGAAAGATGGGAATGAGCATGTAAAAGTGATCGTTTTATGATCGAGAAATGAATTGCAAACACCTAGCAAGCCCATCCATGAAAAGGAGGAGGTTCCTGAAGATGACAAACCCATGTAGGAACCTGAGCACAGTGAGCTTATCGAGGAGATAACTGAATCGGTGTCTGAGCCAATAATAAAAAATTCAAGCACGACATAAGTACCATTCCCAACTAGAAGACAAGAAAAAAAGGGACCAGGTAGATTTTATAAATATTCTTAATCTTTTTAAATCCCTCAATTTCAATTTGCCACTTTTGGAATTTATCGATAAAATTCCAAAATATGCCAAGTACATAAGGGAAATGATGGCACGGCATAAAAAATGAAAAAAGGAAAGCAAATTAACATTGATGCCTTATGTAGTGTTCTAATTGCAAAAAAGATACCCCCAAAGTTAAAAGTTACGGATAGTTTTACAATTCCAATCGAGATAGGGGATCGACATTTTTGCAAATCCCTTTGCTATTTAGGGCTAGCATAAACTTAATGCCCCTATTGATTTATCGAAAAATCAAATAGGGGGATCTTAAAAATACATTAATAATACTACAATTAGCCTATAGATCCTTGGTACACCCAAAAGGTCTATTCAGGGATGTATTGGTCGAGGTATAGGGATTCATAATCCTTGTTGTGTTTGTAGTCCATCACTTTGAGAAAGATCGGGAAATCCCCATTCTGTTGGATAGGCCATTTCTGACCACTTCCAAATCGAAAATTGATCTCAGAAGAAACGAGCTAATTATGAAAATTGATGGCGAGATAGAAGTGTTCATGTAACACCCCTAACCCGTATCCGTCGCCAGACTAGGGTAAAAGATGTTACCGAACAAACTAGAACATTTACACACAATTCGTATACAACATCCACAAACATATTCAAACATCAATATTAAGTCCTTTACATAGGTCATCGAAACCTTAAACATGCTTTAATAAGGGGTCAGGATTAAACTGAGCTTATACAAAATTCTTCAAAATTTAAACATATTTCAAAGTTGTATTGGTCGCACGCCTGTGTGAACAGGCTGTGTGCCTTACACTGCATTAGATACTCTCGTGTGTTTAGGCCGTGTCAAAATAAGGCATACATATTGACTTGCTCACACGGCCACAGGACACGCCCGTGTGCCTTAGCCGTGGTTAAAAACTGAGTTGGGCCACACGGCTAGCCACACACCTGTGTGCCTTGACCATGCTCAAGCCTGACTTAAAATCGTAAGGTACCCACAGGGGACACACGGCCGTGCAACTTGACTATGTGTCACACACGGTTGAGACACACACCCGTGTCTCTGCTCGTGTGGACAAAAATAGGCCATTTACAAAGCCAATTTGCCACTCAATTTGGGTCAAACCTACAAGCATCAAAACAAGCACAGTTGCATAACAATTTTAGCCAATTTTCAATACCAAAACTTACATCATTCATGCCATATTATTGACAACAATTTCATACTTGTAACACATATGAAAACCATGTCATCCTATAAGTCCAAAATCATACCAAAACATATGGTTTCATAATCTCCAAACATACAATCATAATCTCATGCCAAAACCTTACCAATTTCCATAATAGACACATTCCAAAAACTTACCAAATTGACCAATTCTCTTGGCCATTCAAAGCACTTCATATAAGCACAACTTGCATCACATATCATATACCACAACCAAACCATAAGTTCAACCGCAACTAGCCATATCACATGTCATGATATAGACATTACAAAACATATCCAAATACTCCTAGCCTATACATGCCATATTCTAAAATATACATTTTCAAAAGGTGCCAAAATATAGTTTGATAGTGTGGTGACGATCCTCGACGATCCTTGAGCTCCTAGTAGCTTTGATATCTAAAAAAAATAGTTGAAAAACACACAGAGTAATCTTTCAAAAGCTTAGTAAGCCATATACAAATAAACTTATCATTCAAAACATATATATACATCATCAAATTACATATACTTTGTAGCCAATAACTAAACAAACCTCTTGTTCATAGACATATAACATATTCTCAAATCATTTACACATATAACATATATTCACATGCTTAAATTATATATCATCATTTGCGTGTATACTTACCTTTCATTCTCAAACATAGTATACAATTCAAACGTACCTGAATTGGATACATATCTCATATAATCATTCATTTTCTTGGAATGCCCATTGAACCACTTGGAATCATAAGGATACGCAGATAGCTCAAAAAGCTCGTACAATGTCAACGTCCCAGACGTGGTCTTACATGAAATCAAATATCGATGCCACTGTCCCAGTTAGGGTCTTACACGAAGTCAAATACGATGCCAACGTCCCAGACGTGGTCTTACACATAAATCATAATTTGATACCAACGTCCCAGACATGGTCTTACACGATAACACACATCAGATCCTATGTCATGACATATGTATCCTAACTATTCCTAAGGTTTGTACGGGGCTTTTCGGATGTCGGAACTTTACCGATACTTTCTTGGATGTCTCATTTCTTTTCTCAACTCATATATTCATTTATCATAGTTCAATGGCATATAATTGATAGTAATTCAATTCAAAACACATTTATTTGTATATAGACTTACCTCGTATGAAATGAACGAAAACGGGCAACTATTCAACGACTTTCGTTTCCCCCCGATCTAATTCCTTTTTCTTTGGTTCTTGATCTAAACATATTCAAATTTAACCATTTTATTTACCAAATCATTCAATTCAATCCAAAAACACATATTTAGGGCATTTTACAAATTAGCCTTCGTATTTTTACATTTTAACAATTTAGTCCCTAATTCACAAAAATCACAAAATACACCAAATTTCTTTAGACATATGCTTGGCCGAATTCTACTAGTACTCATACAAGTCCACACATTTCATTTTTTTCATATTTAAGTCCCTCAATTTACAAATCTTACAATTTAGCCCATTTTACTCAAATTCATCAAAAATTCAAAGACAAAATATACTAACCCAAAACATATCTTTCACTTTCCATCAACTAACTTCATAAAGATTACAAAATCAACAATGGCATAACTCAAAATCATCATCAAAATAAAAAATTTAAGCATGGGCTTTATAGATTACAGTGCAATGATTACAAAAACGTAAAAATTATCAAAACGGATCAAAACACATACCTAATTTCAAACTCAAAGTGCTGAAACCCTAAAATAAGAATATGGATTCTTCTTTCTTTGTGAATTCGGTAAAATGGATGATAATATGACTAAAATTATGTTTTGTTTTATTTAATATATAATTAATATGCCAATTACCATAATACCATTTAATAAACCATTAAATAAATCACATATATTAGGGCCATTAATGTCCATTAACCATGTAAATGGCATATTAACCACATAAGAACTTATCATTTACAAAGACATAACAAATAGGCATACTTAAATATATATAAAAATAATAAAAAGAAGAAATAACGAATAAATGACTAAATAAAATAGATAAAATAAATATGGTAATGTTAAATTTAAGCAAAAAATTTAAAGGAAAGATAAATAAATAAATAAATATAAACCATATTGGAGTTAAATATTTAAAAGGTAAAAGTATAATGAGCAAAATAAATAAATGTAACAAATAGAAACAATGTTAAATTTAGCTATTAAAAAAAATAAAGGATAATAAATAAATAACACATAAATAAAAAAATCCAAACGAAGGACTAAATTTAAAGAAAAAACAAAGTAGTTTTAAAATTATATCAAAGTATATAAGTAGACAGATGATAAATAAGATATATATAAAATTTTAGGTAAACAAATATATATATATATATATATATAAAAATTATAACAATAATATTACAAGACCAATTAATTTAATAATATAATAATAGAACAAATAAATAAATACAAAAAAGAGAAAGTATAATAATAATAAAAAACTAATTAATTTGATAATAAAATAATCAAGAATCACGAAGAAAGGTCTAAATTGAATTTTAAAAACAAAAATTGGGGCAAATTTGAAAATAAAATAAAAGAAAAGGACCAGATTGAATGCGTGAATAACAAGGAGGGACCAAAACGGGAAATAATCCCCCTCCAAAACGCGCAGCATCAAGGCGGGCTTAATTAAAAACCGAAATAAATTACATGGCCAAAATTAGAAATTAAAAAAGACTTGCTTGCAAAAGGATAAAAGGCGGAAGGACTAAACTGGCAAATAGCCTAAAAGTAAAAAATGCACGAATCCCTAAGTGGGTCGGGTCAAGGCGTGGGTCGAGGGCAAAATGATGCTGTTTTGGCATCTGAAATTAAAATCCAAAACGATGTCGTTTTGGAACCCCTATTTAAGTAAAAATTTTCCAAAAAAAATCATTTCAACACATTTTCAAAAAAAAAAGAACTTCAAAAACACTTTCATCTCTCTCTTTCCCCCCAAGTATCCGCCCATGGCTCCGGTGTCAGACCACCGTGGCGGCTGCCAGTCGTCGGTGACGGCGATGCCGTCCACGGCGGCCAAAAAAACCTTTTCTTTTTCTATTTTGAGTCTCTGAACCCAATGGAAGTAGATTTTCATCGAAATTGACAAACCTCGGCCACCTACGGCGACCCGATGCGAGAACGATGGTAAGGTTTCGATTCTCTTCTTTTGTAGTTTTTTTGTTTTCTTTTCAAAAATAAAATAAACAATATAAATAAAACGAAATAAAAAAACCACCTTTTAAGAATCTTTCTTCTGATTCGATTGCTATTTTTTGTATTCTAATATCTGTGTGTATGCGTAAAAAAAATTTACATAGATCCTCTTTGGCTTTTATAGCTGAAAGAAAATAAGGAAAAGAAAAATACAAATTTTTTTGCTCGTTTTTTACTTGTTGTTTTTGCTATTGTCCCTTTTTTGTCCTTTTTTACAAGTACGGAGGAGAGGACGTGGAGGCACGCGGTGGTGGTACGGAGGGTACGGAGGTGACGTGGCACTGGAGGCTGTTGCGGCGTAAGAAGAGGCTAGGTTGGGGCTAGGGTTTCTGAGGGTGTTTAAGTTTTTGGGCCATTCGGGCCTTGTAATTTTGGGTTTAAATTTTAGGCTTGTCTTTGGGTTTTGAATTTGGGTTATGTTTTTGTTTTTGGGCCTGGTGTAGTGGACATTTGGACTATTAATTATTTGGATTTGGTTTTATTTATACATTTTTTTGTTTTTGATTTCTGTATGGGCTCGGGCAAATTGGGCCTGTTACAGCTACCCCTTTTTGCTTATTATCGTGTAATGGGAATAAAGCAAAGACCTTTAAGAAGGATCAATCTTGCTCAGTCTCTGAATCTCGACTTCTTTTGGTGCTCCTCTTCTTCCAGGTAGCCTCGTTCTGACCCACTGCATCTTCAGGGGTATAGAAATGGTCGCTTCAATCTATTTCACTGCGTCTTCAGGGAGATAAGATTTGCTGTCTTCAGTCTGCTCCGCTGCAACTTCAAAGAGATAAGGTTGGTGGCTTTAATCTGCTCCATTGCAACTTCAGAAAGATAATATCCACCATAATTTGTAGCTTTAATTTGTTCCACTGCAACATCAGGGAAATAAGATTCGTTGTCTTCAATCTGCTCCGTTGCAACTTCAAGGAGATAAGACTCGTAACTTGTAGCTTCAATCTGCTCCACTGCAACTTTAGGGAAATGAGATTCACTATCTTCAGTCTGATCCACTGCAACTTCAGGGAGATAAGGCTGGTGGCTTCAATCTACTCCACTGCAACCTCAGAAAGATAAGATCCGCCATAATTTGTAGCTTTGATCTATTCCATTGCAATGTCAGGGAAATAAGATTCACTGTCTTCAGTCTGCTCCTATTGCAACTTCAGGGAGATAAGACTCGCAACTTGTAGCTGCCATCTACTCCACTGTAACTTCAGGGAAATGAGATTCGCTATCTTCAGTCTACTCCACTGCAACTTCAGAGAGATAAGTTCCGTAACTTGTAGCTTCAAGCTGCTCCACTGCAACTTCAGGGAGATAAGGCTGGTGGCTTCAATCTGCTCCACTGCAACTTCAAGAAGATAAGATCCACCATAACTTGTAGCTTCAATATGTTCCACTGCAATTTTAGGGAAATAAGATTCACTGTCTTCAGTCTACTCCGCTGCAACTTTAGAGAGATAAGGCTGGTGGCTTCAATCTGCTCCACTTCAACTTCAGGAAGATAAGATCCGCCATCTTCGATCGACTCCACTGAAACTTCAAGGAGATAAGATCTACAACTTCAATTTACTCCACTGCTACTTCAGGGAGATGAGATTTGTGGATTCATCGATCTTGCTACACCGTCCTCTGGGGGACATGACTTGTAGAATCGATTTCATGGGCCTATGCTTATGCCAAATGATTAGGATGTAATGATCAGAATGAATCAAATGCTCCTAACTAGATGTGTATGAATGATATTTGCATGAATGCAGAATGTCATAAGAATGACCCGTTCTTAATGTTTGGGTTGTCATTGCTCATTGTTTATCAAGATTCTATGTAACAACCCAATTTTGGGCCTAGTCAGAATAATGGTTTCAAAACCACTCACCCGAAGTCAACGAAAATATCTTTGATATTTTTTTTTATGTGTTATAGCATGATTATATGAGTACATGAAAATTTTGGTGAATTTATTTTAGTGATTGCATGCTTAATTACAAAAAAGGACTAAATCGCATAAAGTGCAAAAGTCCTATTTTGATAGCTAAGAATGTCAAATAGTTGGAGAACCTAAATTGGAGGTCTTTAAAGGGAAATTAGATCCTTTAGAAGAGCATGGCCGGCCATCGGAGGCAAATATGGTAAAAAAGTCAAAATTTTAGTAGGGTTAGTATTTGGGGACATTAGCTATTTGAGTAAAAAAATAAGAAAAGTTGTCATCTTTTACTCTTCTTCTCTACACCATCGAAAAATTCAGCCATTGTAGGGGTTTTTGAGCTTCAAAATTTTAGCAACTTTTAACCTTCACAAGTAAGTGATTTTGATAGTTTTTCTTAATGATTTTTGTATTTTTTGACCCCTTGAAGCATGAGCTTTCAAATGAGGGGACTATTTTGCAAAATAGTAGAAAGTCTAGGGTTTTACCATGAGAGAGTTCATGTTGTTTTCTAAAATTTTATGGAAGAAAATGAATCATGGTTGTGAAATAAACAACTTCTGTGAAAAGATTTCTCGTGAAAACCCAAAAATGGCCATTTTGCATAAGTTGTAAAATCGGTGATAAATGTATGAAATAATGAAAATTTTGGACTGCTTCTAGTATAGAAAGTATTCAGCTAGGCTTGATTAGTGAGGAAATGTAATAAAAATGAAATTTCGAGCCTAGGGGTAAAATGATCATTTTGTGAAAGCATAAGGGCAAAATGGTCATTTTGCCCAATTATAAATTTTTGAGTGTCTAGATTGATATGCTGATGAAATGAACAAATTTTATCAATATAGATCAAGAGAAGCCTGATTCGGGTCTTGATCGGGGTAAGAACAAAGTCTACAAGGATTAAGCTCGTTTCTATCATTTTGTACCAAAGGTAAGTACAGACGTAAATAATGTGTTATTGTAGGATACTTTTAAACGTTTTATCATTATCATGTATCATAATTTTACTTGTTACCATAGAAGTATAAATGTTGTGATTTAAGAGTAATCTACTCATTGAATAAGTGCAACAACAACATGATAGATACGAAATCTCGTGAACCTCCGAAGTTGTATAGGATAATAAAAAGGGTATGTCATGAGAAACTATTTGGCCTGAACTCATGAGTTATGTCTGAGTTCATGAGATAAGTGAAATATGTAATGTGAGTCCAGGTACTGAATTTGTATGCAGATCTGTGAGTAGCTCAATGAGCAGGCATTACATCATAGAGCTATGGGGTTCGGGTACTGACTTAGTAAAAAGGCCCGTGAGTAGCTCAAATATGCAAGTATTGCAAAGTACTAAGTGGCTTTGGCTACTTGTATAGTACTCAGGAGTAAACTATCCGTGTATTTTTGACACCTCCGAGTGTCCAACGGGTAACTCGATGAACGGATTAGCGATACTCCCAATGAGGTATGTTAGTAGAGAGAATGAACTTGAGTTATTTTACGAGCAATTACATGTATGTGTACTAAACTCTTGAATGAGGAATTTCGTATGTGATGAGATGTAGTAAGTATGTATAAAAGAAGTGTAGAGTTAGATAATGAGGTTAAAACGACATATCGTTTAAGTTTGATAAGCCATTGATTGATGAATATGTTTTAATTACACTTATTTGCATATATGTACTTACTAAGCTCCCATAATTACCCTCTTTCCTTTCCTTTTTTTTATAGTGTCGCCAAAGTAACTCGAGGATCATCGACTCCGTCGGGGAAGCTAGTCACACTATCCTTGAAGCACTCGGTATAGCTAGTTTTATCATTTTGATTATGGCATGTATAGGATCTCTTGATTTTGGTTTAGGTGTCATATTATTTTGGGCCAAATGTGTTGGCTTGTTTTAGCACTTGATTCATGTTGTATAAGGCCATGAAAATGGCTAATATTGAAGGTTAATATATGAATGCAAGATAATCTTTCATGAATGTAAAATTGTTGGCATGATTGAATGTGTGAAATGTACATAGAAAATTGTTGGCATGATTGAATGTGTGAAATGTACATAGGCCTTAGCTATGGTTGTTTGGTTGAAAAATCATATTTGGTTAGATTTTGATATGTTGATTGGTATTAAATTGTGTTTCACGGTGGCATAGGGCTTTGTAAATAGCCTTATATTGTCCACACGGGTAAACACACGAGAATGTCAAGGTTTTTGAACACACGCTAAGACACGGACGTGTCATAGCCGTGTGAGGGACACGAGCCATAGACACGGGCGTGTGTCAGGTCATGTAAAAACCCCTGTATGTTTGAATTTAAAATTTAATTCACACTGGCGTAGGGTACAGACGTGGGGCACGGGCGTGTCCCTAGAGGCTTAGGCCGTGTGTGTCACACGAGACATTAGCACGGCCATGTCAAAATGACCACAAGGGCGTGTTGGCCTTCCACACGGGTGTGTTGACTTTCCACACGGGCGTGTGCCTTGTTTTAAGGTTTATTTTTCTAAAGTTGGTTTAAGACTCGAGCCGATCCCGATTGGTTTCTGATGGACGTTTGAGGCCTCATAGGCCATGTTAAGGAGTTTAGATAAAGTTTTAAATTTGATCAAGTTTGATGATTCAAAAACATTGGAATGCAAGTGATTAATTATGGTAACACCTTGTATCCCGTCTCGGCGTAGGACTCGGGTGTGGGGTTGTAACACCCCTCGCCCGCATCCAATGCCAGGACGGGCTTCGAGGTGCTACCAGACTTTTACTAACACTTCTATACTAAACAGGTCCATGAAATCTCAAACAATTAAAAACTTTTCTTTTCACATGCAATCTGTCCCTTATGCGAGCTTACGAGGCCCAAAACATACATTCGGGGTGGTTCGGGACCCAACCAAGAACTCATGAAAAACTGAGAAAATCTCTTGCATCAAAGCTCCACATGCCCGTGTGGGTATAGAGCACATGTTCGTATGCTAGGGACACGCCTGTGTCCTAAACCCGTGTCTAAAAACCTGGACATTCTGCCAAAACTAGACGGCCAAGGCACACACCCGTGTCCTATGACGTGTCTTTCACACGGCTGAGACATATGGCCGTGTCTCTTGCCCGTGTTCTACTACCATGCATACTGACTAGAAAAACTTAGGTGCAGGGGTCACACGGCTGGACAACATGCCCGTGTGTCTACCTGTGTGGACAAATACAAGGCTATTTTCCAAGCCATTTTGTCACCCTCACAACACATGCACGCATACTTATACAATAGCATACAACATGGAAAAATTAGGCACTTAAACATTCCTAAACATTCCTTACATGACATGACCATGGTAATTTCACATGCAACCATTACCATTGGTTTTACTTTCATCTTTACCACATTAATGCTATAGCTATCAACATGTCATCAAACCTCATGTCCATCACTAAGCATGCATAATCATATCCACAAATCATTTATGAGGCTTTATTAATTATTTACCAATCACTTAATCATGCATAAGGTATTAACTCATCAATGAATCTCATTTCAATCTCTAGGCATACTGTAAGCCACATCGCAAGAGATAATAACATACATGCATAAAACTAATCATATAGGCCCATAACATCATTAGTCGATATAGGCCAATTTACATGGCTACAACACTTTATCAATACAAGCCGACACCTTTAGCTAAATCATAATATCACATACTCAACATTAAAACCCTATACATGCGATAGACTCGAATCACTTGGATTTACTTATGTTGATCTACTCGACAGTATGATAATATCTCTGACGGCCTCCAACCTGAGCTAACCTGGCAACCCTAGGAAACATGGGAAAGAAGGGGGTAATCTTTCGCTTAGTAAGTTCATATGAAAACAATAGCAACTCATTAACATGTTTTATCGATGTTTACAACATATTCTCAAGTTCATGACAAACTGTCTTCCTGAGCAATAGTCACTAAATTATTTCTATCTGGAGCTACAAAACTCCTAATTAAGTTCTGTTAATTTTCCATAAAACTAGGATAATTTAAATTTCTACCATAAAATTTCCAGAAATTTTGGCTTAGCCAATTAGTACAGTTTATTCCTCAAATTACCCCTGATTCACTGTCTGACAGTTTCAACCCTTCTGCACTAAAGTTCAATTATCTCATAGCACAAGATGAATAATGTTATGATATATTTATCTTGAAACTAGACTCATTTAGGATTCTAATAATATAAGTTATAACTCAAAACCATTTTTTTACAATTTATAATGATTTTATCAAATCAGAACAGGGGATCTCAAAGTCATTCTGAGTCTATCCCACACAACTTCAAATATCTCATTATATGAAATTCTTTTGCTTACAAGGTTTGTTTTATAAGAAACTAGACTAATTTAGATTTAATTCCATATTTTATTCATCCTCTAAATCATTTTACACTATTTTTAGTGTATTTTCAAATTTACACTACTGCAGTAACTCAAATCTATCAAGGCTAAGTTACTCATTCATGGTCATTGTTCACAAAATTAATACAACATCATTTCATCCATCATGGTAAGAACACATATTTATGCATCATAGATCTTTCAAATCCCAAGACATTCTCATAGGCTTAGTGTACGTACCTGCACAACTCGTAACATAACTCAAGTGCATACTCACCAATGACTTACCTCATTGGGACCATCATCAGCTCTTTATTCGGATTACCCGTTGAACACTTGGAATACTAATTGGATACTCGGAAAAATATTTGCACATAAGTGCCTCAATTGTAGCTAAAGCTAGCTCATATCTCATGACATTTCAATGCTCACTCTCGAGCTAGTCATCTAGACTCATAATTCGTAGTGACATGTCACTCGCATCCTATTTTATTCCTAAGGTTCAAACGGGATTCTTCCTCGCCTATCAAGGCTTTGTCTTATCATATTTCTATTAATCACATACACATTAATATTTTTACAATTCATGTAATGATAACATTTAAAATACATGTATAGCATGTTATTGTTTACATACGAACTTACCTCGATACCACAAAGGTGAAAAAGACATAATCGTCCATAAATTGATTTTCCCCGTTCTAGGCCCAAATCACATTTTTCAACATATAAAACATCACATTTAGCTAATTAAAATAATGTGCTAATCAAATTAGTCCATTGACATTTTTGGAAAAATTTACAATTTTGCCCCTCTATTTTTCCAAAATTACCAAATTGCCTCTAGGCTCGAAACAATATTTTTATTCAATTTCTTTACTCCTTAAGCCTAGATAAACTATTTTTATAACTATGGCAACTCACAAAAATCATTATTACACACATTAACAACCCATTTTACAACTTTGCATAATAACCTTTTAAAGGTATTTTCATGCAAATTTCTTTTACAAAGGTTGTTTGTTAGACAACTCTTCCATAAAAACTCAGCAAACAACACATATAAATTCATGGAAAAACCCTAGACTCTTTATCATTTTGCAAAATAGTCCCTTATTATGAAAGCTCATGCTTTAAGGGTTACAAAAATGTAAAAATCTTCAAGAAAGACATTAAAATCACTTACTTGCTAAGGCTCAAAGTTGCTGAAAATTTGAATATTTCAAAACCCATTTCTTGGCTGGAAAAATCGGTGGAGAGAAGATGAAAAAAGGGATGATATCATCCTATTTTTATTTTATTACCTATTTGGTCAAAAGTCACCTAATATCCCATAAATTTTGGCTTTTTGAAAATTTTGTCTCCCCTTGGCCGGCCACACACTTAAAAAGGGTCCAATTGCCCTTTAAAGGCCTTCAATTTCAGTTCTCTAGTCTATTAACACCTTTAGGCACAAAAATACAACTTTTACCTTTTACGCGATTTAGTCTTTTTTCGAAATTGGACTAGAAATCGCTAAAATTAACTTACCAAAATTTACATGCACTTATAAAATTATATTATAACACATAAAATAATACTAAAATAATTTTCTCCGGCCTCGGAATAGTGGTCCCTAAACACTGTTCCTACTAGGCCCAAAATCGGGCTGTTACAGGGTGTTACATTTAGTGGTACCAGAGCTATGGTTTAGTCAGTTTTTGGACTACCCTAGTGTGTGTAAAAGTCTATCTATACATGCTATAAACTAAATTGTGATAGTGTGATGGCTCCTGATTTTGTTATCATGTTTTCTTATAGAAATGGATCCTGCTTGAACTATGACGGACGATGTAGAAAGTAATGCACCGACTCCTACTAAAGGGGCTGTGCCATCTGATAATCGACCTCCCACAGTTAGTTAGGGAGGAGTAGAAGGGGCTCGGGAAGCCTTTCTCCACATGATGAATGAATGGTACACGGAGTTCGTCCGAGCAAACCCGAATGCCCAACCCCCCCACCTCCACCTATTCGTGAACCTGTCCCCGTAGCACCCTAGTGTATGGGCTTTATGATATTAAATAGACTCCCAGTGGACAAGATCCAAAAGCATGGAGCTGAGGAGTTCCTCGCTAATATAGATGATGACCCTGAAAGGGCAGAATTCTGGCTCGAGAATACCATTAGGGTATTTTGCACTCTCGAAGAATGCTTGAAGTGTGCCATATCCTTGTTGAGGGACTCGGCATACCATTGGTGGAAGACATTAGTTTTAGTGGTACCTCACGAAAGGGTCACATGCGAATTTTTTCAAGAGGAATTTTGGAAGAAATACATTAGTGAGAGATTCATGGATCAAAAGCGTAAGGAATTTCTTAACTTGAAACAAGGCCGCATGACAGTTACTGAATACGAAAGGGAGTTCGCCTGACTTAGTAAGTATGCTCGGGAGTGTGTATCCTCCGAGGCTAAGATGTGTCGAAGGTTTGAAGAAGGAATTAATGAGGATATTAGATTGTCAATGGGCATCCTTGAGTCGAAAGAGTTTGTGGTACTCGTTGATCGGGCTTGTAAAGTTGAGGAATTGATCAAGGAAAAGAAGAAAACCGAGGTTGAGACTAGAGAAGTAAGGAAGGGGCATGCAAGCAAGTCATTTCCATCTCAGTCTAAGAAATCTAGGGACGTTTACTCTCATTCTCATGTATCAGTTGGGTACCCATACAGAGATCGTAAGAAGCAAGATTTGAGCTCAAAATCCCAGGCTACATCAGTGGCTAGTGTGGGCAATGTTAGATCGTCCAAACCAGAGTGCCAACATTGTGGTAGAAATCATTTTGGCAAGTTTAGAATGAACGATGGATCCTATTTTTGATGTGGTTCTCAAGACCACTTTATCAATGATTGCCCCGAGATGAATGAGAAAGAAAAGTTTCAAAGTGCAAGGCCAAGTGACGCCAATCCTAAAGGAAGACCTCAGAAGAATGTTAGAATTGGGGCTAGCAGCAAGAATGTAATGAGAGACACCACAGTGAGATCCAAAGCTAGAGCTCTGGTTAGAACCAACGCCATACGTGCACGTGAAGATGCATCTTCTCCTGATGTGATCAGCAACAGATTTCTCTCTATGAAAATACTGTTATTGCTTTGATTGATCCTAGCTCTACTCATTTGTATGTGTGTATGAAATTGGTGCCTAACATGAACATACCTGTTGAGTATACAGAGTTTATGATTAATGTGTCAAACCCACTAGGCAAGCATGTGATAGTCGATAAAGTATGCAAGAAATGTCCTTTGATAGTTAGAGGTCACTGTTTTCCAGCCGATTTAATGTTGTTACCATTCAATGAGTTTGATGTCATTTTGGGTATGGATTGGTTGACACTCTATGATACTGTAGTAAATTGTAGGAAAAAGGTTATTTAATTGAAATGTGAAAGTGATGAAACTCTTTGGGTTAAATCAAATGAACCGGAGAATTTACCAATTGTGATATCCTCAACGTTTGCCCGAAAATGTTTAAGGAAAGGTTGTGAAGCTTATTTGGCTTTTATAATGAATACAAAGGAGTCTAAATTGAAATTTGAGTCAGTACCTGTTGTAAGTGAATATGTGGATGTATTTCTGGAAGAATTACCCGGGTTACCCTTTAATAGAGAAGTAGAATTTGGTATAGAGCTAATACCTGGGACAATGCCTATTTTGATTTCTCCGTATCGAATGGCTCCTACTGAGTTGAAGGAGCTAAAGTCACAATTACAAGAGTTGACTGACAAAGGTTTTGTGAGACCAAACTTTTGACCGTGGGGTGCTCTGGTGCTATTTGTGAAAAAGAAATACAGATCCATAAGGTTGTGCATAGATTACTGGCAATTAAATAAGGTGACAATCAATAATAAATATTCATTGCCGCGGATTGACGACTTGTTTGATCAATTGAAAGGAGCAGCATGATTTTCTAAGATAGACTTGAGATCCGGCTACTATCAATTGAGAGTTAAAGAGTCAGATGTGCCTAAGATTGCTTTTAGGATGAGGTATGGTCACTACGAGTTCCTCGTCATGCCTTTTGGCTTAACAAATGCTCCCGCCGTGTTTATGGATTCAATGAATAGAATATTTTGGCCATATTTAGATAATTTTGTTAAGGTATTCATCGATGATATCCTAATTTATTTTAGAGGTAAGGTAGAACATGCCGAACACTTGAGGACCTTTCTGCAAACTCTAAGAGGCAATCAGTTGTATGCCAAGTTTATTAAGAGTGAGTTTTGGCTTCGAAAAATAGGGGTTTTGAGTCACATTGTATCGAGTGATGGCATTAGGGTTGATCCCAGCAAGGTTTTTGCTATTGTTGAATGGAAACCACCAAAGAATGTGATGGAGGTTAGAAGCTTCTTGGGTTTAGTGGGTTATTACAGGCAATGTAAAGGACTTCTCCATGATCGCTACTCCCATAACGAGTTTATTGCAAAAAAAAGTTAAGTTTGAATGGTCAGATAGGTGTCAGCAAAGTTTCGAGAAGTTAAAGAAATTATTGACGAAGGCTTTAGTATTAGTACAACTCGAATCAGGAAAAGAGTTCGTGATTTTTAGTGATGCTTCTCTAAATGGATTGGGATGCGTACTTATGTAGGAAGGCAAGGTTATAGCTTATGCCTCAAGACAATTGAAACCTCAGGAGAAGAATTATCCGACACATGACCTAGAATTGGCCGCCATAGTGTTTGCCTTGAAGATCTGGCGACATTATTTGTTCGGAGAGATATGCCATGTATACACCGATCATAAAAGTCTTAAGTACTAGATGACTCAGAAGGATCTAAACCTGAGACAACGGAGGTTTTGGAACTATTAAAAGATTATGAATTGATTATTGACTACCATCTGGGTAAGGTGAACATGGTCGCAGATGCATTGAGTGGAAAATCATTATTTGCACTGAGAGCAATGAACACCCAATTGGCTTTGACAGAGGATGGTTTGATCCTAGCTGAGTTAAAAGCTACACTGACATTTCTCCAAGAAATTTGTGAAGTTTAGATGAGTGACAATGAATTGCTAGCCAAGAGAACACAGTGTGAATCGGGTGTTGAGTCAGATTTTCAGATTGATTCCGATGGTTGCTTGAAATTCTGGGATAGGATTTGTGTTCCTAAGGATACCGAGTTGATTCGAAAAATTTTATTTTAGGCACATAATGATGTTTGTCAGTACACCCCGGAAGTACGAAAATGTACAACGATTTGAAGAAAATGTATTGGTGGTTGGGAATGAAAAGAGATATTTCAGAATTCGTATCCAAATACCTAGTATGCTAACAAGTGAAAGCCAAGCATCAAGTACCTTTGGGTTTACTTTACCCTACCATAATTCCCGAGTGGAAGTGGGATCAGATTATTAGGGACTTTGTGACGGGTTTGCCGGTAACCCCGAGGAAGAAAGATGCTGTATGGGTTGTGGTTGATCGACTGAAAAATTTGGCTCACTTTATTTTGATATGCACTAATTACCCACTCGATAAGCTAGACGATTTATATATTTCTAAAATTGTAAAGTTGTATGGAGTACCTTTGTCAATCATATCGGGTAGGGATCCGAGATTCTCATCACTGTTTTGGAAAAAGCTCCAAGAAGCTTTAGGTACAAAGTTAAATTTTAGTACTGCTTTCCATCCGTAGACCGATGGCCAGTCAGAGAGAGTAATTCAGATCTTGGAAGACATGCTCCAATGCTGTGTATTGGAATTCTAGGGCAGTTGGTAAAAGTACTTGTCGTTGGTGAAGTTTGCTTATAATAATAGTTTTCAGTCGAGTTTGAAGATGGCACCTTATGAAGCGTTGTATGGGCGTACGTGCCGAACACCTTTTTATTGGACCGAGCTTAGAGAGAGTCAGATTCACAGGGTCGACTTAGTCAAGGAGACCAAAGAAAAGGTTTAGGTGATTCGTGATTGTTTAAAGGCCGCTTCAGATAGGCAAAAATCCTACGCGTATTTGAAACGAAAAGAGATCGAGTTTCAAGTCGTAGATAAGGTATTTCTATAAGTATCCCCATGGAGGAAAGTTCTTAGATTCGGTAAAAAAGGTAAACTGAGTCCGCATTTTATCGGGCCTTATGTGAAATAAATAACTTTTGTGAAAAGATTTCTCGTGAAAACCAAAAAAGGGCCATTTTGCATAAGTTGTAAAATAGGTGATAAATGCATGAAATAATGAAAATTGTGGACTGCTTCTTTATAAAAAGTATTCGGCTAGGCTTGATTAGTGAGGAAATGTAATAAAAATCAAATTTCAGGCCTAAGGGTAAAATGGTCATATTATGAAAGCATAGGGGCAAAATGGCCATTTTGCCCCATTATAAATTTTTGAGTTTCTAGATTGATATGCTGATGAAATGAATGAATTTTATCAATATAGATCAAGAGAAGCCTGATTCGGGTCTTGATCGGGGTAAGAACAAAGTCTACGAGGATTAAGCTCGTTTCCATCATTTTGTACCAAAGGTAAGTACATATGTAAATAATGTGTTATTGTAGCATACTTTTAAATGTTTTATCGTTATCATGTATAATAATTTTACTTGTTACCATAGAAGTATTAATGTTGTGATATAAGAGTAATCTACTCGTTGAATAAGTGCAACAACAACATGATAGATACTAAATCTCGTGAACCTCTGAAGTAGTATAGGACAATAAAAAGGGTATGTCATGAGAAACTATTTGGTCTGAACTCATGAGTTATGTCTGAGTTCATGAGATAAGTGAAATATGTAATGTGAGTCCGGGTACTAAATTTGTGTGCAGATTCGTGAGTAGCTCAATGAGCAGGCATTACATGATAGAGCTATGGGGTCCGGGTACTGACTTAGAAAAAAGGCCCGTGAGTAGCTCAAATATGCAAGTATTGCAAAGTACTAAGTCACTTTGGCTACTTGTATAGTACTCAAGAGTAAACTATCCGTGTATCTGTTGACACCTCCAAGTGTCTAATGGGTAACTCGACGAACGGATTAGCGATACTCCCAATAAGGTATGTTAGTAGAGAGAATGAACTTGAGTTATTTTATGGGCAATTACATGTATGTGTACTAAACTCTCGAATGAGGACTTTAGTATGTGATGAGATGTACTAAGTATGCATAAAAGAAGTGTAGAGTAAGATAATGAGGTTAAAACGACATATCGTTTAAGTTTGATAAGCCATTGATTGATGAATATGTTTCAATTACACTTATTTGCATATATGTACTTACTAAGCTCCCATGCTTACCCTCTTTCCTTTCCTTTTTCTTATAGTGCTGCCAAAGTAACTCGAGGATCATCGACTATGTCGAGGAAGCCAGTCACACCATCCTTGAAGCACTCGGTATAGCTAGTTTTATCATTTTGATTATGGCATGTATAGGAGCTCTTGATTTTGGTTTAGGTGTCATATTATTTTGGGCCAAATGTGTTGGCTTATTTTAGTGCTTGATTCATTTTGTATAAGGCCATGAAAATGGCTAATATTGAAGGTTAATATACGAATGCAAGATAATCTTTCATGAATGTAAAATTGTTGGCATGGTTGAATGTGTGAAATGTATATAGACCTTAGCTATGGTTGTTTGGTTGAAAAATCATATTAGGCTAGATTTTGATATGTTGATTGGTATTAAATTGTGTTTTAGGGTGGCATAGGGCCTTTGTAAATAGCCTTATATTGTCCACACAGGTAGACACACGGCCAGCCCCATGGGCGTGTTGTCCGGCCATGTGTCCCCTACACGTAAAAGTTTTAAGTCAGTATGCATGATAGTAAACACACAGGTAGAGACAAGGCCGTGTGTCTCAGCCATGTGGAGGACACGGCCCATGGCCACGGGCGTGTGCCCCTTATTGGATGCTAACATCAGAAATAAAATGTCAAGGTTTTTGAACACGGGCTAGAACACGAGCGTGTCATGGCCATGTGAGGGACACGGGCATAGACATGGGCGTGTGCTAGGCCGTGTGAAAACCCCTGTAGGTTTGAATTTAGAATTTAATTTACATGAGCGTGGGGCACGGACGTGTCCTTAGAGGCTTAGGCCGTGTGTGTCACATAGGCCATCAGCGCGGCCATGTCAAAATGACCACAAGGACGTGTTGCCCTTCCACAGGGGTGTGTTTAAGGTTTATTTTTCTAAAATTGGTTTAAGACCCGGGCCAGTCCCGATTGGTTTTCGATGGACGTTTGAGTCCTCATAGGCCATGTTAAGGAGTTTAGATAAAGTTTTAAATTTGATCAAGTTTGATGATTCAAAAACATTGGAATGTAAGTGATTAAGTGTGGTAACGCCTTGTATCCCGTCTCAACGCAGGACTTGGGTATGGGGTGTTACATTCTATCATTGACACAATATCCTATTTTCTTATTCAGCTGATATCTTTGACAGAAAATCTAAAGAAATAGTCACAATTTAGACTCTTCTTTCTCAAATATTTCCAACCCTTAGGCTTGGTGAGTTCTAAATAATAGTCCTGTTTCAAGTTCTTGTACTATTTAGAAGCTTCCAGAGTAATATGCAGAACTCCTTTTGTGAAAGTATTATTAGTCCATTAATCGTTATTTCAATACAAGATGCTTGATAAAGATCATAATGATGGACAAAAAAGAAATTGATTGAAAGCATAGCTCGAGACAAATAAGTTAATCATAGATGGCAGATACAATAAGAAAGAAATTGATTGAGAGCATAGCGTGAAATGAAAAAATTAATCAAAGATAGCAAACACTACTAAAATTCAAAATGAGTAAGATGAAAACAGATGTCCCAAATATCGCAGTATGAGCTTTTCTGCAAAACTTCTTGAGGACCATTTTGAGCTTGAGATGTGTCTAGGAGACCTAGAGTACTTTATTGATGCCCCAAGATGTAAATTTCCTCTTCCTTGTTAATTCTGAGAGGACAAGGCTACCACATGCCTCATCTTCGATCAAAATTTGAGTTGCCCTTTTTCGGGTTTTTAACTCAAAACCCCTTTGGTCTCAAGGCACCCTTTGTAGGTTTTTGCCTTGGTCTCTCTAATTTTTCCTTTATTTTTTTAGATGAAATGCTCATTCTTTGGTCAAAATTTGAGCCTCCCCTTTCGGGTTTTCAACTTAAAACTCCTTTGGTCTCAAGACGCCCTTTGCAGGTTATAGCCTTGGCCTCTCCGTTTTCTTTTCTTTTTTTTTTCTTTTTCTTTTTTTTCTTTTTTTTAGTGAAGTATTATTGGTTGAATCGAAATTCATAGGATTAGGCAGACTCTTGCCATCCATCTTGGTCAATATCAACGCTTCCCTAGAGAAGGCCTTCTTTACCATATAAGGTCCCTCTCAATTTCGCATCCACCTTCCTCTGAAGTCCCTTTTTGTATGGGAGGGATCTTTTTCAATACTAAGTCTCCCTCGTGGAGTTCTCTGGGGTGAACTTTTTGTTGTAAGCTCACATTATTCATTTTTGGTACATCTGACCATGACGGATGGCCTTCATCCTTTTCGCTTCAATTAAGTTTAATCATATTGGGATTGGATCCATTCTGCTTCATCCAAATTCAGCTCAATAAAAACTCGGAGAGAAAGAATCTCGACTTTAATGTGAAAAACCGCTTTCATTCTGTAAACTAATGGGAAAGGTATTGCCCCAGTGAAGGTCCTGACAGTCATTTGATAAGCATAGAGGGTAAATGGTAGCTTTTCATGCTAATCTTTATAAGTCTCAGTCATTTTCCCCACAATCTTCTTAATGTTCTTATTGGTTGCCTTAACTACACCATTCATTTTTGGGCAATATGGCGACGAGTTGTGGTGTCTGATCTTGAATTGACTACAAACCTCCGCTATCGTGGTGTTGTTCAAATTCAGCGCATTGTTAGATATGACCTTTTCTGGCATTCCATATCGACATATGATTTCTTTCTTTAAGAACTTGCTAACTGTCGATTTTGTGACATTGGCATATGAAGTCGCTCCTACCCATTCGGTGAAGTAATCGATGACCACGAAGATGAATCGATGCCTATTGAAAGATTTTGGTAAGATCGGCCCAATGACACCCATGCCCCACATAGAGAAAGGCCATGAAGAAGTCATAATATGAAGAGGTGAAGGAGGCACATGAATTTTGTCTCCATAAATTTGACGCTTATGACATCTCTGATGCAATCCCCTTCCATGGTGGACCAGCAGTACCAGAACCTCATAATTTGCCTGGCCATTATAAAACCATTAGCATGTATTCTTTAGACACCCTTGTGGACCTCTTCTAAGACTTTCTTAGCCTAAACAGCATCCACACGTCTTAGTAGCCCAGGCATATCTTGATACGATTATACAAAAACATCTTTGAATTCTTGGAATAATTCAATGACGTCTCGCTTTGTCTCTGTGGTGATACAGGCTTTGATCTTCACCTCTTTCTCTTCTCCTAGGCTTACAATGTCCACTGACTCTTTGTAAGGTAGGATCTGTTTTTAATCTTGTCCAACCATCCTTAATAAATCAAGAGATAGGTTACAATCTCTGTCATCTTCAAGGTCCTAAGATCCCTCTAGACACATATCTCTCTCAAAAGGAGATTCTGGGTCAGTAGCAGCGTCACTTCTGTCGTTGATATCTAGAGACCCATTGTAGGCACGAAAGAATATCCAAAGAATAAAAGAATTTAAGAATAATTATTTGTATGGTATGATTCATGAATAAAGAATAAAAGAATATTTGAAAGGAAGTCCAAAGAACAAAAGAATCTAAGAATAATTATCTGTATAGCATGATTATGAATGAAATGGAAAGAATAAAAGAATATTTGCTCACAATGACAACAAAGATGCATTTTATTGAAATAAAGATGTTGAACATGAGCCTATTTCACAAAAGGATTCTTATTGCTTCTAGGATTAAAGAAACAAGTGTGTTTTGAACATTACTTTGAATCAGCTCTAAAAATTACAGGAATCTCTTCCATAGTCCAATTGTTCAGAACAATTCCAGGTTCATAAGGGTAGATGCCTGATAAATTTTCTCTTTCAATTCCATCTTTGGATATAGTGTTGATGTTCCAATTTTCGAACATTCCTTCCGTATATTCAAAGAATTCTAGTTCCTTAATATCCATCAGGCCTTGTACCAAGGCTCTAAATTCATTGCACTTTTGAATCTCGTGGTCCTCTTCATTATGGAACTCATAGTAGTTCCTTTCTTCTCTAGGTTTCTCCCCTAAATCTTGTGTGATTAATCCTCCTTCTACCATTTTCTTCCAAACCTCCCTCAGCGGGGTTTTCACTTTTGCTACATCTATCTTGATTCTCTTCCCTGCATTCTCGATTATGGCGTTTACCCCTTTGTCAAAATGGTTAGGTAACGAATTTTCTGTACCAGATGGATCATCGGATTTCACAATACCCATTTTGATGAGTATTTCGATTATCTTTTTAAAAGTGGTGTAGTTCTCGATCGAGTGTCCTGTGATTCCCATGTGGTACTTGCATTGGGCGTTCGCGTCGTACCATTTGGGGTATGGGGGCTGCATAGGTCTTAGGTAGAAATGGGGTACTACATGTACATCAAACAAAATTTGGTACAACTCCCCATACGTGATTGGTATGGGCGTGAACCAGAGTTTTTCTGAGTTCAGTCTTGATTGGGTTCTTGCCTTGGAGGGATCTGATGGCTAGTAGTTGTCATCCTTAGCTGGCTTACGGTAATTGGCTTTGAATAGCCCTTGTTATACGTACCCGTATTATTTACCTTATTTTCCCTCTTCCTTGGGGCCTTTAAAGTATTGATTTGAGGGCTCCATTTACACCTTTTTCGTTTCCAATGATCTTCAAATTTCTTTGGTAGTTCCGCTCTCGCCCTTTTTGTTTCTGTTATATCATCCAAATCAGGGACAACAGGATTGCTTAGATTATCCGCCGGGTTAGAACCTGAACCTATTGAGAAGTTCACCGATACCGAGGTACCGATCTGGTATTGGGGTTTGATGTTAACAGACACCCTTTATGGGTACACGTTTGGTTTTGCTTGGGTGTTTGCTGGAGTAAAGCCTGAAGGATAGGCAGGATTCTCATTATCGTCCCCGGAATTGATCATAGGGATCTTTCCTTTTTCTAACCCCCAGCCAACAACTGGGTTAACTGGCTCATCATATTTATTTGGAATTCTAGCATCTGATCTCTCATATCTTGTTGAATTTTGGCCAATTTCTCATGCATCTGTACTTGCATTTGCTCTAACCTCTCCAACCTTTGGTTCATTGCTGTAGGTTTTCCTCATGTACCGTAACGATATTCTAGGGTAACTGCCATAATTTTGATTAATTAGGGTCCTTCTGGAAAATTCAATGCATATGATGATATGCAATGTAGATGCATGAAATGAATGCAAAAAGGAGGCATTGACTCTGATTCAATTCTGTTAGAACAACTTCTCTAGAAAACAAATTTCTTTACATAAAATGGATTACATATAGGACTTTGCCCTAATACTCAAAGTCTTAATCTCCCTAAGAAGCCAAGGTAACTCCTAACCTCGATCCGATTCTGATTCACTTCAAACTTTAAATGTCAACTTGAACTGCTAGGGTTTGCAAATGATTGGCCACCTCTTGTATTTGAGCCACTAATTCTTCCAATGGAGAGTAGTTCTCAGAGAATACTCGATAAGAAACCTTTTCTACCCTCTAAAAGTGGCTATGGAAGTAGAAGTTGTGCACACCCAATGAAACTAGCTTCCCCTCTTCTTCGGCATGCATTCAAGGATTTAAAAGTTCGGGCCAAGATTGCCGGGATGGGTGTGACCCTTTTATCAAGCTGGTCAAACAAGCCTGAAACTGCCTCATCTACGTGCCCCAGTGCTTTAGGGAAGATTACTAACCCGTAGATACTTAAGGCGAAGGTATCGTCCTTTCTTTGCGTCTGGATGCTTCAAAATCAGGTTTGCAAACTTTCTCTAGGGATATATTTGATTTCTCCTTTTTGCTTGATCCGGGCCACAACCTATTGCTCACCCATCCCTGTGATGCTCACTAGTTTCTTCAGGAAAATTAGGATACTGGTAGCTCTAGAGTAGGCCTTGTTAGCTTGAATCTTCGGGCATCAAAATAAAGTGGTATACTCTTCCATCGTAGGTACCAAATCCACTTTTCCAAAAGTGAAGCAATTGCAGGCTAGATTCCAAAATTGAGCCAGAGTTCGAAACAAATGTTTGTCTACTTTGATGTCGAATAGATAGGGCAACTCACCATAATTACAGTAAAATAGCTGCTTGATTTCATCATTCCATTGGACCTATATCTCTTCCATGCCTGGAGATTGTATTAGGTCACGTCGATACGAGTGAAGTTCCATGATTCTAATACGTACCTCTCCGTCAGATTATCACCTTTCTCTAGTTGCGTTTTCTCAAATCGTATTCGAACAGCCGCACTATCTTCCACTTTATCAAGAGATTCATTTTCCATGGAAAGCTCTCTATTTAGTAATCAAACGTGAATCAACACCTCTTTTTTTATGATGAAAATGCAATGCAATCATAACCAAAACAAAATGAAATAGGTTAGTACAAAGGAAAAGCAAGCAAAAATAAATAGAGCACCTATTCGAGTGACCACTAGGGTTTGGTATGGCTCTACCTAGGGTAGGTTTTCTAGGGCTCATTATATGTGGTTTGGTTCTACGGTAAGGATACCTGAACCAGCAAATTCCTCGATCCTCACCCATTATAGGCTCATATAGACCGAGTTCAGTTCAGGGGAATACATTTCCCTATGGCTGCACGGAGATGAAAATCTCATGAAGACGTAGGTACGGATGTATCCTGAAAGCGATCCACTATCCTACACGGAGGTGAAAACCTCACGAAGGAATAGTTTCTAACTCCCACTTAAAAGGGTGAAATCAACCGATTTATGCAATGCCATATCTGGAGATATATCAAAAAGGCTCAAATCAATAAAGTAAACATATTATGACCAAAGCGACAAAAATGACAAATGAAATGCAAAGAAAAGATCGTAATTTTAAACCGAATTTTCCAATTTTTGACAAAAAGACAGAAAATAATCAATTTACGACTTGACTCTCTTATTTGTTCCCCAGTGGAGTCACCAAGCTATCGAAACCATTTTTTTTGTAAAAAGGGTCGATTTTGATTTTGAGAATGGAAATGAACATGGGAGTCGCCACCAATCCTTTTTTTATGAGGTGTGATCGGATCACCTCACAATTTGAACATTTTAATAAAATATTTTGGATTTACTAAAACAACAATTTTGGTTTACGAAATTTGAGAAAAATGGGTTCGGGAGTCAGTTACATGCGAGGAAGGATTAGCACCCTCGTAGCGCCCAAAATTGGTACCTAATTGGTTAATTAACGTCTTAACGCCGAATATTTGAAAACTTGAAAGAAATTACATTAGCATCCCTTTTTTATTAATGTTAATTTTATGAAAAAATTTGCTTGGATAAATCAAAACGAATGTTAAAGACCCTGTAGTCTTGAGGTAGCAAAATATCACATCCCGTAAGTTAGGACATGACACTTTGAACCTTTGAGAACAAGCTTGTCTTTATTTTTATTTTTGAAATCTCATGTGTTTTAATTTAGAAGGATATTCAATTGTTTAGATCCAACGAGAAAGAATCGAGACCTCATAAGTTAGGGCACGACTTTCTCGAGTTTCTAAATACGGAATATTGCCTTTATTTTTATTTAAAATTCATGTATTTTGAAATTTGAAGGGCTATTCGGCTATTTAGATTTAACGAGAAAATCGAGACCCCGAAAGTTAGGGTATGATTTCTCTAATTTCCTAAATGCGCAAGATTGCCGGTTTTCAAAATTTTATTTGTTACAAGGTTGGGTAAAAATGTATAAAGTTTAAAATGGTTCACGAATGAAATGTCATATTAGCAAAGGGCAATAATGAATATGTTAATAAAACAACGTATGAGAATCGTATAATACACTATTTTAACATTAACAAGAACTATGAAATGACAAATAAAATAAATAATGACAATGATAATAGCAACAACACACACACATAAAGAACAATGCAAATCAAATAATGGAGACAAAGAAACAAATATACAAATAAATTTAAGGGAAGATAATTTGTAAAATATCGAAAATAAAGAATCAAGTTAAAGTAAAATGAAATTAAAGATATAATTTGTAATAAAATATATAAATAAATAATATAGTAAATAAATAAGCAAAATTAATCAAAACACGAATTAAGTTGAAACTCACGAAGTTTAAAACTCATATTGCAAAATAAATGAGGAAAAAGGAAATACGAATATACAAATAAAATGAAAATAGATAGTAAAAACTTAAAAATATAAAAATAATAAAAAGAAGAAATAACGAATAAATGACTACATAAAATAGATAAAATAAATATGGTAATGTTAAATTTAAGCAAAAAATTTAAAGGATGGAATGAAATATTTAAAAGGTAAAAGTATAATGAACAAAATAAATAAATGTAACAAATAGAAACAGTGTTAAATTTAGCTATTAAAAAAATAAAGGATAAGAAATAAATAACACATAAAAAAAAAATCCAAAGGAATGACTAAATTTAAAGAAATAACAAAGTAGTTTTAAAATTATATCAAAATATATAAGTAGACAGATGATAAATAAGATATATATAAGATTTTAGGTAAACAAAAAAAAAAAAAATATATATATATATAATAATAATAATAATAATAATAATAATAATAATAATAATAATAATAACAATAATATTACAAGACCAATTAATTTAATAATATAATAACAGAACAAATAAATAAATATAAAAAAGAGAAAGTATAATAATAAACTAATTAATTTGATAATAAAATAATCAAGAATCACAAGGAAAGGACTAAATTGAATTTTAAAAAAAATTGAGGCGAATTTGAAAATAAAATAAAAGAAAAGGACCAGATTGAATGCGCGAATAACGAGGGACCAAAACGGGAAATAATCCCCCTCCAAAACGTGCAGCTTCAAGGCGGGCTTAATTGAAAACCGAAATAAATTGCCGGGCCAAAATTAAAGATTAAAAAAGACTTGATTGCAAGAGGATAAAAGGCGGAAGGACTAAACTGGAAAATACCCTAAAAGTTAAAAACGCACAGATCCCCTAAGCGGGTCGGGTCAAGGCACGGGTCGAGGGCAAAACGATGCTGTTTTGGCGTTTGAAATTAAAATCCAAAACGATGTCGTTTTGGAACCCCTATTTAAGTCAAAATTTTTCCAAAAAAATTCATTTCAACACATTTTCAAAAAAAAAAAAACTTCAAAAACACTCTCCTCTCTCTCTCTCTCTCTCTCTCTACCCTCCAAGTATTCGGCCATGGCTCCGGCGCCGGACCACCGTGGCGGCCGCCGGTCGCCGACGACAGCGCCGCCGTCCACGGCTGCTGAAAAAATAAAATAAAAACCTTGTTTTTTCTATTTTGAGTCTCCGAACCCAATAGAAGTTGATTTTCATCGGAATCGACAAACCTCGGCCACCTATGGTGACACGATGCGAGAACGATGGTAAGGTTTCGATTCTATTCTTTTATTTTTTTCTTTTCAAACATAAAATAAACAATATAAAAAAATGAAATAAAACGAAATAAAAAAACCACCTTTTAAGAATTTTTCTTCTGATTCGATTACTATTTTTTGTATTTCAATATCTGTGTGTATGCGTAAAAAAAAATTTACATCGATCCTCTTTTGCTTTTATAGCCGAAAGAAAATAAAGAAAAGAAAAATACAAAATTTTTTTGCTCGTTTTTTACTTGCTGTTGTCCTTGATCGTGATTTTTCGTGATAAGTTTTATAAATTTATAATTAATCGTTCTTGAAACTAACTATTATCACGATGTAGGCAAATGTACCTATCGAACAGTAGTATAGCTTTAGCAAGACCGGATTGTCGAACCCAAATGACTAAAAGTACTAGTAATGACCTTCTTTCTATTATCTAGCCTAAGAATAAAGGGGTTTGTTTTAACTAACTAATTATCTAAACTAAGAAATTGCAGAAAATAGAATTGGGCAATTACTTTTGGAAAAAAACGATTGATTTAGGATAATACCTAAGGAAAAATCCACTTAGACTTTAGTTGTTATTCTAGCTCCGAACCGGACGATTTATTCATTTAACTTGTTCCGTAGAGATCCCAAAGTTATGTTATTATCCCTATTCAAGACTTATAACGTCTAATCCCTAGGTTGAATAATTGAGACTTTTCTCTAATTAACACCCTAAGGTTGCATTAACTCGATCTATGGACCCCCTTATTAGGTTTCACCCTTATCTGGCAAAATCTTGTCACCCTATCTCTAGGCGCGCAATCAACTCCGCTTAATTACGACAAAGTCACTCTTAGCCAAAGACTATTCATCCTGCAACTAAGAGCATTAACTTGAATCGATATCCTAAAATACCAAAACAAGAATTAAGAACACATAATTAAGAACAAGTCAAATATTTATCATACAATTCAGAAAATAATAACAAGATTCGTCTTAGGTTTCATCCCCCTTAGGTATTTAGGGGTTTTAGTTCATAAGTAAATAAGAAAACATCTCAGAATAATAAAGAATACAAAACATAAAGAAAACCCAAAACTCCTGAAGGGAAATTGAGGAGAGATCTTCAGTCTTGATGATGAATCCGGCTTCTAAGATGGATCAATCAGCTTCCATGGAGTAATTCCTTACTCCCTATTCTCTGTCTCCTTTTAGTCTTCCTCCCGGGTGTTTAAATAGGCTTTAGAATGCGTAAAAGCCCTCAAACTTGCCCTTTTCCGAATGGAACTTAGCTAAGGCTCGACAGGGACACGTCTGTGTGCGATTACTTTAGGCTGTGGTCGAGCCTGTTAGATCAACATGCTCGTGCTGAGGTTGATTTGAGCTGTGGTCGAGCCTGTTAGATTGGCACGAGCTTGTGTTCTGCCCGTGTGAGGAAGTCCAGGCCATGTTATTTTCCCCTGTCGGCCCGTTTTCTCCGTTTTTGGCCCGTTTCTCGTTCTTTTCGTCCTTCTATGCTCACTTAAGTATAAAACATGAGATTAAAAGATTAGGAGCATCAAATTCACCAAATCTAAGGAGAAATAATTCATAAACGTGTTAAGTGAGGGATAAAAATATGTATAAATTATGGTTTATCAGTCCTTTTTTTGTCCATTTTTTTAGGTACGGAGGAGAGGACATGAAGGCACGGGGTGGTGGTACAGAGGTGACCTGGCACTGGAGGCTATTGCGGCGCAAGAAGAGGCTAGGTTAGGGCTAGGGTTTTTGAGGGTGTTTAAGTTTTTGGGCCATTCGGGCCTTGTAATTTTGGGTTTAAATTTCAGGCTTGTCATTGGGTTTTGAATTTGGGTTATGTTTTTATTTTTGGGCCTGGTGTAGTGGACATTTGGCCTATTATTTATTTGGATTTGGTTTTATTTATATATTTTTTTGTTTTTGATTTTTGTATGGGCCTGGGCAAATTGGGCCTGTTACACGCGTATGATTTCTGACGATCGGAAGCTGCTTTCAGACTATCTCGAATCACTTTTACTTTTTATTTAGTTTCTTTTATCAAATCAACCTCGTGTATCTTATTTTCACTGAGCTCAGTCCAATACAATGGTGTACAACATTTGCGACCATATAATGCTTCGTACGGTGCCATTTTATTTCTCGATTGAAAACTATTATTGTAAGCGAATTGAATGAAAGGAAAATACTATTCCTACGAACCTTCAAACTGAAGAATGCAACATCTCAACATATCCTTGAGTATCTGAATAATCTGCTTGGATTGACCATCCGTTTGTGGGGGAAAAGCTGTATTGAAGTGCAATATCGTACCCAGAGCATCTTGCAATTTCTTCCAAAATCGTGATGTGAACTTCGGATCTCTATCTGACACAATAGATAATGGCACACCGTGAAATCTCACTATATCAGAAATGTATAATTCAGCTAACTTATCCAGTGAGTAATCGGATCGTATCGGAATAAAATGGGCTGATTTCGTCACTCGATCAACCACAACCCAGATAGAATATTTCTTTCTCGGAGATAGAGGCAAACCCGAAACAAAGTCCATTGTCACTCTATCCCATTTCCATTCTTGAATCATAATCAGCTCTAAAAAATCAGATGGCACCTGATGTTTAGGTTTAACTTGCAGACAGATCAAACATTTCGAAACAATGTCAGAGATATCACTTTTCATTCTAGACCACCAGTAATGCTGTTTCAAGTCTTTATACATTTTCAGACTACCCGGATGAATAGATAATCGACTGTTGTGAGCTTTATTCAAAATCATCTAAATTAACTCTGAATTTCTCGGAACACAAATTCTATCTCGGAATCTCAAACAATCATCTTGCTTTTAATTCGGCTAAAACTGAACCATTATTAGACAAAACCAAATGAGCATTCATCGCACCCAGGGTAAACAATGATTTTTGACTTAGAGCGTCACCAACAACATTTGCTTTTCCCGGATGATAATCGATTACAAGCTCATAGTCTTTTAGCAATTCTAACCACCTTCTTTGTCGCAGATTCAGATATTTCTGGGTCATTAGATATTTCAAACTCTTATGATCAGAATATACGTGACATTTCTTACCAAACAGATAGTGGCGCCAAATCTTCAAAGCAAACACAATAGTCGCCAATTCTAGATTGTATGTCGGATAATTCTTTTCGTGCGGTTTCAACTGTCTCGAAGCATAGGCTATAACTTTTCCTTCTTGCATCAGAATGCAACCCAGACCATTCAACGAAGCATTACTATAGATCACAAATTCTTTACCCGATTCAGGTTGTACTAACACTGGAGCTTCAGTCAATAGGGCTTGCAATTGATCAAAGCTTTTTTGACACTTTTCAGACCATTCAAACTTCACATCTTTCTAAAGCAGTTTCATTAACGGAGTTGCAATCATGGAAAAGCCTTTTATGAACCGTCTATAATAACCAGCAAGTTCTAGAAAACTGCAGACTTCAGAAACATTTCTCAGAGGCTTCCAATCCAGAATAGTTGAAATTTTGTTCAAATCAACTTGAATACCATATGCTGATACAATATGGCCCAGAAAACCAACTTCTCGTAACCAGAATTCACATTTGCTATACTTCGCATATAGTTGCTTATCTCGCAAAGTTTGTTGTACTATTCTCAGATGTTCGACATGCTCGGATTCATCAAGTGAATAAACCAATATGTCATCAATGAATACGACAACAAATCGATCTAAATATGGTCTAATGATCCACATTTGAAGCAGGCCCGATCATACAGTTTACAATTACCAGGATGTCTTTTACCATAATGTTTACACTCGGGTCGATGGGATCTAGCATTTCCAATACTAGCAACGGAAGTGGTTGGAGCTTTGAAACTCGAATACGATCTAGTACGATCTTTACCCGAATGTCCCACATTAGCCATTGAATGGCTATTATCATCTCAAAATTTCTTTGTTGCCGAATGAAATGAATTGCTCGATGATGTTTTTTGCACTTTTCTAGCTTCTGAATTAGCTTTTCTTTTATCTTTCCCGAGCTCTTCAGCTTTACATGCTCGTTCCACAAGTACAACAAATTCTTTTATCTCTAAAATCCCAACTAACAAAGGATGTCTTCATTCAAACCATCCTCGAATCTCTTGCACATGATTGCTTCGGTCGAAATACATTCTCGAGCATACTGACTCAATCTTTTACTGAAAGAAATCCCAAGTGACTCGCTCTCTCGGAACCATAGATATCAATGTCTTCTACCAATGATACAACGTATCTCTCAAAAGTGAAACGACACATTTTATGCATTCATCCGGATTCAAAGACAATTCATCGAACACTTGTATCGTATTCTCTAACCAGAACTCGGCTCTTTCAGTATCATCATTTGTAGTAGCACGAAATTCTTTAGCTCCATATGTTCTAATCTTATCAACCGAAGGCTTAATTAACTAATTCAGTTTAGCTTGTGGCATGACAGAGACTTGCGGAGGATTTACCGAGAGTGGAGGTTGTTGAACAGCTAGATTAGTTTTAATGTATTGGCTAAACCAATCATTCATCATCTAATAAAAGGCTTGTTTAGCCTCTCCATCATGGCTACTAGTAGCCGGTCTAGAGTCGGATGGCATTGTCCCTTGCGCGGGAGCAGGCGCATTACTTTCTACATCGTCAGCTACGGCTTGTTCGGGATCTATTTGCTAAATAAAAACACATTTTTATTGTCAGGATTCATCACACTATCGCAGTTCATAAATATGGCATGTATAGCTAGACTCACATACGCTATGGTAGTCCTAGAACCGACTAAACCATAGCTCTGATACCAATAAAATGTAACACCCCTAACCCGTATCCATCGCCAGACTAGGGTTAAAGATGTTACCGGACAAACCAAAACATTTACACACAATTCGTATACATCATCACAAACATATTCAAACATCAATATTAAGTCCCTTACATAGGTCATCGAAACCTTACGCATGCTTTAATAAGGGGTCCAGGCTAAACTGAGCTCATACAATTTTTTTCAAAATTTAAACATATTTCAAAGTTGTACTGGTCACACGCCCGTGTGAACAGGCCGTGTGCCTTACATGGCATTTGACATGCCTGTGTGTCTAGGCCGTGTCAAAACAGGGCATACATACTGACTTGCTTACACGGCCACAAGACACGCCCGTGTGCCTTGGCCGTGGTAAAAAAATTGACTTGGGCCACACAGCTAGCTACACGCCTGTGTGCCTTGACCATGCTCAAGTTTGACTTAAAATCGTAGGGTATCCCAGGGGACACACGGTCGTGCAACTTAACCGTGTGTCGCAAATGGTTGAGACACACGCCCATGTGGACAAAAATAGGCCATTTAAAAAGCCAATTTTCTACCCAATTTGGGTCAAACCTACAAGCATCAAAACAAGCACAATTGCATAACAATTTCAGCCAATTTTCAATACCAAAACTTACATCATTCATGCTATATTATTGACAACAATTTCATACTTGTAACACATATCAAAACATGTCATCCTATAAGTCCAAAATCATACCAAAACGTATGGTTTCATAATCTCCAAACATACAATCAAATCTCATGCCAAAAGCTTACCAATTTCCATAATAGACACATTCCAAAAACTTACCAAATTGAACAATTCTCTTGGCCATTCAAAGCACTTCATATAAGCACAATTTGCATCACATATCATATACCAAAATCAAACCATAAGTTCAACCACAACTAGCCATATGACATGGCATGATATATACATTACAAAACATATCAAAATACTCCTAGCCTATACATGCCATATTCTAAAATATACATTTTCAAAAGGTACCAAAATATAGTTCGATAGTGCAATGACGATCCTCGACGATCCTCGAGCTCCCAGTAGCTTCGATATAAAAAAAATAGTTGAAAAACACATAGTGTATGCTTTCAAAAGCTTAGTAAGCCATATACAAATAAACTAATCATTCAAAACATATATATACATCATCAAATTACATATACTTTGTAGCCAACAACCAAAAAAACCTCTTGTTCATAAACATATCACATATTCTCAAATCATTTACACATATAGCATATATTTACATGCTTAAATTATATATCATCATTTGCATGTATACTTACCTTTCATTCTCAAACATAGTATACAATTCAAACGTACTTGAATTGGATACATGTCTCATATAATCATTCATTTTCTCGGAATGCCCGTTGAACCACTCAGAATCATAAGGATACACAGATAGCTCAAAAAGCTCGTACAATGCCAACGTCCCAGACGTGGTCTTACATGTAATCAAATATCGATGCCACTGTCCCAAAAAAGGTCTTACATGAAATCAAATACGATGTCAACGTCCCAGATGCGGTCTTACACATAAATCATAAGTCATTGCCAACGTCCTAGACGTGGTCTTACACGATAACACACGTCAGATCCTATGTCATGACATATGTATCCTAACTATTCCTAAGGTTCGTACGGGACTTTTCAGACGTCGGAACTCTGCCAATACTTTCTCGGATGTCTCATTTCTTTTCTCAACTCATATATTCATCATCATAGTTCAATGGCATATAATTGATAGTAATTCAATTCAAAACACATTTATTTGTATATAGACTTACCTCATACAGAAGAACGAAAACGAGCTACTATTCAACGACTTTCGTTTTCCCCCGATCTAATTCATTTTTCTTTGGTTCTTGATCTAAGAATATTCAAATTTAACCATTTTATTCACTAAATCATTCAATTTAATCCAAAAACACACATTTAGGGCATTTTACAAATTAGCCCTCATATTTTCACATTTTAACAATTTAGTTCCTAATTCACAAAAATCACAAAATACACTAAATTTCTTTAAATGTATGCTTGGCCTAATTCTACTAGTACTCATACAAGTCCACATTTCATTTGTTTTACATTTAAGTCCCTCAATTCACAAATCTTACAATTTAGCCCATTTTACTCAAATTCATCAAAAATTCAAAGACAAAATATACTAACCCAAAACATATCTTTCATTTTCCATCCACTAACTTCACAAACCTTACAAAATCAACAATGACATAACTCAAAATCATCATCAAAATTAGAAATTTAAGCATGGGCTTTATAGATTACAGTGCAATGATTACAAAAACGTAAAAATCATCAAAAAACAGATCAAAACACATACCTAATTTCAAACTCAAAGTGTCGAAAACCTAAAACAAGAATATGGCTTCTTCTTTCTTTGTGAATTTGGCAAAATGGATGATAATATGACTAAAATTATGTTTTTTTTATTTAATATATAATTAATATGCTAATTTCCAAAATACCCTTTCATAAACCATTAAATAAATCACATAGATTAGGGCCATTAATGTCCATTAGCCATGTAAATGGCATATTAACCACATAAGGACTTATCATTTACAAAGACATAACAAATAGGCATACTTAACATATAGCAAGCAACTTTACATTTTACGCGATTAGGTTCTTTTATCGAATTGAGCACACAAACGATTAAATTTTCATACGAAGCTTTCACACATGTCAATTCACATATTATAAGCACAGAAAATAATATTAAATTATTTTTTTGACTTAAATTTGTGGTCCCAAAACTATTCTGACTAGGGTCTAAACTAGACTGTTACAGTTCAAGTGTGTCCATGACTGCTAAAGTGAAGGATTAGTTAGGGAGGTGTGGTATGTCTTATTCGATTTAACCCTTAATAGCCTGTAATGGCTTCTATAACAGCTTGTTTTTTAGTGGCGTTGGAAACAATGATTTTGGGATCACAATTTCAACGAGTGAGTTTGGAAACATTAGTAATTAATATTTATGAGTTAAATATAGTATTATGGTGAATTTTGATTAGATAGATTGTATTAATTGGTAAGTTAGTCAAAATACAAGTGGTGCATACCGAAATTGATTGATTTTGAAAAATGAGGTATCATGACCTCATTTTCATAAACTAAGCTTGTACATAAGTGGGTTGAAGTTTGGTCTGGAAATTTTGATGATTTGATAGTTAATTAGGGAAAAGGGAATAAATCATAAAATCTATAAAAGTTAATCAATATTGATTTTAATTAGTTAAAGTTATTAATTAATGCATGTTTAAGGATTTATGTGGAAAATAGCCACATTCTAACACGCATGGATGGTTTGTGCATGTTTTTGGTGGAAAATATAATTTGGTTTTAAGTTTATTTTGGTAATTAATTAAAAACTAAAATATGATAAAACATAAGAAATTAGTCATCTTCCTTATCTTTCTTTTCTTCCATCGAAACCACCATATCCAAACTTGGTAGTTTAAATTCAAGCTTTCTTTCTCATGCATGGTATGTAAATTGAACTCGTTTCTTGTAATTTTTATGTTTTTGAGATCGTTGCAACTAGGTCTAGCTAACCCATATTTGAGTTTTCAAAACTGTTAAAGATTTATAAAGTTTCCATTAATGTTATTTGAATTTTTAGGATGTTTATGTTAGGTTTTGAAGCTTAGAAATGAAATAGGACTAATTTGTTAAGTAAATTTTGTTAGTTTTGTGTATATGGACCAAATTGTAATTATATAAAATTTTTCATGAAATTTCTAAAAGTTATGTTTTTTGAAGGCTGTACTGTGATGAAATTGTAATGGGATTTAATATCAAAGCTTGATTTTGAAAGATATAATAGTTTCAGTTTTAAGGACTAAATTGAATAAAATGCAAAAATTTAGGTAAATTGTGCAAAATGAATAAAAGATATTATATTCATGCATTTAGATAATTTAAAGTGAAAAAATATGATAATGTGAAATGCATTATTATATAGATCAAGGACTGAACCGTACGAAGGAAAATTAGAAAAAATGATAAATTACAGAATAGGCCTTGCGAACTAACTCATTAGTTGAATATATTAGGTAAGTTAATAAGGTATGGAAATGTATATATATATGTATTTGATTATTGTTGAATTGTGTAATTGTATTTGTTTATATTGTTTGAAACGTGAATTGCTATAAACTAATACCAATGTGAGAACTGACTTATTTGAAAACTGATGAATATTTGTAAAACATGATTCATATGGATCCAATAAATGTGACTTGTTTACAACATTTGTACTGAAAACATGGAAGTGCCCCTGATTTATAAATTTTACGAGTCCTGGTTAAATGTATGTTTGAATGTACTAAATGATTAGGCTATGAATGGCATGCCAATAGGGTTAGAATGCGCGCTTGTACAAGTCTGCACTTTTGTGCTTATACTTTGCACTTCGATGCCCCTATTTGCATTTTGGTTCCCCTACTCACACTTCGAGGTCCGTGTTTTTACTTCAGTGCCCTTGATAGTAGTCGGTGCTCCCTGGTGTGGTGTATTTACCCGGGTATCAAAATTATTTTGCTACAGTTCATTGGTCTAATTGTTAAAGGAAAGTATATTGATTAACTTCATGAGTTGCTTGGGAATGATATGTTTGTACGACTATTGAAATGTTAGGTGATGAAATTAATGAATGATAAGTATGTGTTTAAAATTTGTTTGGAAACAATATCAAAAGCATTGGAAAATTTATAATTTATATGTATAAAATGCTTGCTTTGTAAATATGATATGTAGTGAAAGAGGTTGTATGTTTCAAAGGAAAAGATATTTGATTGTGTATACGATGAGTTGAGAAGAATGTGTTTATAAATGGATATGATGAATTGATTAACTTGATTCATAGGTTTTATTATTTTGACTGAATAATATTGTTAAGTATCGTATTGAATGGATTTTGGAAGATTATATGATTTAATTCGATATACTTACCTTGCTATTGTAAAATGTCTTGACAGGAAAGTAAATTAAACTAGTTAATTCAGTTTACTTAGATGTAAATCTAAGGTAAGACTATTGTTTATGTACCTATGAACTTACTAAGCATGTCAATACTTACCCTATTTTATTTTCCTATCTTTTGTAGTTGCATTTTCGGGGAACATGGCTATCGGATCACTTCTAGAGCTCACACTATCCAACATCTCTTTTGGTAATCTTTGGTTCATCTTGGCTCGGTTATAAGTGGCATGTAATAGGTATAATGTATATATGTGCTTGATGTTGAACTTGTGAAAATGCCATTTTGGTATGTTTATATGGTCTTATATGAAAGTGAGGTTGACGATGTTAATTTTGGTAAGTTGAATCATACTTGTGCATATTGACCTGACATCACTTGTAGTAGTTATTTTAGGTAATTTCCGCACTTAACGAGTTTGTTTTCTAGCACTTTTATAATTAATATTACATTTTGGATAGTCAGTACCTAGGATTAAAAGTTAATAAAAATAAGTGTTTTTAACATATTTTTGAGTATTGATGACCTATTAGACCGACATGGATCTTAGGTAGGTTTAATTTTGGGTATTTAAGTATGCAGGAGACTTAATTTTAGGCTCAATTGAAGTAGGAACTTGGGGTGGGTGATGCACAAGTAACATCCAAAGCCACAAACTGTCTTGCATGGCCCGACACACAATGTGTATGTTGTAGCTCTATGGTAAGCCACATCAACCTGCGTTGAACCATAAAACCTGAATGTGGGCTACAAGCAAGGATGATGTGGACAACCATATTTTGGTAGATTCTCAAAGATTTTATTTCTTACTTACACCCAAAGTATCAGGGGCATATAGGGGTATATCAGGAATAAAAGGCACAACCTTTAGCTTATAAATAAGAAGCTTCTATTGTAACACCCCTAACCTGTACCCGTCATCAGAATAGGGTTACGAAGCATTATCGGAGTTTATATTTTAAAACTATCAAAATTTTTAAAACATTTAATTCATATCATGTATCACAGCAAAACCAATCAATAGCATACATAGTGTCCCTTATACGAGCCCTCGAGGCCCTAAAAACACATTAGAAGCAAATCGGGACTAAATTAGAAACATATAGAAATTTTAGGGAAAAGATGGAAATTTACCAACTGCAGGGGTTACACGACCGTGTCCTAGCCCATGTCCGTACCCGTGTAACTCACTAACTTGGGTCACACGGCTAAACCACACGCTCGTGTGCTGGGCTGTGTAAAACCTGACTTGTAACCCTTTGGAAACTACAAGGGACGGTCATGCTACCTGGCCGTGTGTCACACACGGCTAAGACACATGCCCGTGTGGACAAAAATAGGCTATTTTAGAAGCCATTTTTCTCACCCTTTTCAACATGTACCTATAATCCCTTTTGCACATATACACAAGCCCTCAAAAGGCACCAAAATCATGCATAATCAAACCAAACACATATGGTATAACAACATCCAACCAATATGCTCAAGGGCACCTCAAATGACAACATTACAACATGTATAACTATGTACTCAATTTGGCCAAAATAATAGATTAACTTTTAACTAAGTTTGCAACACTACACAACATTTAAATCACTTACCAAAACATACCATTTTGGTACCAACTGAACTACATAATCATTAGCATCAAATACATATATGCTTACTATGGCAAAACACCAATTCACAACAAGTTGTATGTCATATCTAATATGCTTATTCAATTACTTTTCCATCTACCACCATTCAACCATAACAAGTCATACATCAACCATTACAAAGCTACTTATATACACCTTATAATATATATCATTTTACCAACGCAAGACCAAAATGCAAACTAACCTAATGGTCATTTCCACAACCAAAACACATAGACTAACATTAGCCAAAATACCTATACATGCCATTATAACCTTAACCAAGACATCAACATCTACCGATATAATTGCTGGATAGTGTGATAAATCTCTGATGAGCTTCCAACCCGATCGAGCTTCTGATAGTCTGAAAAGTTAAAAAAAAACTACGTAAGCAATGAATGCTTAGTAAGCTCGTATAAACTTTAATCATTTCTAACCATTTCAAATATGAAATTTGTACAATTCAAGAATAATCATATACCAATACCACACGATTCTAGAAACCAAATTCAACAATTCACAAATTGAATAATTCCACAGCATTACTTACACCTATCATCCCAACAAAGTAGGATTTTATAAAAACTTTAAGTGTCTTTCAATTTTCTTCCATTAGTTTGCATGTCATTACTTTCCATTACATTTACTTTCTTTACCTTAATTAACATGATCAATTTAACTCACCAATCCCTTTTTCATCACTCATTTCATATGCATAATACACAAGACACAAGCATATCATCAACCATAGCCACAAGCTAGTGCATTTAAACATAGCTCTTTTAGAATTAATCACATGAAAAACCATTTCATAAGAATTTGCATAATTTAAACGTTACCACTTTTTCATGAGTACAAGCATATTTTCATTTTAGCACTTACCATTTCAATATGACTTATAAGTAAATAAAATACCATTCAACCAACAAATTGGCACTTGCCTAAGCATCAAACAGCAACACATGTTAGCATACTTGAACATATTTAATATAAATTCAACATTAATAACCTTATTTTCTCAACATGTCACACTTGAGTTCATTACTCATCTCAACTTACATAATTACCATGTATCAACATATCAAAGATATTCATTTATGTACATGTCATGATACATATCATTATCTTACCGTTTCATTATATACATATATCATCCATTTCAATATAACAATATATCATGTACCATCATTTCCATTTATTTCATGTATATACCTGTATTAGTTCGTATTGAACTCATATCGTCTCGTAACAGCACATTTCCCATTGAACCACTTAGACTAATATCAGATACGCGGGAAATCTCGCACACTATGTGCCAACACATGGTCCAAACCATCTTTATCTCATATCTCATATAGATGCTCACTCTCGAACTACCACTGGGTCTGCTCACACAAGCTGATGGTCAAGACGTAACTACATGGTGCTGCTCACATAAGCTAACGAGTAACTGCAACACATGCCAGAAAACTCAGCCACTGGTAGAACGTACGAGACCAGCACCCAAAACATGGTAACCCCTAATGACATGTAATTTGTATCCTAAATATTCTTAAAGTTCAAACGAGACTCGATAGTCATCGTGTGTCATTGAATTTCCCCCGTTTCATTATAAGCCAAATTATATAAGAGCATATATATATTGTAACGCCCCGAATTTGGGTCTAGAAGTACTGGGCCTTGAGTATAGGTCCGTAAGGAGAGGTTATATTTAAGTATTTAGTTGTGCAAGGAAATGACAAAATTAAATGTCTACTTTGGTGGTTAACGACCCTGAGAGGTGTTAGAGAAATCTTGGGTTCAAACCTGGGCTTTAGCAAAATTTTGGTTTTACGTGAATAAAACCCTGGATGCTTGGAAGTAGGCCATTTATAATATTGTGGGAAATAAATGACACAAGGAAGCATGTGGTCTAGTGGTTGTGGCGTCATTAAGGTTGTAAGGGAGCCTGGGTTCAAGTCTTGGCAATTTATTTTGGTTTTTCTTTTAAAGGAACCTGGACTTTGGCCTATAGACCTTATAATTAATTGAGGATAAAATATGACATAGAAAGAGCCTATGGTGGAGTGGCAAGGTGGCGTGTGGTGTAACTGTGAGGTCTGAGGTTCAAGTTTTGGGATGCGCAATGGAGTATTTATTTTGCTATTTGAGCTGCGAAGGAGGTGGAGTTGGATTGAAACTCTGTGGTTGAAATGGTTATAAGAATGAGGAATTTTCCTATTGGTTGAAAGAAATCCCACATCGGGAAGCTAACATGAGAATTGGTGAGAAGCTGGCTTTAAATAGAGAAAACCAAATGAGTTGGGAAGGAGGATTCAATACAGGATGTGACAAGGTTGGTGTGATCGTGGTCTTCGGCGCGTTCTCATAAAAAAGTGTGTATTCACACCCTTCTTTGTTGGAAATCGACAAAAGCCGAAAAGCCGAAACCTCGGCATTCGGGGCCTCACAAGCGTACGAACGCATGCGGGGCGAACTGAGCCCACAAACCATGGGCGAAGACTGTAGAGGCCGCCACGACCGTTCTTGTGTGCTGGGGCTGTTCTGGGCCTATGGGCCCGCATGTGTAAATCTAACTGTTAGGTGGAATATGGTTGGGCTTGTCATGTCGCGTACATGGCATAGGCCGTTCTGGGCCACGTTGGGCCAGACTGGGCTGTGTGGGCCCAATGGGCTTGTTGGCCTACACGGATAAAATGTATGTTATGTGGTAGGATTTGGACTGGGTTACGCCGTTCGTATGTCCGTGAATATTTCTGGGTTAAATGGGCCATATGGGCCCGTGGGCTCGCGTGGGTAAATTTCACTGTTAAGCGGGAAGTAGATAGACTTGTCATGTCGCGCACGTGACTTAGGTTGTTTTGGGCCTCAATGGGTCGAAATGGGCCGTGTGGGCTCAATGGGCTCGTGGGCCCACACAGACAAAATCTACGGTAAGTGACTATTAATGAACAGGGCTATAGTGGATACATAGCTGTATTAAAATTGGGCTAAATGGGCCACATGAGCGTGTGGGACCACTTGGGCCGAGTAATGGGCCTTAGGCCCATTTGCACCGTTATGTCTGTTTAGGTTACTTAAGTCACTCGGGGCGAGATGGACCTTTGATTGGGCCGTTAAGACCCTGGTTTATAAAATTACCGGAATACCCCCGATTTATAAAATTACCAAAATACCCTTATAGTGTAAAATTATCGAAATACCCTTGTAGGGTAAAATGACCGTTTTGCCTTAATGAGTAAAATGACTGTTTTGCCCTTGTGGGTAAATAATTGACTTGGACTATAAATATGACTTATTTGACTATGATTGTACGACTGTGATTTAACTGTTTTGACTATGATTGTACGATTGTGAATTAATTGTCTTGATGGTGGTTGTACGACTAATATGCTTTTACTTTATGTTTAAAAGACTATTACTGAGTATGGCCATTCTACATACAGGTGTGATGATTGAGCATGACATACACGACATATTGCATGGGGTTGGGACTTTGATATGGAGGAAGTACTGTTCTGATAGGATCGCACGGGTCGCACGAGACGACTGTGGTTCCAGTATTGATCTGTTAAGGTCGCACGGGTCGCATGAGACGACTGTGGACCGATGGACGGCTTAGTTCCACTTATTCTGATTATGGCTCTGTGCCAAACTAAAAGTGGCTCTGTGCTTTGTTAACTATGGCTTTGTGCCAAACGTATATACCTGTGGCTATGTGCCAAACATACTTACTGATGACCCTATTTCGATCATATTTACCGAAGTCTGTGTGCCAATTATATTATCGTCGCTGATGGCTACATGCCAAACATAGTATAGTTACTGATGGCTTTGTGCCAATAATAAGACCGGTACTCAAGGCTTAAAGCCATATATATTTTAGTAGCTTTGCTGTGTTACTATTAGAAGCTACACTACGATATTGGTGTGCTGGCTGGGTGGGTCGATTTAATCCCCACATGGTGTAATGGTTGGTACGGGAGGTGTGATGGTTTGATTGGGTTGGGTTGCATACCTGTATTGTGATTATACTATTTTGGGCTTAGGCTCACACTATCATTGCATAGGGCTTAGGCCCGGTCATCTTCATTATTGAATAGGGCTCGTGCCCGCACCATTCTTGTATGCCTTTATTCTTAATGGGCTCTATCCCAAACTGATTCTGAATTCTGTCGGTTTACTAATTGCTTTAGTTTAGGAGGGGATTACACACTGAGTTTTCATAAACTCACCCCGTTTATTAATTGTGCAGGTAATCCCCAGTGTTAGGTGGTGCGGTGCTGCGAGGGACTCGGAGATGACCACACACTATTTATGTTTTTACATTTATTATTATTGTTGCATATTTCTTTTTAATTGGGTTGTAATAAGGCCTCTCTTGATTTTGGTTTTTATTTTACTTTGGAATTTTAATTACTATGTTTTATAATGGTCAAAAATAGATCGCGGTTTTCCAAAACTACAACTGTTTTCAAAACACTACGTTTTCGCAACTTAACTTTTAAACATCACTTTGTCGTAAATCAGTTACTCTTAGAATTAGCTTCCTCAAAGTAAAAAGGAATTTTGGAAATAAAATTAAGAAGTTTTCAATGCAATACGTTTTAAATAAGAAGGGTTTCTAATGAAAACATGGTTTTCGAAAAACACTTAAATTTGACATACCAGATTCGGGTCTAACTTCTAGGCCGGGTTTGGGGTATTATATTTAGTGGTATCAGAGCCAAGTTTTAAAACTCAGCTGTGGAATGGGTTTTAAAATTGGATTTCTAAAATAATTATTTCTAAAAGGTTTGAAAAGATTTAAAGTATTTGAAATGTTTTTCTGAAGATTTTCCTGAATTTGTGGCTATTGAGTCTCCGGCGCCGTATCCATAAGTTTTCTGTTAGACTGTACTTAAAGTTAGATTTTGTATTTATTTAGTGTATGTTCTGGAAATCAGATTTTTTAGTTAACAACGGTACTGTGATGGATTCCAAAGGCAAGCAAGGTTGCGAGGAGTTGCTTGTCTCCCCGGAACATGAGATGGTTCAGGAAATGGTAGTCGAGGTAAGTCTGCCAACTTTAGGTAACAATAACCCGGGGTTTGGTACAGAGGCACTGACCCGGTTGGTAAGGGAGGTCCTGGAAGATGTGTTCGAGGCAAGAGTTAAGGCGTATGGTAAAACACTTCGGGCTAGGTGCTTGGAGTGAAACAGGAAGAGGGATGATAGTTCATTGAAGCAGAAGCATGTAACATCCCGAAATAGGGCCTAAACGGAATAGTGGTTGCGAAACCACAAATTCGAGGTAGAAAATTTTATTTTATTATTATTTTGAGGTTCATGATATAATTGCATGATTGTGTGAAAATTTCGTGATGAAATTCTATGCCTAAAGTGTTTAAATTGAAAGTAGGGACTAAATCGAATAAGTTGCAAAATTTGCATTCTAGAAGTTTTTAGTATGAAATTGAATTGAAATATTAATTAGGAGGTCTTAAATAGCAATTTGACCAATTTTAAGTTCATGGACAAAATTAGGACATGGAAGGAATTTTTGGAAAGTTTAGTAGTAAGGGCATTTTGGTCATTTAGTTATTAAAATGAATTAAAAACAAAATTAAAAGCCAATTTTTGTCCATCTTCTTCATTAGGACGAAAATTCAAGGGTTCTCCATAGCTAGGGTTTGTTTCAAGCTTTCAAGCTCCATAATCAAGAAGAGTGAAATTCGAGAGTAGATCGGGGAAAAGAAAAAGTAAAGGACTAAATTGTAAAGTTTAGTCACATTTTGTATCGAGGTAAGTTTACAGTAAATAAATGCAATATTCTTTTATTTTACATTATTATTGTCAATTTCAGCATTTATATACTTATTTTATGAGAATATTTAAAGTCGAATTAAAGGCGTAAGTGACAGAGAAAAAGTATTAGGAAGCCCCGTTTGAACCTTAGGAATGTTAGGATATTGGGGTTGACAGACAGACAGATAGAAATGAGCCATGTAAGTCCATATCGATATATGGCTTTGGAGACAGAAATGAGCCATGTAAGCCCATATTATATATATGGCATTGGAGACAGAATAATTCATGTAAGTCCATGTCGAAGACATGGCATTGGCGGATATTGATAGACGAAAAGCGACCCTAATATCCTTAGTATTCCGAGTGGTTCAACGGGTCAGATATACGAGTTAGATTACAAAGAATTAACAGCAAAGGAAAAGTAGATTATATTTATGAAAAGAAAAGGTCGAGATAAGAAAGAAGGTAAGAAATAAAGAAGAAGATAGAAATTGAGAAGCAAAGAAATTTATGATGTTAGATGATATTATGCATAATTATCCATTATGTTGAATGTTGTGATTTAATTACTTGTAAGCTTACTAAGCCTAGTGCTTAATCTCTTTATTTTCTTCTTCTTATAGTTCTTATCTAGCTACTCGGGGATCGAAGGAAACGTCGGAGGCCGATCACACTATCAAAGAAATAACTCGGTATAATTAGACGTTTTGTTTTGTGTATGGCATGTATAGAAACTTAGTTACTTTTAGTATAATATGAATAATGAACGATGTATAAATACTTGCTAGAGATTAGCTAATAAAAATAGCCGATGATATGCATGTTTATTAATATGTATGATTGAATGGTGATTATCACATGAAAGTTAAAAAAAAGGTGAAAGTAACCTAAAAACAGATTCAAACAACAGAAATGACGTGACTTTGAAAAATCACTAAAAATTGTATAAACATATTTTTAAGATGAATAATATATTAAATTAAAGCCTATTATGTCTATTTTCTTATGGAATAAGAAAAACAGGTAAAGAAATTATATTTTATGAGATATCTAAGTTTTAGTGAAACAGGGTCAGAGAAATTTCTAGATCCCCTGTTTCAACTTTGGAAATTCACCATAAATTGTAAAAAAGTAATTAGGTGGTGTAATTTATATGGTTAGAATCCTTATTGAATCTAGTTTTAATATAAACAAACGGTATAGTTATATTAATTTTTTATAGGGAGAAAAGTGGTTCGGAGTAAGTAGAGGTCAGTGCAGTCAAATTCTGAAACAGGGGTAACTTTAACTAATAAACTGTACTAATTTGCTAAGTCAAAAATTCTAGAAAAAAATTAGTGGATAGATATATGAGTCTAGTTTCAAGAAAAATTTACGGATCTAAATTTTGAGTTTCGAAACTCAAGATATGAATTTTTAAGCGACTACAATGCAGAATAACAGCATATTCCGAAAAGTTTAAATAAAGATCTTAAAATTATTTAAGTGATAGATTAAGTTTAGTAATGCCTCGTGCTCGATTTTGGCAACAATCTCGGGTAAGGAGTGTTACATTTATTGGTATCAGAGCAGGTTTAGTCGGTTCTCGGAACAGTTAGTGTGAGTAAAATTCTAGCTATACATGCCATACCTGTATTTTGATAGTGTGACGACTCCTGACGATTTTAAATATTTTGTTTTATAGTAATGGATCCCGAGCGAGCTGGTGATGATGATGTAGAAAGTAATGCGCCTGCTCCCGCGGAAGGGGCAGCGCCATCGGAGAATAGGCCATGAATCGCTGATCGTGGAGGAGTGGCTCGAGAAGCTCTCTTCCAAGCTTTGAATGATTGGTTTGCCGAGTTCATTAAATGCGAATCCAGCGATTAGACCTCCACCCCCTCATGATTCTCGGGCTACCCATGTAGCTCAAGCTTCCCATCACAGTGCAGATGATAAGAGAAAAGCCACCAGATTGATAGAATCAGAAACAAGGGGCGAAAGAGTTTCGAGCGACAAAAGATGATGATGCAGAAAGAGCGAAATTTTGGTTAGAAAATACTATCGAGTCTTTGACGAACTATCTTGTACACCCGGAATGTATGAAATGTGTAGTATCACTTCTTAGAGACTCACCTACCTACTCTGGTGGAAGACACTTATATCGGTTGTACCAAAGGAGAGGGTCACTTGGGATTTCTTTCAGGAGGAATTTCGTAAAAGTACATCACCGAGGTTTATTGACCGAAAGAGAAAAGAATTCTGGAATTGAAACAAGGCAATATGACAGATGGCCGATTATGAGCGTGAATTTGTCGGGCTCGATAAATATGCTCAAGAATGTGTGTCCACAGAGGCTATCATGTGTAAAAGGTTTGAGGATGGGTTAAATGATGATATCCGATCATCGGTGGGTGTTCTAGAAATAAAAGAGCTCGTTATTTTAGTTGAGAGAGCCTGTAAGGCGCGAGGAGTTGTTAAAAAGAAAAGGTAAAGTTGAGACAGAGACACAAGATACAAAGAAGAGACAGGATGAGTAGGTCATTTCAGGGCTACATCCAAGAGGCCCAAAGAGTTTTCTACCGGATCTAGCTTTTAGGCAGGCAAGCTAGTCGAGAATAGAGGTAGCAGATTTAAAGATCCAAGGCTCGGACCACCTCGATCGCGAGTGTAGGTAATGTCGATGCAGGGTAGATCGGGTGTCCACAGTGTGGTAGACTTCATTATGGTCCTTGTCGGGCGGCGAAAAATGTTTGCTATAAATGTGGTGCTCCGATCATTTTGTACAAGAATGTCCGTATGGCTAGCCGAGAAGTGTCTACAGAGTGCTAGATCCGGAAATGCTCCTACTAGAGGCGGACCACCGAGGCAACCGAGAGTAGAAGCGAGTAACAGAGGTACCTCTAGAGATTCGACTATGAGACCAGATGCTAGAGCCCCTGCAAGGACTTATGCTATTCGTGCACGCGAAGAGGCATCCTCCCCCGATGTGATTATGGGTACATTTTCTCTACATAATATTAATGTCATGTCTGATTGATCCGGGTTCGACTCATTCTTATGTTTGTATGAAATTGATGTCTAGTATAAGTATGCCTATAGAATCTCACTGAATTTGTGATCAAAGTATCGAACCCATTAGGCAAGCATGTATTAGTAGATAAAGTATGTAGAAATTATCCTTTGATGATTAGAGGTTACTATTTTCCGGCCGATCTCATGCTATTGCCATTTGATGAGTTTGATGTGATTCTTGGTATGGATTGGTGACTACACATGATGTGATAGTGAATTGTAGAAAGAAATTCATTGAGTTGAAGTGTGAAAATGGTGAAATTCTTGAAGTTAATTCGGAAGAGTCGAGATAGTTCATTTCCCATAATTTCACATTATGTCCGCTCGTAAATGTTTGAGAAAAGGGTATGAAGCTTATCTTGCTTTTGTGTTGAACACTAAAAACCCAAAATTAAAAATTGAGTCGAGTGCACGTGGTATGTGAGTTTCCGATGTGTTTCCTAAGAACTACAGAAGCTTACCTCCTGTTAGAGAAGTTGAGTTTGGTATTGAGTTGATTCCGTACCACGCCCATTTCTATTGCTCCTTATAGAATGGCTCGTTGGAATTGAAAGAATTGAAAGCTCGATTCACAGAATTAACAGATAAAGGATTTGTAAGACCCAAAGAGTTCACCATGGGGTGCACCAAAGCTATTTGTGAAAAAAAGACGGATCGATGCGGTTGTGCATAGATTATCGGCAACTTAACAAGGTAACAATAAAGAACAAGTATCCATTGCCTAGAATTGATGATTTGTTTGATCAATTGAAGGGAGCTATGATTCTCCAAGATAGATTTGAGATCCGGATACTATCGGGCCATGAGTTAAAGAGTCGGATGTCCCGAAGATCGCTTTCCTGACTAGGTATGGTCATTATGAGTTCCTTGTGATGCCATTTGGCTTGACTAATGCTCCTGCCATTTTTATGGACTTAATGAACCAAATTTTCAGACCGCACTTGGATAAGTTTGTAGTTGTGTTCATTGATGATATCTTGATTTATTCTCATGATGAGACCGAGCATGCAGAGCATTTGAGAACAGCTTTCTGATTCTCGAGAGATAATCGGTTGTATGCCAAGTTTAGCAAAAGTGAATTACAGTTACGAGAAGTTGGTTTTCTTGGACATATTGTCTCGTGTGAAGGTATTAAGGTTGATCCAAGCAAGATTTCAGCTATTGTGGATTGGAAGCCTCTTAAAATGTATCGGTTAGAAGTTTTCTTGGTCTTGCTGGATATTATAGACGATTTGTAAAGGGATTTTCCATGATAGCTACCCCACGACAAGATTACTACGAAAGGATATCAAGTTTGAATGGATCGAGAAGTGTCAACGAGTTTTGACAAGTTAAAAACATTATTGACTAAAGCTCTGCTTTAGTACAACCGAAACCGTGTAAGGAGTTTGTGATTTACAAATGATGCATCCATGAATGGACTAGGTTGTGTACTTATGCAGAAGGAAGGTAATTGCTTATGCCTCTGAGACAACTAAAACCACATGAGAAGAACTATCCGACACATGATTTAGAGCTAGCCGCCATTATTTTTGCGTTGAAGATTTGGAGACATCATTTGTATGGTGAAAGGTGCCGAATATTTACCGATCATAAAAGCTTGAAATACTTGATGACTCAAAAAGAATTGAATTTGAGGCAAAGAAGATGGTTGGAATTGCTTAAAGATTACGAGTTAGTGATTGATTATCACCCGTAAGGCAAATGTAGTTCTTGACGCTCTAAGCAGAAACTTTTATTTACATTGCGAGCTTTGAATACCAATTTAGCCATGTCAAATGATGGTTCTATTTTAGCTGAATTTAGAGCTAAACCGGTATTTCTTGAAGAGATTTGTGAAGCTCAAAAAGATGATAATGAGTTACAAGCTAAAAGAGTTCAATGCGAGTCGGGCATAGAATCGATTTCGGATTGGTTCTCGATGGTCGTTTGATGTTTAGAGACGTAATTTGTGTACCAAAGAATGATGAGCTTATTCGAAAGATTTTACAGAAGCACATAGCGCTTCTTTATCTATTCATCCAGCAAGACAAAAATGTATAACGATTTGAAGAAATTGTATTGGTGGGTAGGAATGAAAAGAGACATTTGAGTTTGTTTCTAGATGCTTGATTTGTCAACGTGTAAAGGCCGAACATCAGTACCCTCGGGATTATTGCAACTGTGCTAGTTCCGAATGGAAATGGGACAGAGTTACTATGGATTTTGTGACAGGGTTGCCGTTAACACTTTGAAAAAGAAAGATGCAATATGGGTTGTGATTGATAAGCTAACTAAGTCGGCTCATTTTATCCCAATCCGTATGGATTACTCACTTGACAAGTTGGTGAGTTATATATTTCGAGAGATAGTTAGACTACATGGAGTGCCATTATCGATCATTTCGCATGAGAGATCCAAGATTTACTTCACGGTTCGGGAAGAAGTTACAAGAGGCTTTAGGTAATGGTTGAGTTTTAGTACAGACTTTCCATCCTCAAACCGACGGTCGATCGAGAGAGAGTTATTCAGTACTTGAAGATATGCTTAGATGCATGTATTGGAATTTCAAGGCGCTTGGGAAAAATATTTACCATTAGTAGAGTTTGCCTACAATAATAGTTATCAATCGAGTTTGAAGATGGCACCTTATGAAGCTTTGTATGGACGTAAATGTCGCACACCTTTGTATTGGACAGAGCTTAAGGAAAATCAGATTTACGGGGTTGATCTAGTTAAGGAAACAGAAGAGAAAGTAAAAATCATCGAGATTGCTTAAAAGCGACCTCGCATGCACAAAAGTCGTATGCGGATTTGAAGAGAAAAGGGATTGAGTATCAAGTTGGTGACAAAGTTTTTTGAAAGTATCCCCGTGGAAGAAAGTTCTCGATTTGGCAAGAAAGGCAAACTAAGTCCACGCTTTATTGGACCGTTTGAAGTGATTGAGAGAGTCGGACCATTAGCATATCGGTTAGCCTTGCCGATTGAGTTAGAGAAGATTCATAATGTATTTCATGTGTCTATGCTACGTCGTTATCGTTCGGATCCGTCACATGTAATTTCTCGACAGAGGTTGAGATTCACCAGGACATGACTTACGGTGAAGAACCGGTAAAAGATTCTAGCTCAAGAGGTAAAGTAATTAAGGAACAAGAGTATTGTACTTGTGAAAGTACTATGGAATAGGCATGGGGTAGACGAGGCTACATGGGAACCCAAGAGGCTATACAAAAAAAAGACCCAAATCTTTTCACGAGTAAGATTTTCGGGACGAAAATCCCTAAAGGGGGGAGAAATGTAACATCCCGAAATAGGGCCTAAACGGAATAGTGGTTGCGAAACCACAAATTCGAGGTAGAAAATTTTATTTTATTATTATTTTGAGGTTCATGATATAATTGCATGATTGTGTGAAAATTTCGTGATGAAATTCTATGCCTAAAGTGTTTAAATTGAAAGTAGGGACTAAATCGAATAAGTTGCAAAATTTGCATTCTAGAAGTTTTTAGTATGAAATTGAATTGAAATATTAATTAGGAGGTCTTAAATAGCAATTTGACCAATTTTAAGTTCATGGACAAAATTAGGACATGGAAGGAATTTTTGGAAAGTTTAGTAGTAAGGGCATTTTGGTCATTTAGTTATTAAAATGAATTAAAAACAAAATTAAAAGCCAATTTTTGTCCATCTTCTTCATTAGGACGAAAATTCAAGGGTTCTCCATAGCTAGGGTTTGTTTCAAGCTTTCAAGCTCCATAATCAAGAAGAGCGAAATTCGAGAGTAGATCGGGGAAAAGAAAAAGTAAAGGACTAAATTGTAAAGTTTAGTCACATTTTATATCGAGGTAAGTTTACAGTGAAATAAATGCAATATTCTTTTATTTTACATTATTATTGTCAATTTCAGCATTTATATACTTATTTTATGAGAATATTTAAAGTCGAATTAAAGGCTAAGTGATGAGAGAAAAGTATTAGGAAGCCCTGTTTGAACCTTAGAAATGTTAGGATATTGGGGTTGATAGGACGGACAGATAGAAATGAGCCATGTAAGTCCATATCGTATATATGGCTTTGGAGACAGAAATGAGCCATGTAAGCCCATATTATATATATGGCATTGGAGACAGGAATAATTCATGTAAGTCCATGTCGAAGACATGGCATTGGCGAGATATTGATAGACGAAAACGACCCTAATATCCTTAGTATTCCGAGTGGTTCAACGGGTCAGGATACGAGTTAGATTACAATGAATTAACAGCAAAGGAAAAGTAGATTATATTTATGAAAAGAAAAGGTCGGATAAGAAAGAAGGTAAGGAAATAAAGAAGAAGATAGAAATTGAGAAGTAAAGAAATTTATGATGTTAGATGATATTATGCATAATTATCCATTATGTTGAATGTTGTGATTTAATTACTTGTAAGCTTACTAAGCCTAGTGCTTAATCTCTTTATTTTCTTCTTCTTATAGTACTTATCTAGCTACTCGGGGATCGAAGGAAACGTCGGAGGCCGATCACACTATCAAAGAAATAACTCGGTATAATTAGACGCTTTTGTTTTGTGTATGGCATGTATAGAAACTTAGTTACTTTTAGTATAATATGAACAATGAACGATGTATAAATACTTGCTATAGAGATTAGCTAATAAAAATAGCCGATGATATGCATGTTTATTAATATGTATGATTGAATGGTGATTATCACATGAAAGTTAAAAAAAAGGTGAAAGTAACCTAAAAACAGATTCAAACAACAGAAATGACGTGACTTTGAAAAATCACTAAAAATTGTATAAACATATTTTTAAGATGAATAATATATTAAATTAAAGCCTATTATGTCTATTTTCTTATGGAATAAGAAAAACAGGTAAAGAAATTATATTTTATGAGATATCTAAGTTTTAGTGAAACAGGGTCAGAGAAATTTCTAGATCCCCTGTTTCAACTTTGGAAATTCACCATAAATTGTAAAAAAGTAATTAGGTGGTGTAATTTATATGGTTAGAATCCTTATTGAATCTAGTTTTAATAGAAACAAACGGTATAGTTATATTAATTTTTTATAGGGAGAAAAGTGGTTCGTAGTAAGTAGAGGTCAGTGCAGTCAAATTCTGAAACAGGGGTAAATTTAACTAATAAACTGTACTAATTGGCTAAGTCAAAAATTCTAGAAAAAAATTAGTGGATAGATATATGAGTCTAGTTTCAGGAAAAATTTACGGATCTAAATTTTGAGTTTCGAAACTCAAGATATGAATTTTTAAGCGACTACAACGCAGAATAACAGCATATTCCGAAAAGTTTAAATAAAGATCTTAAAATTATTTAAGTGATAGATTAAGTTTAGTAATGCCTCGTGCTCGATTTTGGCAACAATCTCGGGTAAGGAGTGTTACAAAGCATTAGGTTCGAAATTGCACAGTTCCTTTTAGGTCAGGTGTGTTTTGTTTGGATGTGATGTTTGAATATAGAAATTGTATGCATTTGTGGTAAATATCTATTTACTTCTGTGGTTAGATGTTTGGTTGGCTGTGAGAGGTTTTGAGATTAAGTTAAAAGTGTATAGGTGTAGTTTGGAATTAGAGTGCGCAGTGGGAGTGTAGTGGTGTAGGTTGAGCTAAACGTTTTTTCAGACGTTGGAAATTTCGAGGATGAAATTTCTTTAAGGGGGTAGAGTTGTAACGCCCTGAATTTGGGCCTAGAAGTATTGGGCTTTGAGTATGGGTCCGTAAGGAGGTTGTATTTAAGTATTTAATTGTGCAAGGAAATGACACAATTAAATGTCTACTTTGGTGGTTAACGGCCCTGAGAGGTGTTGGAGAAATCTTGGGTTCAAACTTGGGCTTTAGCAAAATTTTGGATTTAAGTGAATAAAACCCTGGATGCTTGGAAGTAGGCCTTTTATAATATTGTGGGAAATAAATGACACAAGGAAGCATGTGGTCTAGTGGTTGTGGTGTCATTAAGGTTGCAAAGGAGCCTGGGTTCAAGTCTTGGCTCTTGCAATTTATTTTGGTTTTTCTTTTAAAGGAACCTGGACTTTGGCCTATAAACCTTATAATTAATTGAGGATAAAATATGACATAGAAAGAGCCTGTGGTGGAGTGGAAAGGTGGTGTGTGGTGTAACTATGAGGTCTGAGGTTCAAGTCTTGGGATGCGCAATAGAGTATTTATTTTGCTATTTGAGCTGCGAAAGAGGTGGAGTTAGACTGAAACTCTGTGGTTGAAATGGTCATAAGAATGAGGAATTTTCCTATTGGTTGAAAGAAATCCCACATCGGGAAGCTAAAATGAGAATTGGTGAGAAGATGGCTTTAAATAGAGCAAACCAGATGAGTTGGGAAGGAGGATTCAATGCAGGATGTGCCAAGGTTGGTGATCGTGGACTTCGGCGCGTTCTCATATACAGGTGTGCCAAGGTTGGTGATCATGAACTTCGGTGCGTTCTCATAAACAGGTGTGTATTCATGCCCTTCTTTCTTGGAAATCGGCAAAACCTAAAAAGCTGAAACCTAGGCATTTAGGGTCTCATGAGCGTGCGAACGTATGCGGGCAAACTGAGCCCACAAATCATGGGCGATAGACTGTAGAGGCCACCACGAGCGTTCTCGTTTGCTGGGGCTATTCTGGGCCCGATGGGCCTATGGGCCCGCTTGTGTAAATCTAATTGCTAGGTGGAATATGGTTGGGCTTGTCATGTCGCGTACATGGCATATGTCGTTCTGGGCCACGTTAGGTCGGACTGGGCTGTATGGGCCCAATGGACTTGTGGGCCCACACGGATAAAATGTATGTTATGTGGTAGGATTTGGATTGGGTTACCTGTTCGTATGGCCATGAATAGTTCTGGGTTAAATAGGCCGTATGGGCTCGTGGGCTTGCGTGGGTAAATTTTGCTATTAAGCGGGAAGTAGATAGACTTGTCATGTCACGCACGTGACTTAGGTTGTTTTGGGCCTTAATGGGTCGAAATGGGCCGTGTGGGCCTAATAGGCTCATCGGCCCACACAAACAAAATCAGCGGTAAGTGACTATTAATGAACCGGGCTATGGTGTACACATAGTTGTATCTAAATTGGGCTAAATGGGCCACACGAGTGTGTGGGCCCACTTGGGCTGAGTAATGGGCCTTAGGCCCATTTGCACAGTTATGTCTGTTTAGGTTACTTATGTCGCTCGAGGCGACGATGGACCTTCGGTTAGGCCGTTAAGACCCTAATTTATAAAATTACTGAAATACCCCTAATTTATAAAATTACCAAAATACCCTTGTTGTGTAAAATTACCGAAATACCCTTGTAGGGTAAAATGACCATTTTGTCTTAATAAGTAAAATGACTGTTTTACCCTTGTGGGTAAATAATTGACTTGGATTATGAATCTGACTTATTTGACTATGATTGTACGACTGTGATTGTACGATTGTGAATTAATTGTCTTGACGGTGGTTGTACGACTGATATGCTTTTACTATATGTTTAAAAGACTGTTATTGAGTATGGCCATTCTACAGACACGTGTGATGATTGAGCATGACATACACGACATATTGCATGGGGTTGGGACTTTGATATGGAGGAAGTATTATTCTGATAGGATCGCACGGGCCGCACGAAACGACTGTGGATCTATTATTGGTCTGTTAAGGTCGCACAGGTCGCATGAGACGACTGTGGACCGATGGACGGCTTAGTGCCACTTATTCTGATTATGGCTCTATGCCAAACTAAAAGTGGCTTTTTGCTATGTTGACCATGGCTTTGTGCTAAACGTATATACCTATGGCTATGTGCCTAACATACTTACTGATGACCCTGTTTCGATCATATTTACCGAAGGCTGTGTGCCGATTATATTACCGTTGCTGATGGCTACGTCCATAACATAGTACAATTACCGATGGCTTTCTGCCAATAATAAGACCACTACTGAAGGCTTAAAGCCGTATATATTTTAGCAGCTTTGCTGTGTTAATATTAGCAGCTACGCTGCGATACTGGTGTGCTGGCTGGGTGGGTCTATTTAATCCCCACATGGTGTGATGGTTGGTACGGGAGGTGTGATGGTTGGATTGGGTTGGGTTGCTACCTGCATTGTGATTATACTATTTTGGGCTTAGGCCTAGACTGTCTTCATTATTGAATAGGGCTCGTGCCCGCACTGCATCTTGTATGCACTCGCATCGTAATAGGCTCCATCCCGCATCGATTCTCAATTCAGCTTGGTTTACTAACTGATTTAGTTTAGGAAGGGATTACACACTGAGTTTTCATAAACTCACCCCGTTTATTAATTGTGCAGGTAATCCCCAGTGTTAGGTGGTTCAGTGCTGCGAGGGACTCGAAGATGACCACACATGGTTTATGTTTTCACATTTGTTATTACTGCTGCGTATTTGTTTTTAATTGGGTTGTAATAAGGCCTCTCTTGATTCTGGTTTTTATTTTACTTTGGGATTTTAATTACTATGTTTTATAATGGTCAAAAGTAGATCGCGGTTTTCCAAAACTACAACTGTTTTTAAAACACTACGTTTTCGCAACTTAACTTTTAAACATCACTTTGTCGTAAATTGGTTACTCTTAGAATTAGCTTCCGCAAAGTAAAAAGGAATTTTGGAAATAAAATTAAGAAGTCTTCAATGCACTACGTTCTAAATAAGAAGGGTTTCTAATGAAAACATGGTTTTCGGAAAACACTTCAATTTGACACGCTAGATTCGGGTCTAGCTTCTAGGCCGGGTTTGGGGTGTTACATATATATATTCATTTTCAATAAAATTTCATATAATAACATTCAATTTAATCAACAATATACATAGTATAGTTCATACGAACTTACCTAGCTCAATCACAGAAATACCAAATTTTGGGGGCATTTTTGTAATTTTTTATTTTCCTTGATTTTCCATCCGATCTTGATCTAAATTAATAATTTTATTCAATATATTAATTTAGACAATAAAATAATTCATTTCACACAATTTGGTCATTTTTGACATTTTTACAAAATTGCCTCTAAAGTTTTACTTTTATTCAATTTAGTCCCTAAACCCAAAACATGCAACTAAACCATTTTTACCAAATATTGAGCTTAGATGAGTGTTCATCGTATCCAAAACAGCCCATTCATGCAAAAATTTCACATTAAATCCTTGTACTTTTATTAATTTAACAAATTAGTCCCTAATCAAAAAATTCATCAAAATCACTTAACAAAATACTTATAAATATAAATCAACATTCTAAATTCATCATCTAACATCAAAAATCACAAGATTCATCAATGGAAACATTCAAAATCTTAAACAGTTTCAAAATCAAAGGTACGGGCTAGTTGGACCTAGTCATTTTTATAATTTAGTCATTTTTAATTAATTAACTATCGAAACGATAAAATTTTTCAACTAAAATTTAATACCACCTTAGTTACACTCTGTAAATATTTATAAAAATATTTATGGCTCAGTTTATAAAAAATGAGGTCTGATACCTCAATTTCTAAGACCACTTGACCTTAGGGTCATACCACTTGAACTTAATAAATCGCTTATAAAACAAAAATCACAATATCAAAAACCTTTTTAAAATCAAAATTAACTTGTAAATATTAAATATAATATTTACAAACCTACTTTTCAAATTTGGTTGCCCCAAAACCATTGTTTTTGACACCACTGAAAAGTGTGTAGTTACATTTATCCGCAAATTAGGGCATCAATCGAGAATTCATCCATCAAACACTTCTCCAATTCTTTAGTTTTAGTTTTCTTTTATTCTTTCGTAGTCAGAAGATCCTACTCCGATGTGAAGGCATTTGCGAGTAGAGATTGCTCTGGATCCGTGCTTCAATATATTTCTTCATGAGCATTGTCTTATCTCTTCTCTTTTCTTCTTTTATTTATCTTTCATGAAGATATTAAGGGATTAGGTAGATACATTCGATAATTGATATTGAGGGATTAGGTAGATAGATCACATGGGTTTCAAAAGAGAAAAAATAAGTCAACTAAGAAATTGTATGGTATAGTGAGTATAAGATTTTTGAGCTTATAGAAAAATAAGGCAAATGCCAAATCAAGAAAATATCGAATAAAAAATATTACAAGCTTTCAACGATTGTACTCACGAATACTATATTAGGCCTTAGTAAATGGAGAGAAAAGAAAGGTGAGAGAAGTGGATATAATGTGGTGAGATTATTTAAAAGTAGGGGAGTATCGGGGACAATATACTGTGTCAAACTATTTTCATGGTTAGCCATTTTCTCGAGCCTATTTTTTGAATTTCAAACAACCTAAACTATAGAACGTTACAAGCCGAAAAGTCCTATGTAACTTAGGTAATACTTGATAGGGATGATGTTGTGCCAAGTTTTGATGTTTTTATTACTTATATTCATTTGATCATAATTGTATATTTATATATATTGATGGAAACCTATACTTAATATTCTTTTATTTGTTTAGTTTGTAATTTAATGAACTAACCTGTCTAACTTTAGAAATTGAAGGTTAATTGTATATCATGCCAGAGTTATATGTTTATTTACATTATCTTGTTAATATATCTCTATCTAATTTCTTGTATTAAGCTAGCTCAAGTGCATTTTTGTTTCTTGCATTATTTGTTGTTTTTAGTTTAATTTATTTTCAAGTTTTATTTTATTTTTTTTTAGTTTGCTTGAGGGCAAGTAAAGACTTAAGTGTAGGGGTTTTGGGTTATTTCTGCACTTAAAGAACTTGTTTTCTAGCACTTTTAGTATTTATTATTACATTTTGAGTATTTAGTAGTTAGTATTAGAAGTTAGTAAAAATAAGTGTTTTTAACACATTTTGTGAGTGTTGTGACCTATTAGGTTGGCATGGGCCTTAGGTAGTTCTAGTTTGTGTAATTAAGTGTGTAGGATGAAGAATTATAGGCCCAACTGAAATAGGAACTTGGGACGAGTGATGCACAAGCTTCTTATGCTGTCAAAGCATGAAATGAACCAAAGGAGGCACATTTTGCTTGTCGTGTCACGCCATAGACCTTGTATGGCACAACATAGCCCTGTCGTGGTGCCCAAGTACTTCAAGACTATTTTCGTCCGCACAGTCAACTTTATAAGAAGACCTAGGACATGCAGAAGACTTAATTTGGGTTGCCAACACTCTTATAAATAAAACCTTAGGGGTTTTATGTAACTAAGTCATCTTAGACGCATCCAAAACCCTAGTAGTTTACGAGTAGGACTAGATTAAGTTTTCTTTAGGTATTCATAACTCTTTGTTCTTTTTTAATGGAATTAGTTTCGATCCAAGAGTTTTCCCTTTGATCGATTGCACCTTTTTCCCTCTGTTCTCATTTGGATATTTGGGCTGATTTTTGCCTAGCTCTCTCTCCATTTGTTTTGATTTTTACAGTTCTTCTTTGAACAATCGGTTGGTGCCTGATTCCTCTCTATTCTCTCACTATTTTTCTCTGTGTTGTAACATTACTTCTAACTTCTTCCCTGCTGTCTTTCATGGCTAGAGACTTGTTGGTGCTAGCCTTGCTTGCCTCGGTTGTGTGGGTATCCTTTTTGGAGATTGAAGGCCGATTGTTCCCTTCCCTAAAATCGGTCTTGTGATTTTTTGGTAAGTGCTATATGTGTTGGTTCAAACTGTTATGCGTTTGTAAGAGCCTGTAACCAATCTTCAGCAATGATTGAAGGGTGTGGAGCCTTAACCGTTCGATCAAGGAAAGTGTTGAATTATGGTTTGGTTAAGTGTTATTTAAGGGATTATTAACCCCATTAATTAAAGTACTGACGTTGGGATATGATTGAATCTAGGTTTGGTGTTCGTGGAGACTGCGCTCTTGTCGCAAACAGGTGTGTAACCACACTGCTATAAGCGTAGATCGACAAAAGCCAAAAAAGTATGACTATTGATGTTACACGAGCGTGCGCTCGCACGTATGGTAATCCGAACGCTTAAAACGTGGGCATTTGATAGAAGAGGCCACCATGAGTGATTTCATGGGCTTAGGCCGTTTTAGGCCACAGTGGACAAAAATGGGCCGTGTGGTCCCCACGGCTTGTGGGCCCCACATGGGTAAACCACATAGACGTGTGGAGATTATTGGGCCAGGCTGTGTAGCTTACACGGCCAAGGCCAATTTTGGGCTTTGGGCCCATTTTTACTAAGGCTGCATGGGTGACAACTGTGGACCTACTGTTGGGTCGGTAAGTATACCTAGACCCTAATTTGATGAAATGACTGCTATACCCCTATAAGGTAAAATGACTAATATACCCTTATAATATATATGATTGTAATTGAGCATGACATGTTGCATGCACGTACGATATTATGACATAACGTACTGCATGGGGATGGGTTTACTATATTTGAATGAAGTGTACTGTATTGGTAACTCTGCTGCATATACTGTTTAGTGCCGCAACCGGTGCTATATTTTAGAGTGTAGGGATGGGTGGGTCAATTTAATCCCCACATAGAGTGTAGGGCTAGACGGAGTGGAGTGTAGAGGAAGGATGGGTAGGACTTCTGATTGCATTTCTGTTACTATTACTGAATTAGGCTAAGGCCCACACCGATCATCGATCATCAGATAGGCTAAGGCCCTAATCATTCTTCTTGGACTATTATCAAAACAGGCTTAGGCCCAGATTGTATTTGCCTATTGTATGACAGATTGTTTGTTTAATAAGGGATTACACACTGAGTTTACATAAACTCACCCTTCTGCTTCTCTGCGTAGGTAATTCTTAAGCGGATCGGTGCTGCGAGGGACTCTATGGTGGCCACACAGCCGCACTTAATTCCAATATTTAGCTTTTAATTTATAAGTAATTTAATTTGGGTATTTGTTTTGTAATAAGGCCTTTTTAAGTTTTTATTTTGATTTTGGGATTTATTTACTTTGAATCATATCTGTTAGAAGTAGGCCACGGTTTTTTTTGGAAGAGATAAATGCATTTCAAAACACCACGCTATTGCAACACAGTTTTAAAAGCTTCCGCAACAACCATTGTTTTTAAAATGCAATAACAATTCAATATGATTAACACTTTGCTAGACCAACTTGAGTTTTAACAACGAGCAAGTTATTCTAAACTTTTCGTAAAGATCACATCGAGGTTTTAATATAGAGCGAACTTTTCAACGGAACTATGTTTTCGAAATACACTTCAGTGTGACATCGCAGATTCGGCCATATTGTCTAGGCCGGGTTTGGTGTAATGCCTCAAATTTGAAGTGATTAAATTTGTGTGTTATGTTTCATATTGGCTTGCTTGCTTTAATGGTTAAGTGTCCTGAGAAGTGTGGGGAATCTTGGGTTCAAACTTTGGCTTTAGCAAAATTTTATTTTAATTGAATAAAACCCTTGCTTTTAGATAGTGGGTTCTTAAACAATTATGGAGAAATCAAGTCATAAAAAGGTTGTTGGTTCTGGGGGTAGTGGCGTGTTACTACTACTAGGAGGTCCTGTGTTCGAGCCCTGTTGCGCACAAAGGGTGTTTATTTTGCTACTCTACCGTGTGGGAAGTTTTGAATTTGGTGGTTGAGGAGATGATGGTGGAGTGATTTTAGGAGAATTATGTGGGATTTGAATGTGGAGGAGTTGTAGCCAAATAGTGTCTTTGACCAATCAGGAATTCGACCTTGAGTAGGGTAGCTTTCTCTCTATTTTTGGGTTTTGTCAAATTTTTGGTCCTTTCCACTCTGTGTTTCTAAAGTCGTGTATTGCTATTGATTTTTGAGTACCTTTTGGTTCGGGTTTATTTCGATTCTTGCTCTTCTTTCCTGTCCTCTAGCCACCGATTTTCTTTTCCTTTATTCCCTTTTCCAATTGGTTTTTCCCCTTGGCTGAATATCCCTTGTCCTCTCTCTCACAAACTCTTTCGGTTTCTAACCTTGCTTGTTGATCGATTCTTTCTTTCTTTTCCCTTGATCTCAATCGACTCCCTCTTTGATCAATTACATCTCCTCTCCTTCTCTCTCTATTGGTCCCTTCTTGACCGAATACCACTACTCCTTCTATCTTCTTAGCGCCAATTTCTTTCCCTTTTTCTCTGTCGATTTTGGGGGTAGATACAAGAGACTGATTTTGTGATTTGGTAAGTCTGGCTTTCGTCTTGGGGCATGATTCTTTTCTTTCTCCCTCCTTGCCATATTTTTCTTGCACCTATCTTTTCCTCTACTGCCGTTTTATGATAGGAGTGCGATTGTCCAGTTTTGCCTCTATCATAGTATGTACCTTTGGCTCTTATGTGGGTGTAGGCTGATTATTCCTTTCCTTTAGTCTTGACTTTGCATTTTTGGTAAGGGATTAAACATCTTATTTTAGCTATTCTTTTGGTTAATGGTTGATAAGGCTTGAATGGGATGCAGGTAGGCTTTAAGGATTTTAAGCGACCTCTTGAAGTAGTTTAGTTTGATTGATCAAGGCGAGCAATAGGTAATCTTTTGAACAAGTGTTGGCTAGGGTTCTTTAAAATTCGCTTGATAAAAGATTAAATGAAGTTTCTAATTGTGATAGGTTGGAGTGCTCGAGGATTAGTCACACTTTCACAAACAGCTGTGTAATCACACAACAATAATTGTTAATCGACAAAAGTCAAAAAATATGTTTATTGACGCTACACGAGCGTGCACTCGCTCGTGTGGTGATTCAAATGCATAAAATGTGGGCGTTTGATAGTAAAGGCCACCATGGGCGAGTTCATGGGCTTAGATCATTTTGGGCCACGTTGGACCGAAATGGGCCGCATGGGCCCCACATGGGTTAACCACACGGACATGTGAAAATTATCGTACCAGGTTATGTAGTTCACACGGGCAAGCTGATTTTTGGGCTTATTAGGCCACACGGGCGTGTGGGCCTACATGGGCCGCATTATGGGCTTTGGATCCATTATCACTGTTTGACTGTTAAAGTTGTATGGGTCGCCTGAGACGACTGTGGACCTACTGTTGGGTCGGTAAGTATACCTAAACCCTAATTTGATGAAATGACTGTTATACCTTTGTGAGGTAAATGACTGATATACCCCTATGATATACATGACTATATCCGAGCATGACATTTTGCATACACGTATGATATTATAACATTACATGATGCATGGGGGTGGGTTTGATATATTTGGAGGAAGTGTACTGTACTAGCAGCTCTGTTGCAAATACTGTTTAGTGTCACAACCGGTGCTATATTTTGGAGTGTAGGGATGGGTGGGTCAATTTTATCCCCACATGGAGTGTAGGGCTTAACGGAGTGGAGTGTAGAGGATAGATGGGTAGGACTTCTTTTTGCATTTCTATTACTGTTACTGCAATGGGCTAAGGCCCACACTAATACTAAACTGTCACTGACACGGGCTTAGGCCCAAACTGTATTTGCCTACAGTTAGACTGACTATTCTAAAGGGATTACACACTGAGCTTTCATAAACTCACCCTTTTACTTTCCTGTGCAGGTAATCCTTAGGTGGGTCGGTGCTGTGAGGGACTCGATGGAGGCCACACAACTGTTCTCGCTTCTGTTCTAAACTTTTAATCTTTAAGCCATTTAATTTGGGGTATTTGTTATGTAATAAGGTCTTTTTAAAGTTTTACTTTTGATTTGGGTTTTATTTATCTTGGATCAAATCTGTTAGAAGTAGGTCGCGATTTTTCATAAGAATAAATGCTTTCAAAACACCACGCCATTGCAACATACTTTAAGAGCTTCCGCAAGCAAACATTGTTTTTAAAGTGCAATAACAATCTAGAATGATTAAACTTTTTGCTAAAACCACTTGAGTCTTTAACAACGAACATGGTACTTTAAAGTTTTGTAAAAGATCACTACGAAGGTTTTTATATAGTACAGATTTTTTTCAACAAAATGATTCTTTTTAAAACACACTTCTATGTGACATCGCAGATTCAGCCATAACGTCTAGGCCAAGTTTGGGGTGTTACATTTAGTGGTATCAGAGCCAGGTTGCAAAACTCGGCTGTGAATATGGGTTTCTTTCACTCTTAAAATTTTGAAAAAAACTGTTTCAAATGATTCAAAATAGTTGGAAATGTTTTACTGAATGTGTGGTACACCGAGTCTCGGGCACCGATCCTGTAAGTTCTTTGAAACTAATGCTTGATAAAATTGAAATACTGAGACTACTATAGGTAGTAGACTGTACTGAAATATTCTGTTTAGGGTAAACTGAAATTGTAGTAAGACTGCAATCTGCGAAAACAAAACTCTGAATTACTGATAATATTTTCCATAAAATATCATGTAATAAATACTGGAACTGTAAACTGATGCATAAAATTTATAATTCAGATAATATTCAAATCAATAATGAGCACCAGAGGTACTCGTAGAAGGGGTACAAGAGGCCGCGGTGGAGGCCGTGGAGGTGCTCGGGCTGGGTCTTTGGCATCGGGTCATATGCCTAACAATGAAGCTAGGGAGGCACCAGCTTCACCAGTGACTGAGACTGGGTCACACGATCGTGCAGTTGGGGATGACGCACTGTCCCAAGCTATGTTGCAAATTTTAGAGTGTAACACCCCTTACCCGTATCCGACATCGGAACAAGGTACGAGGTATTACTGGACTTGATAACTTGTAATCATTTAAAACCGAGACATAAAATTTCATCAATTTTAAACTTTTCAAACATATTCAAGACTATCTACATTAAATGACTTTATACAATAGAGACCTTCAAATAACATATGTCAGTATTTTAGGCCAACTCCTAGCAACTTAATAACAATTAAACGAGTTCCCATACATGCCAAAGACTTAAAAATACTTTAAAACCTTTATATATGGATCAATAGTTTGATAGTGTGATTTAACCTCCGGCGACCTCCAACTCGAGCTAACATCTGTGACACTATAGGAAAAAGAAAAGGAAGGGAGTAAGCATTATAGCTTAGTAAGTAAATATGTAAATATTAAATAACAATACATTATCATACTTTAAACAAAGTCACAATATGTTCCCAGAATATTAACATCACAAACACACATACTTTCACTATTACAATTATAAACAGGTTCAAAATAAGCTTTCTAGCAGAGTACTAGCAGCTAAATTATTTATTTCTAGAGATACAGAACTCCAAATTACAAACTGTTAATTTTCCTTGAAACTAGATTCACATATATTCTAACCATAAAATTTTCAGAATCTTTTATCTAGCCAATTAGTACAGCTAACTCATTGAAGTTACCCCTGTTTCACTGCTCAACTGCCCTGACCATTCTTCACTACGAATAAATTTTCTCCTCGTACAGAATTCAAAGGATGTTCTTGTTTATTTCTTTTGAAACTAGGCTCATTAAGGATATCAATCATATAAATTATATCCCATAATTAGTTTTTTACAATCTTTAATGATTTTTCAAAATGAGAATAGGGGATCACGTAGTCATTCTGAACTAGGCTCTCAAAAACTTAAATATCTCATAATAGAGAATTCCTTTGCTTGCTCTGTTTCCGTTATATGAAAATATATTCATTAAGATCTAATTTGATATCTCATTCAGTCCTTGATTCAATTTCTACTATTTTTCGTAAATTTTTAGATTCCCGTCACTGCAACTATCCCGAACAGTTTTATTGTCAATTTTGATCTTTCACACTTCAATTGTATTCATCACTTACCCATAACAATCTTTCTAATTTCCAATCACATATAGAGCATATTGCTCATAAGTTACACACGTATATACTTACACTTATCATCACAAAGTCATACACAATTTCATTTAAACAATTTCCCAGTTGAACGCTTCGGAATAATAACAGATACGCAATGGTATCGCACACAGCCCACCTTTAAAATCGAAGCTCTCTTGTACACATAGTGGCCTTCACTTAGCACCACTCATGTGACCTAGCTCGATTGTACACATAATTTTGGCTCTCTTGTACACATGGTGAACACTTAGTACCACCCATGTGACCTAGCCACTTTATCTCGTAGCTCTCTTGTTTACATGGTGTCCTTCACCTGGAACACACATGCAACCTAGCTACATTTATCTCGTAGCTCTCTTGTCTACATGGTGTACACATAGTATCACCCATGTGACCTAGCTACCTCATAATGTCTCGTAGCTCTCTTGTACACATGGTATACATCCCGTATTACACATGTGACCTAGCTACATACCATCTGTATCTTTCGATTCCGAAGGTTCAAACAGGAAGTATCTCACTTTGTAATACTTTATTCCATTCTTGCAATAGTCAATTATGACTCAAAAATCAGCTACAACACATAAAATATGCTGAAATATAAGATCATAATAAAGATAATGTATTATTTACATAAAACTTACATACTTTCTCATTTCCATGTCGAATTAATATTGAACATTTAAATCATCATAATTATACTTACTTTCAACACCTTGGCAATCATAGTAAATATATCAATTTTAAATTGAAACATGCATAAATTAATACTTATTATACATATGAACTTACCTCGATACTAAAACGGCCATTTTACTAACTTTCTCGATTTTCAATTTTTCTCCCATTCTAGGTTCAAATCTCGTTTCTCGGGATGTAAAACATCATATTTTACTTATTTAATTAATTTACTATTCAAAACAGTCCTTAACTCAAACTTTGGAAAAATTACAATTTTACCCCTAAACTTTTGCATATTTACACATTTGCCCCTAGGCTCGGGAATTAAACTTCATCCCTTATTCTTATGTTTTATGACATGCTGATCATTTTTCCCTTCTATGGAAACATCAAATTCTCACTCTAACACATAGTTATGAACAATAACAAATTTTACCGATTAAGCCGTTTTATTCATTTTTGCTTAAAACCGCATAGCAAAAGTTGTTTAATAGAATTTTAGCCTTCATATTCTACCATAAAACATCAAAATAAACACATTTCACCTATGGGTATTTTTCCAAATATGAACCCTAGCTTAAATTATTTCTAGAATAAGCTTAATCAAGTTATCGGGATTCTAAAAACGTAAAGAACTTGAAAAACGGGGCTAGAACGGACTTACTATTGAGCTTGGAAAGCTTGAAAACCTTAGCCATGGCTTCCCCCATGTAAATTCGGCCTCCATGAGAAAGATGAGTCAATTTTGGCTTTATTCTCCCTTTTTATTTCTTTTAATTACTAAATGACTAAAATGCCCTTAAGGCTTTTCTTTAAAATTTTGTCCTATTCATGCCCATTTTTGTCCAAAAAAAATATAATGGTCTAATTACCATTTAAGGACCTCCTCTTTAAAACCCCATTGCAATCAAGTACTTATGAATTGGAACACATAATTTGCAACTTTTGCAATTTAGTCCTAAAAGTCCAATTACGTACTTTATCAATAAAATTTCTTAACGGTATTTTTACACATTATTTTAATCAATAAAGAAACCTTAAAAATTAATCAGAATAAATTTTTTGAATTTGAATTCGTGGTTCTAAAACCATCGTTCCATTTAGGCCCTAAATCGGGCTGTTGCAGCAACTTCTGTAAATAAGCCCTAATAGGCAAATTAAACATGCAATCTATAAAATTTCTATTACAATACTCTAACACATGCATCTAATCATTCGGTAAATCATAAAAATTAATCGAAATAAACTTTTCTATGTCAGATTTGTGGTTTCGCAACCACTATTCCTTTTAGGCCCTATTTTGAGATGTTACATTTCTCCCCCTTTAGGGATTTTTGTCCCCGAAAATCTTACCGGTAAAAAGATTCAATATCTTTTCTCAAAATTTCTTAAACATCTCCAAACAAATTTTCTTCAAAGCAGTACTTTCAAAATCACCCCACTATCAAATTGAAATCCAATATAACTAAGTTTTAACTATGTATGACCTCTATATTAATCGAAAACTATTTCCAATTCCCACATTTGCTTTCACTTTTTTTTAAAACCAAAAACTCTGCATTCAGCTATTGATACAGCTCAATCATTATTATTCTGTCTAATTCTATCAATACTAAATCCACATTATCTCATTCACAATCAAAATTTATTTTAAAAAAATCCAACAATCATATACTTTAAGTACATACCTGGATGAGTTAATTAACTAAGTCTAATCTTTCTTTAACTGTAACATTTCAGAATTCAGAAAATCTTCATATTAACCTGACATCTTTTCTGCAATTGAGTTCATTTATTAAACCATTCTCAAATGCTATCACATTGTTAATTAATCTTATTGGAAGGGGGTGAGGCTGTAACACTTCTAACTTGCCTCTTATATATTCATGCATATAACTTAACACTCATCAATATACATATATAATTTACTTCAAATAAATCAACATGCATATTCATTTTACACAACCCTCTTATCATCTTATACAAACAAATACACTTATACATGTGTTCATAATTCTCAAATAGAATTACTCATAACATTCATTTAATTTCACAAGTTATACTCATAGCATCACACAATTGCCAATCAACATGAACACTTATCGTAATATAAACTTTCCCTTCATCTCATCTTTCATATTCCAAGAGAAATTCTTATTCACAACTCATTCATTATCACATAATCATCATGAACTAATACTCTTACCTTTTACGAGTCTCATTTCATCTTAATATTATCACAGTTATATAATTCACTTTAGATAGACTTACACACATATTCATATCTTAAAACAAATGCACTCAAACAAACATTCCATGAATTTGAGTAAATCTATTTATCACATTCACTTAGTCAAATAAGTTAGACACATAATATCATGTCAATGTTAAACGAACATGGATAAGTTTATAACGATGTAAATTTTCGTTTCTTTTCACATTTCTATATTTCTCCACTTATGTCTATTTCATTTTACACTTGATCTCACACATATCATCACAAGTCACCAAGATCAATTTTTAAGTACACCAATATATCTACCAAATTATATGAACTTACTTAACCCCTTTTTACACTGTCGATGGTAGATCGGTTGGAAAATACTTCTGTCTCAACAGAACTATTTCATCGAGATCGGGAGGCATCACACTATCACAGGAAGTAATATGGCATGTATAGTTAAATCTTACACATGCTAGGTTAGTCCGAGAATCGACTAAACCATAGCTCTGATACCACTAAATGTAACACCCCTTACCTGTATCCGAAGCCGGAATAAGGTACGAGGTATTACCGGACTTGAGTACTTGTAATCATTTAAAATCGAGACAGGAAATTTCATCAATTTTAAACTTTTCAAACATATTCAAGACTATCTACATTAAATGACTTTATACAATAGAGACTTTCAAATAACATAGGTCAGTATTTTAGGCCAACTCCTAGCAACTTAATAACAATTAAACGAGTCCTCATACATGCCAAAGACTTAAAATATTTTAAAACCTTTATATATGGATGAATAGTTTGATAGTGTGGCTTAACCTCCGGCGACCTCCAACTCGAGCTAACATCTGTGACACTATAGGAAAAAGAAAAGAAAGGGAGTAAGCATTATAGCTTAGTAAGTAAATATGTAAATATTAAATAACAATACATTATCATACTTTAAACAAAGTCACAATATGTTCCCGGAATATTACCATCACAAACACACATACTTTCACTATTACAATCATAAACAGGTTCAAAATAAGCTATCTAGCAGAGTACTAGCAGCTAACTTATTTATTTTTGGAGATACAAAACTCCAAATTACAAACCGTTAATTTTCCTGGAAACTAGATTCACATATATTCTTACCATAAAATTTTTAGAATTTTTTGTTTGGCCAATTAGTACAGTTAATTCATTGAAGTTACCCCTGTTTCACTGTTCAACTGCCCCGACCATTCTTCACTACGAATCAATTTTCTCCTCGTACATAATTCAAAGGATGTTCTTGTTTATTTCATTTGAAACTAGGCTCATTAAGGATTTCAATCAAAAAAATTATATCCCATAATTATTTTTTTACAATTTTTAATGAGTTTTCCAAGTGAGAACAGGGGATCACGTAGTCATTCTGAACCAGTCTCTCAAAAACTTAAATATCTCATATTATAGAATTCCTTTGCTTGCTCTGTTTTCGTTATATGAAAATAGATTCATTAAGATCTAATTTGATATCTCATTCAGTCTCTGATTCAATTTCTACCATTTTTGGTAAATTTTTAGATTCCCATCACTGCAACTATCTCGAACAGTTTTAATGTCAATTTTGATCTTTCACACTTCAATTGTATTCATCACTTACCCATAACAATCTTTCTAATTTCCAATCACATATAGAGCAAATTGCTCATAAGTTACACACGTATATACTTACACTTATCATCACAAAGTCATACACAATTTCATTTAATCAATTTCCCAGTTGAACGCTTCGGAATAATAACAGATACGCGATGGTATCGCACACAGCCCACCTTTAAAATCGAAGCTCTTTTGTACACATAGTGGCCTTCAGTTAGCACCACTCATGTGACCTAGCTCGATTGTACACATAATTTTGGCTCTCTTGTACACATGGTGAACACTTAGTACCACCCATGTGACCTAGCCACTTTATCTCGTAGCTCTCTTGTTTACAAGGTGTCCTTCACCTAGAACACACACGCAACCTAGCTACATTATCTTGTAGCTCTCTTGTCTACATGGGGTACAGATAGTATCACCTATGCGACCTAGCTACCTCATAATGTCTCGTAGCTCTCTTGTACACATGGTATACATCCCGTATTACACATGTGACCTAGCTACATACCATCTGTATCTTTCGATTTCGAAGGTTCAAACAGGAAGTATCTCACTTTCTAATACTTTATTCCATTCTTCCAATAGTCAATTATGACTCAAAGTCAGCTACAATACATAAAATATGCTGAAATATAAAAACATAATAAAGATAATGTATTATTTACATACAAACTTACATACTTTCTCATTTCCATGTCGAATTAATATTGAACATTTAAACCATCATAATTATACTTACTTTCAACACCTTGGCAATCATAGTAAATATATCAATTTTACATTGAAACATGCATAAATTAATACTTATTATACATATGAACTTACCTCGATACTAAAACGGCCATTTTACCAACTTTCCCAATTTTTGATTTTTCTCCCATTGTAGGTTCAAATCTCGTTTCTCGGGATGTAAAACATCATATTTTACTTATTTAATTAATTTACTATTCAAAACAGTCCTTAACTCAAACTTTGGAAAAATTACAATTTTACCCCTAAATTTTTGCATATTTACACTTTTGCCCCTAGGCTCGGGAATTAAACTTCATCCCTTATTCTTATGTTTTGTGACATGCTGATCATTTTTCCCTTCTATGGAAGCATCAAATTCTCACTCTAAAATATAGTTATGAACAATAACAACTTTTATCGATTAAGCCGTTTTACTCATTTTTGCTTAAAACCGCTTAGCAAAAGTTGTTTAACATAATTTTAGCCTTCATATTCTACCATAAAACATCAAAATAAACACATTTCACCTATGGGTATTTTTCCAAATATGAACCCTAGCTTAAATTATTGCTAGAATAAGCTTAATCAAGTTATCGGGATTCTAAAAACGTAAAGAACTTGAAAAACGGGGCTAGAACGGACTTACTATTGAGCTTGGAAAGCTTGAAAACCCTATCCATGGCTTCCCCCATCCTAAATTCGGCCTCCATGAGAAAGATGAGTCAATTTTGGCTTTATTCTCCCTTTTTATTTCTTTTAATTACCAAATGACTAAAATGCCCTTAAGGCTTTTCTTTAAAATTTTGTCCTATTCATGCCCATTTTTGTCCAAAAAAAAAATATAATGGTCTAATTACCATTTAAGGACCTCCTCTTTAAAACCCCATTACAATCAAGTACTTATGAATTAGAACACATATTTTGCAACTTTTGCAATTTAGTCCTAAAAGTCCAATTAAGCACTTTATCAATAAAATTTCTTAACGATATTTTTACACAATATTTTAATCAAACCCTAAATCGGGCTGTTACAGCAACTTCTGCAAATAAGCCGTAATAGGCAGATTAAACATGCAATCTATAAAATTTCTTTTCAATACTCTAACACATGCATCTAATCACTCGGTAAATCATAGAAATTATTCAAAATAAACTTTTCTATCTCAAATTTGTGGTTTCGTAACCACTATTTCATTTAGGCCCTATTTTGAGATGTTACATTTCTCCCCCTTTAGGGATTTTCGTCCCCGAAAATCTTACCGGTAAAAGATTCAATATCTTTTCTCAAAATTTCTTGAACATCTCCAAACAAATTTTCTTCAAAGCAGTACTTTCAAAATCACCCTACTATCAAATTGAAATCCAATATAACTAAGTTTTAACTCTATATGACCTCTATATTAATCGAAAACTATTTCCAATTCCCACATTTGCTTTCACTTCTTTTTTTAAAGCAAAAACTCTGCTTCAGCTATTAATACAGCTCAATCATTATTATTCTGTCTAATTCTATCATTACTAAATCCACATTATCTCATTCACAATCGAAATTTATTTTAAAAAAAATCCAACAATCATATACTTTAAGCATCATACCTGGATGAGTTAATTAACTAAGTCTAATCTTTCTTTAACTGTAACATTTCAGAATTTAGAAAATCTTCATATTAACATGACATCTTTTCTGCAACTGAGTTCATTTATTAAACCATTCTCAAAAGCTATCATATTGTCAATTAATCTTATTGGAAGGGGGTGAGGCTGTAACACTTCTAACTTGCCTCTTATATATTCATGCATATAACTTAACACTCATCAATATATATATATAATTTGCTTCAAATAACTGAACATGCATATTCATTTTACACAACCCTCCTATCATCTTATACAAGCAAATACACTTATACATGTGTTCATAATTCTCAAATAGAATTACTCATAACATTCATTTAATTTCACAAGTTACACTCATAGCATCACACAATTGCCAATCAACATGAACACTTATCGTAATATAAACTTTCCCTTCATCTCATCTTTCATATTCCAAGAGAAATTCTTATTCACAACTCATTCATTATCACATAAACATCATGAACTAATACTCTTACCTTTTACGAGTCTCATTTCATCTTAATATTATCACAATTATATAATTCACTTTAGACAGACTTACACACATATTCATATCTTAAAACAAATGCACTCAAACATACATTCCATGAATTTGAATAAATCTATTTATCACATTCACTTAGTCAAATAAGTTAGACACATAATATCATGTCAATGTTAAACGAACATGGATGAGTTTATAACGATGTAAATTTTTGTTTCTTTTCACTTTTCTATATTTCTCCACTTATGTCTATTTTATTTTACACTTGATCTCACACATATCATCACAAGTCACCAAGATCAATTTTTAAGTACACCAATATATCTACCAAATTATATGAACTTACTTAACCCCTTTTTACACTGTCGATGGTAGCTCGGTTGGAAAACACTTCTGTCTCAACAGAACTATTTCATCGGGATCGGGAGGCATCTCACTATCACAAGAAGTAATATGGCATGTACAGCTTAAATCTTACACCTGCTAGGTTAGTCCGAGAATCGACTAAACCATAGCTCTGATACCACTAAATGTAACACCCCTTACTCGTATCCGACGCCGAAACAAGGTATGAGGACTTGTGTATTTGTAATCATTTAAAATCGAGACATAAAATTTCATCAATTTTAAACTTTTCAAACATATTCAAGACTATCTACATTAAATGGCTTTATACAATAGAGACCTTGAAATAACATAGGTCAGTATTTTAGGCCAACTCCTAGCAACTTAATAACAATTAAACGAGTTCCCATACATGCCAAAGACTTAAAAATACTTTAAAACCTTTATAGATGGATCAATAGTTTGATAGTGTGATTTAACCTCCGACGACCTCCAACTCGAGCTAACATCTGTGACACTATGGGAAAAAGAAAAGAAAGGGAGTAAGCATTATAGCTTAGTAAGTAAATATGTAAATATTAAATAACAATACATTATCATACTTTAAACAAATTCACAATATGTTCCCGGAATATTACCATCGCAAACAGACATACTTTCACTATTACAATCATAAACAGGTTCAAAATAAGCTATTTAGCAGAGTACCAGCAGCTAAATTATTTATTTCTGGAGATACAGAACTCCAAATTACAAATCGTTAATTTTTCTGGAAATTAGATTCACATATATTCTTACCATAAAATTTTCAGAATTTTTTATTTAGCCAATTAGTACAGTTAATTCATTGAAGTTACCCTCATTTCATCGCTTCAACCGCCTCGACTGCTCTTCACTAAGAATCAATTTTCTCCTCGTACAGAATTCAAAGGATGTTCTTGTTTATTTCTTTTGAAACTAGGCTCATTAAGGATTTCAAACAAATAAATTATATCCCATAATTATTTTTTTACAATTTTTAATGATTTTTCCAAGTGAGAACAGGGGATCATGTAGTCATTCTGAACCAGTCTCTCAAAAACTTAAATATCTCATAATATAGAATTCCTTTACTTGTTCTGTTTCCGTTACATGAAAATAGATTCATTAAGATCTAATTTGATATCTCATTCAGTCTCTGATTCAATTTCTACTATTTTTGGTAAACTTTTAGATTCCCATCACTGCAACTATCTCGAACAGTTTTATTATCAATTTTGATCTTTCACACTTCAATTGTATTCATCACTTACCCATAACAATCTTTCTAATTTCCAATCACATATAGACCATATTGCTCATAAGTTACACACGTATATACTTACACTTATCATCACAAAGTCATACACAATTTCATTTAATCAATTTCCCAATTGAACGCTTCGGAATAATAACAGATGCGCGATGGTATCGCACACAGCCCACCTTTAAAATCGAAGCTCTCTTGTACACATAGTGGCCTTCACTTAGCACCACTCATGTGACCTAGCTCGATTGTACACATAATTTTGGCTCTCTTGTACACATGGTGAACACTTAGTACCACCCATGTGACTTAGCCACTTTATCTCGTAGCTCTCTTGTTTACATGGTGTCCTTCACCTGGAACACACATGCAACCTAACTACATTTATTTCGTAGCTCTCTTGTCTACATGGTGTACACATAGTATCACCCATGCGACGTAGCTACCTCATAATATCTCGTAGCTCTCTTGTACACATGGTATACATCCCGTATTACACATGTGACCAAGCTACATACCATCTGTATCTTTCGATTCCGAAGGTTCAAACAGGAAGTATCTCACTTTCTAATACTTTATTCCATTCTTCCAATAGTCAATTATGACTCAAAATCAGCTACAATACATAAAATATGCTGAAATATAAAAACATAATAAAGATAATGTATTATTTACATACAAACTTACATACTTTCTCATTTCCATGTCGAATTAATATTGAACATTTAAATCATCATAATTATACTTACTTTCAACACCTTGGCAATCATAGTAAATATATCAATTTTACATTGAAACATGCATAAATTAATACTTATTATACATATGAACTTACCTCGATACTAAAACGGCCATTTTACCAACTTTCTCGATTTTTAATTTTTCTCCCATTCTAGGTTCAAATCTCGTTTCTCGGGATGTAAAACATCATATTTTACTTATTTAATTAATTTACTATTCAAAACAGTCCTTAACTCAAACTTTGGAAAAATTACAATTTTACCCCTAAATTTTTGCATATTTACACTTTTGCCCCTAGGCTCAGGAATTAAACTTCATCCCTTATTCTTATGTTCTATGACATGATGATCATTTTTCCCTTCTATGGAAACATCAAATTCTCACTCCAAAACATAGTTATGAATAATAACAACTTTTACCGATTAAACCGTTTTACTCATTTTTGCTTAAAACCGCTTAGCAAAAGTTGTTTAACATAATTTTAGCCTTCATATTCTACCACAAAACATTAAAATAAACACATTTCACCTATGGGTATTTTTCCAAATATGAACCCTAGCTTAAATTATTGCTAGAATAAGCTTAATCAAGTTATCGGGATTCCAAAAACATAAAGAACTTGAAAAATGGGGCTAGAACGGACTTACTATTGAGCTTGGAAAGCTTGAAAACCCTATCCATGGCTTCCCCCATGCTAATTTCAGCCTCCATGAGAAAGATGAGTCAATTTTGGCTTTATTCTTCCTTTTTATTTCTTTTAATTACCAAATGACTAAAATGCCCTTAAGGCTTTTCTTTAAAATTTTGTCCTATTCATGCCCATTTTTGTCCAAAAAAAAATATAATGGTCTAATTACCATTTAAGGACATCCTCTTTAAAACCCAAGTGCAATCAAGTACTTATGAATTAGAACACATATTTTGCAACTTTTGCAATTTAGTCCTAAAAGTCCAATTAAGCACTTTATCAATAAAATTTCTTAACGATATTTTTACACAATATTTTAATCAATAAATAAGCCTTAAAAATTAATCGGGATAAATTTTTTGACTTTGAATTCATGGTTCTAAAACCATCTTTCCGTTTTGGCCATAAATCGGGCTGTTACAGCAACTTCTGCAAATATGCCCTAATAGGCGAATTAAGCATGCAATCTATAAAATTTCTTATCAATACTCTAACACATGCATCTAATCACTCGTTAAATCATAAAAATTAATTGAAATAAACTTTTCTATCTTAGATTTGTGGTTTCACAACCACTATTCCATTTAGGCCCTATTTTGAGATGTTACATAGAGAGGGTCGCTGGGCTTAATACTGGTACTGTGGGCCATGGGTCGATGACGAAATGAATCCGGTCTAATGGGGCTAAGATTTGTAGAGGTATCACTAGAGTTTCCCCTAATGTGGCTGAATATTGGATTGAGGCCACAGAGAGGATCATGGATGACCTCGACTGCACCCTAGAGCAGAAATTAAAAGGTGTAGTGTCGTTGCTACAAGATGAAGCCTATCATTGGTGGCTTATATTTAAAGAGGGTACTCAGCCTGACCGGTTGACTTGGAAATTTTTCAAGACTGCATTCCAAAGAAAATATGTGGGTACTAGTTATGTGGATGCCCAGAGGAGGGTGTTTCTGAATCTGACTCAGGGGGATAAATTGGTGGCTGAATACGAGGTAAAATTTTTACGACTTAGCCACTATGCGCTTGAGATGGTGGCAACTGAATATGAGTGCTGTGTTCATTTCGAGGACGGCTTCAGAGATAATCTACAAGTTCTTGTAGCTCTATAGAGGGAGCGAGATTTTGCTGTGTTAGTGGAAAATACGAAGATCACCGAGGATGTGAAGCGCGCTAAGCGCTAAAACCTTGAGAAGGACAGGGGGAGGAACAAGTGGGTTTGGGAGCCCTCAAGTTTAACTATGAGGCCTAAGAAAAAGGCCAGAGTTGATGGGTAGGCTAGAGTTGGGGCCCTTGTTGCTGCTACTGGACCGCAACCTTATGCTGATTGTGGGGGACGCCATCAGGGCAAAGATTGGAAAAGGATAGAGGCATGATTGAGGTACAGATCTTTGGAGCACCGTATCAGAGATTGTCCACGGAGGCCTGATCAGACACAAGCTACTAGTATGAGTATTGTTCAGCTGCCAAGAGGTGTTCAATAGACACCGAGAGGCCATGGTCAGGCCAGGGGTGGAAATGGTATGGATTGTGGTCGTGGAGAACTAGGTAGAGGTGCTGGTCATACTGAGGTGAGGCAGCTGACTGCACGTCGCCGAGAGGATGGAGACACCCTAGATGTTATTACGGGTACGTTCTTTATCCATAATGTACCTTATACTGCATTGATTGATGTTGGGTCTACGTATTCTTATATAGCATGCACTGTATCTGAGACTTTGGGTATTATGGTTGAAAATACTATGAATGAGGTTACTGTGTTGAGTCCATTAGGATAGTCGGTGAGAGTGAATAAACTGTTTAAGGATGTACCTTTAGAGGTTCAAGGAATAATCTTTTTGGCGGATTTAATGAAACTCCCTTTTGGAGAATTCGAATTAATACTGGGCATGGACTGGCTGGTTAAGCACCAAGTGAATTTGGATTGTACTACTAAACAGGTGATATTGAAAACTGCAGAGGGTGACGAGGTAGTTGTGATTGGAGAGCGTCGAAATTATCTATTAAATGTGATTTCTGCACTCAGAGCTGAGAAGTTGGTTCGTAAGGGTTATGAGGCATATCGAGCCTACATCAGTGCTTCTGGTTTTGAGGTTTCGTCTGTTAAAGATATTAAAATAGTTAAGGACTTTTCAGATGTCTTTCCTGATGAGCTACCTGGGTTACCTCCAAATCGTGAAGTCGTGTTTTGGGATTGAGCTCCTTCCTGGTACAGCTCTGGTGTCCATCACCCCTTATAGAATGGCACCGAAGGAGCTTGTGGAGCTTAAAGCTCAGATTCAAGAGTTACTGGATCGAGGGTTCATTCGCCCTAGTGTGTATCTGTGGGGAGCACCAGTTTTATTTGTGAAAAAGAAGGATGGAACCATATGTATGTGCATCGATTACTGGCAATTGAACAAATTGACTATTAAGAATAAGTACACCCTACCGAAGATAGACAATCTATTCGATCAGTTCCGAGGAGCTTCGGTCTTTTCTAAGGTTGATCTCCGATCGGGTATCATCAGCTGAGAGTCAAAGAGGCTGATGTTTACAAGACATCATTTAAGACTCGTTGTGGTCATTATGAGTTCCTAGTGATGCTATTTGGACTAACGAATGCACCAGCGGCTTTTATGGATCTGATGAACCGAATGTTCTAGCCCTATCTGGATCGATTTTTAGTAGTGTTTATAGATGACATTCTGGTGTATTCGAGAACTGAAGATGAACATGATGCACATCTCCGAGTTGTTTTGCAGATTTTGAGGGAGAAACAATTGTATGCTAAGTTCAGCAAGTGTGAATTTTGGTTACAAGAGGTAACATTTTTGGGCCATGTGGTATCTGCTGAGGGGATTAGGGTTGATCCTCGAAAAAATGAAGTTGTTCTGGATTGGAAAAAGCCTAAGTAGGTATCTGAGATTTAAAGTTTTCTGGGTCTGGCAGGGTTATACAAATATTTTGTTGAGGGGTTTTCCTTGATTGCTGGACCTCTGACTAAGCTGTTACGTAAAGGGGTGTCGTTTGACTAAACTGATAAGCAGCAAGAGAGTTTTGAGAAGTTTAAGAAAGTTCTGACTGAGGCAGAGTCTGGGAAAGAATTCACTGTCTACAATGAGGCATCACATGTTGGTTTAGGATGTGTGTTGATGCAAGAAGGTAAGGTGGTGGCTCATGCATCTCGTTGCTTAAGACGCATGAGGCGAACTATCCGACACATGACTTAGAGTTGGCTGCGGTGGTATTCGCACTGAAAATTTGAAGGCTTTACCTGTACAGTGAGAAGTGTATCATTTACACTGATCACAAGAGCCTCAAGTATTTCCTCATTCAGAAGGAGCTAAATCTTAGGAAGCGTGGATGGATTGAGCTACTTAAGGATTATGATTGTTCAATTAAATACCATCCTAGTAAGGCTAATGTGGTAGCTGACGCATTGATCCATAGGGCTGTGACTGATCTAAGGGCGATGTTTGCTCGTCTCAGCTTATTTGATGATGGTAGTCTGTTGGCCAAACTTCAAGTTAAACCGACGTAGACTAAACAGATTAAGGGTAAATAGTTGGACGATGAGTCATTGAGTCCTCAATTCTGACAGATTGAGAGTGGTGGCACATCAGATTTTGGACTGAATAGCAAAGGGGTACTTTGTTTCTGTGGGAGAGTCTGTGTACCGAAGGATATTGATCTGAGGCAGTCGATACTGCAGGAGGCGCATAGTAGTCCTTATGCTATGCATACTAGCGAGAATAAGATGTATCAAGACCTTCGTGAGTTGTATTGGTGGCCAGGTCTTAAACGTGAAGTTACCGACTTTATGGGTAAGTGCCTTACTTGTCTGCAAGTTAAGGCTGAACACCAGTTACTTTTAGGGTTGCTTCAGCCAGTTAAGATTCTGCTGTGGAAGTGGGAGTGAGTGACTATGGACTTCGTTAGTGGGCTGCCCTTAACGCCTACTAAGAAGGATTTAGTATGGGTCATTGTGGATCGATTGACCAAATCTGCCCATTTCATACCTGTTCGTATTGATTACCAGTTGCAAAAGCTGGCTAAACTGTATGTGTCTGAGATAGTGTGACTGCATGGGGTACCAGTTTCCATAATATCTGATACAGATCCTGCTTCATGTCTTGGTTCTGAAAAAAGTTACAAGAAGCTTTGGGTACAAGGTTGGACTTCAGTACGATGTTCCACCCTCAGACATATGGTCAGTCAGAGAGGGTGGTTCAGATACTGGAGGACATGCTAAGGAGTTGTGGGATTGACTTTCGAGGTAGTTGGGAGGACTATTTTCCATTAGCAGAGTTCGCGTATAACAATAGCTACCAGTCTAGCATACAGATGGCACCTTATGAGGCACTATATAGTCGTTGGTGTCGTACTCTTTCGTGTTGGACTGAGTTGGGCGAGCGGCGTGTTCTGGGCCCTGAATTGATTTCTGATACTGAGGATAAAGTTAGATTAATTCAGATCAATCAAAGCAAAGATCGATGATGATATAGAAGTCGATATCTGAGATCTGAAATGTAAGGAAATTGAATATTCTGTGGGGGACTTTGTCTTTCTCAAGGTCTCGCCATGGAATAAGGTACGGAGGTTTGGACGGAAGGGTAAGTTGAAACCTAGGTTCATTGGGCCTTACCGCATACTGAAGCGTGTGGGACCGGTTGCCTATCAACTTGAGTTACCTCCAGAGTTGGACCGGATTCATGATGTGTTTCACGTCTCTATGCTAAGGCGATATCGCTCTCATCCTGTACATATCATCTCGAATGAGGAGATTGAGGTTAGGCCAAGTCTGACCTTTGAGGAAGAGCCGGTTTGGATTTTAGACCGTGATGTGAAGGTTCTGAAGAGGATGTCTGTTCCACTGGTTAAGGTATTATGGTGTAATCACAGTTCTGAGGAAGCCACGTGGGAACCCGAAGAGGCGATGCGAGAACAATACCCTCATCTATTTTGACCAGGTAAATTTCAAGGCTGAAATTTTCTTTTAGGGGCGTAGGGTTGTAACGCCCCAAAATATAGGTACTTATTTTCTGTATGTTGTGTAACTTAAATGCATACTTGTCTCAATGGTTAACTATCCTGGGAAATGCCTGAGAAGTCTTGGGTTCAAGCTTGGGAATTTGCAAAAAACTCTGTTTTTAGGAAATTATACCTTGCTTTTAGTTAGTAGACTTTTAAATTAATGTGAGTAGAGCTTGAAAGAAAGGACCTGCTGGTCAAAGGGTAAGTGGCGTGTCATTATTGTTGAAGGTCTTGAGTTCAAGTCCTGTGTTGCGCAAGGAGTGTTTTATTTTGTTGCTGTGCCATGTAGGATGGTGAGTATTAGTAGAACTCTGAAGCTAATGGGCGGTTGAAGTGTTTGAGGGGGAGGGGAGTGTGTGGCTGAATTGTAGGAGGAGTTTGAAAGAGATTTAAATTGGTCGGTTGAGGGACTAGAGGAGAGATTTAGGGAGAGATTTGAGGAGTGGATCAAGGAGTAGGGGAGTGGCGGTGCCAAAGTGGGATTCTCCTCAACAATTCGGCTTGTTGTGGATTTCCATTAGGCAAATTCGGTCATAAGCACTTAGTGCCAAAATTGTCTAGTTTTGCTCTCTTTTTCGGTAGCTATTCCCCTTTTTGCTTCTTTTCACTCCTTAGTTTTGTTGCTTGTTTTACAGCCGAATCCTACTTATGACCATTCGGGTATGTTTCGTGTTAACCTACTTTCGTTTTGTTCTCCAATACTGTACTTTGATTGATCAACTTTTCTCTCTCCATCACTCTTCTTCTCTTAGTTTTCTTTGCCTTAGACAAACCTTCATCCTTTCCTCTCTTCTCCCTTTCTCTCAATCGACTTTTCCCTTTGATCGATTGCACATTCTTCCCTCTCTTCTCATTTGGATATTTGGGCTGATTTCTATCTAGATCTCTCTCCATTTATTTCGATTTTTGTAGTTCTTCTTTGAACAATCGGTTGGTGCCTGATTCTTCTTTGTTCTCTCACTCTTTTTCTTTGTGTTGTAACATTGCTTCTAACTTCTTCTCTGCTGTTGTACATGGCTAGAGACGTATTGGTGCTAGCCTTGCTTGCCTTGGTTGTGTGGGTATCCTTTTTGGAGACTGAAGGCCGATTGTTCCCTTCCTTAAAATCGGTCTTGCAATTTTTTGGTAAGTGCTATATGTGTTGGTTCAAACTGTTATGCGAATAGTTGTTGTAAAGGTTAATAGGTATCGGTTTGAGTGTAGATGGTTTGTAAGAGCCTGTAACTAATCTTCGGCAACGAGTGAAGGGTGAGGAGCCTTAATCGTTCGATCAAGGAAAGTGTTGAAATATGGTTTGGTTAAGTGTTATTTAAGGGATTATTAACCCCATTAATTAAAGGACTAACGTTGGGATATGATTGAATCTAGGTTTGGTGTTCATGGAGACTGCACTTTTTTCGCAAACAGGTGTGTAACCACACTGCTAGAAGTGTAGATCGGCAAAAGCCAGAAAAGTATGACTATTGATGCTACACAAGCGTGCACTCGCATGTGTGGTAATCCAAATGCGTAAACATGGGCGTTTGATCGAAGAGGCCACCATGAGCAATTTCATGGGCTTAGGCTGTTTTAGGCCACATTGGGCTGAATTGGGCCGTGTAGGCCCCACATGGGTAAACCACACAGACATGTGGAGATTATTAGGCCAGGCTGTGTAGCTTACACGGCCAAGGCCTGTGGGCTACACGGGCATGTGGGCCCATATGGGTCGTGTTATGGGCTTTGGGCCCATTTTCACTGTTTGATTGTTAAGGTTACATGGGTCGTCCAAGACGACTGTGGACCTACTGTTGGGTTGGTAAGTGTACCTGATGAAATGACTGGTATACCCCTATAAGGTAAAATGACTGATATACCCCTATGGTTTGTATGACTGTAATTGAGCATGACATGTTGCATACACGTACGATATTATGACATAACATACTACATGGGGATAGGTTTACTATATTTTGAGGAAGTGTACTGAACTGGCAGCTCCACTGCATATACTGTTTAGTGCCGCAATCGGTGCTATATTTTAGAGTGTAGGGATGGGTAGGTCGATTTAATCCCCACATGGAGTGTAGGGTTGGACAGAGTGGAGTGTAGAGGATGGATGGGTAGGACTTCTGATTGTGGTACGGAACTGGGCTAAGGCCCACACTGATATTGATATTGTATTGGGCTAAGGCCCTAACTATTACTGGACTGTTACTGAAACGGGCTTAGGCCCAGACTATATTTGCCTATTGTATGACTAATTGTTTGTTTAATAAGGGATTACACACTGAGTTTACATAAACTCACCCTTTTGCTTCTCTGTATAGGTAATAGACATGTCCGATACTGATACATTCCAAGCAATGTTGTTGTATGCAAGTTTAAAGAAGTAAAGAATTTGTGTGGGAACATGGATATATCGGAGTATGCTTCAATGTGCAATGAAAAATGAAGTGGAATTACTTTTCTTGCACTTAATGATAGCCTTATGCTCATAACCAAAGGTGTTAATGGGATGATCAAGCTATTTCTTACAACCAATAAAGTTTCAGATATTGGAACCAAGTGTGGAGTATCTTGTAGGGGATAAGAAACAAAAAAGAGTTATAAATACAAATCAACATCTAGGAGAGACTGTGTTATCTGATTCAAAATGGATAGTTTGATGGATGCAAGAAGTTGAACCAATTTACGAGGACTATACGAGGAAAAGCGGGTTGAAGCTTCCATAAATTCCAACAGCTAAGTACGAGTTAAAGGTTGAACCGAGTAAGATGAAAAAAGAGGAGGAACCGGAGGATGAGTAAGATACCAAAGAAGATCCCGAGGAAGATTCAAAAGGCAAACCAGACAAAGCTGATGAAGTGTCGGACCCTAATTTCGACTAGTTCTAAATAATTTTTTATTTTTATTTTGGATTTATATTTTTAAGACTTATTTTATTTGTGGATTATTTTTATTTTTTAGTTTAGTTAGGATTTTAGTACTATATATATAGTTTGTTTTTAGTTTTTCTTTGTAGGAATCCCATATTTTTTAAGGCACTATAATTTCGAGCCAAAACCACAAGAAGGAGTAGTCCCACCAATTGAGCTGCATGTATCATGCTAATCGAGTAATCTCTTTCTTTTATCTTTTATTGCATATTAGGGACAAAGTGCTGAATAAAGTGTGGGGATGACTTAGGAAAATTTTAAAATTTTTTTGTTATTTTCTTTTGTTTTTCTAGTTTTTAGTAGTTGTTAAAATTTTTTATTTTGTGTGTTTTATACGTGCTTGAGGTTGGAGAAATACAAGTGGTTGGTTAGGAGAATGTTAATAGGGTTTTTTGAATAAACTATAAATTTAGTTTGATAATAATTGATTCTGAATTATCCATTTTTAGAATAATTAGTTCGATTTATTACGCTGTAAATAGATTTAAGATGTTAAGTATACCAAATGGTAAATAGATATATAAACATAATGCATGTTTAATTGAATTATAGTTGTAGAAATTGATAGACTTGACTAATTTAATCCATGTATGAAATTACCTAGGAATGACCTAAGGCATTGTTTGGTAAACAATTTTTCGAGTCAAAAAGCTATCTTGTATATATTTTCCCTAGTTCCCAATTTGAAGCCTGAATCCATTTTCTTGATGAACCATAAATAAAACCATTAGCCTAATAAATAATTTATTTGATGCTTTATTTTCTTAGTCCTAGCATGGATTTAAACGTTTGACCATGGATATGGAGGGACTAAGTAGATACATCACGATGGTTTAGATAAAAAATAGGAAAAGAAATGAGTGAACTAAGGAATTGTATCCTATAGTGTGTAACACCCCTAACCCGAATCCGTCGACGAAACAGGGTTACGGAGCATTACTAGAGATTATAGATCAGATATCAAACATTTCACATTTATACAGTATTCATATCAGAAATCAATCATTAAGTCCCTTAGAAGAGCCCTCGAGGCCCCGAATATGCATTACAAATAAGTCGGACTAAATCGAAAGCTCAGAGAATTTTTTGCGAAATTTCAAAATTTTCCTAGGTGCAGGGGACACACGCCTGTGTGATCAGGCCATGTGGCTCACACGGCCAAATGACACACTCGTGTCCTAGGCCGTGTGGGCATTCAATGTGAGGCACAAAGCCGTGTCCCAGCCCGTGCCCTTACTCGTGTAACTCTCTGACTTGGGTCACACGATAAGCCACATGCCAGTGTGCTAGGCCGTGTGGACAATTTAATTTTCAATAATTTGGTGTAGGGGTCACATGGCCAAGACACATGATCATGTACTAGGCCGTGTGTGTGAGAGACGCCCGTGTGATAATACCTGAGCATTCAACTTCTTAATTTTTAAGATGCAGGGGACACACGACCAAACCACACGCCTGTGCGCATGGCCGTGTGTCACACACGGTTGTGTCTCTGTCTGTGTGGACAAAATAAAGTCATTTCTAAGCCTTATTTCTCAATCAAATATGTCTTCCACTTACATTGATATTTTAATACATTCCCAAGTCAATACAAAACGTTCAAATCAAGCCAAAACCAAGTCTTATGCATGACTTATCATTACCTATGTTCAAGTGTTTAAACTTATCAAATACACCTATATATACATATAAGTATATTTTCTCATTTATGCTTACTTAAAGCCATTTATCATTAGGTTTATATGATTTTCATCACATAACCATTTCAACACATCAAACATAATAAGGCCTTGTACAATTTCATCAAAATATGTTTAATACTAGCCATTCTAATGGCTAGTTACAACCAAAGCATTATCATGCCAACATTGGCCAAATTAACCTATGCATGCCATTATAACCAGAATTAATTTTACCATTTGCACTGAATGGGTCAATGGATAGTGTGAAATATCTCCGCCCTTTAAAATAATGAAATTAAAAATAGAGTAAGCTTTTAAGCTTAGTAAGTTCGTATAACCGAAAATTTAACTTACCACTATTTTATAAACATAAGGTAAACACAAATTTCATTGCCAAGTCGTGTTGGCCAAGTGCCTAAACACATGTCCTCATCAACATGTTAATCACTGTAATCCATATAATATTTTATAATCACAAATTTACATAATCATCAAGCAAATTTTTTACACATGTACCATCCATCTCACATTTCAACATGTTTTGTAATACCAGTTTTATGTATTTCAGGCATATACCGGATTATAGATGAACAAAGTCATTAAGCATGTTCCCCATTTGTGTATCAAGCATACCATGCTTCAATATATCAAGCGATATCATTTATATGTTCAGATACTTCTCTCATCATATGTTCATGTAGCATGTACAAAGCATGTTAGTCATATATATTTCATATGAATATCAATAAACTTGTATGAGCTTAATAATAATAATATTTTTTCCATATGCTCATACTTTCCACATCAAGTATTCAAATATCAGGTATAATTCATGTCCATGTAATTCAAGTATGTGCCCATAATATTTTGTCACAATTCAGATTGTTTCATATCAAAATTTTACCTGTTGAGCTATTTAAAATATCGATGAAAACTTGGAAAGTATACTTGTACTCGAGATGTACAAATCTATAATCATAGATAAATATATTTATCAAACGATTTCTATGTTCATATATCATTATCTTATACTTTCATATATCATGTATCATCATTTTCATGTATTTCAGGTAGATACGTGATTAATTCATTTCATGTTCATATTTTCTCATGTCAGGATTTTGCCCGTTGAATTTATTTTAAATATCGATAGATATACAAGTGGTACACTGAAAGTGTACAAATTAGAAATCCATCAACTCATGTTCAGGGGTACCCATAAGGGCAAATAATTAGGAACCACACTCTCAAGCTATATATTAGGATGCTCATATGAGTCATGTAACGTGAAGCTTATCTGAGCTAAACAGGAAACTCATAAGAGTTTAGAACAGGAAGCTCATTAAGCTTAATAGGTAACTCCGAAGAGTTACTATCAGTGAGCTCCGGATAGCATAACAGGGAGTTCAAATGAGCCATGTCAGGAAGCTCATAAGAGCCTATATTAGGATGCTCACGAAGAGCTACGATTGTGTCTGCAATAAATGCTAGGTCACAACCGATCGAATCATGTAACAAGATGCTCACAAAGATCTGTAGTAATGCTCAACACATGCAGGATCACTACCGATCAGGATGCTCACAAGAACTATATAACAAGATGCTCGAGAGAGCTTATAATAGGACTGCTTGTCCGAGCTATATTCTGTCTGCAACATATGTAGGACCACATTCAATATGGGAAATCATGTATCCATTGAATTTCATTATTCAAGCGGAACTTAACATTTTCCAGACATTATTGATCATATGATTATTTCGTACGTTTTTAATATAATTCATATAAACACATACCACACTCAATTCAAGCATGAAAACAAACACAATTTAGTTACACGAATTTACCTCAATAAATGTTCATGCACGTAAAATCTAATAATTCGACACTTTCTCTTTTCCTCACTCTAACTCCGAGTTTGGTCTATCTGGATCTATATGAGTAAATTTAACATCAATTTAATACAATTCATACTCAATTCAGTCCAATTCACATCTTAGGCAAAATTACCACTTTTGCCCCTAAACTTTTAATTAATGACGATTTTGTCCCTAGGCTCGGAAAATGAAATTCATGAAATTTAATCCTTATTCCAAGCCTAGCCAAATTTTACATGTAATATTTATAGCCCATGTATTTCATAAAAATTCAAAATTTTCCATGAATTTTATAACTTTACAATTTAATCCTAAAATCATAATTTCATAAAAATTCACTTTACAAAAGTTGTTTATCTATCAAAAAACTTTCATTTTCTACCATAAATTTCAAATTTTTAGCATTTGCATCCATGAAAAAATTTCTATACTTTGATATAGTTACAAATTAATCCTCAAAATAGATACATTAAGCTATTTCGATCTCGAAAATATAAAAATTACTAAAAACAGGACAGGATTACTTACCCAATTAAGCCAAGAAAGTTTACTTTCTCTTTCATAGGGTTTTCATGTATTTTTGGGGAAGAAGATGATAAGTTGATGATATTTTCATTTTTTTTATCATTTATCATCTTTTTTTTCACTTTCCAATTTCATCTTTTTCTTTATTTTATTTTCCATGGATGAATCATCATCCTTAACAACTAAGCATTTTTAATGGTCTATTTACCATTTAAGGACCTCAAATTTTGAATTTCATAGCTATTTGATCCCTTTAGCTATTAGAACTCAACTTTTGCACTTTTTGCAATTTGGTGCTTTATAAAATTAAACATATAATCGGTAAAATTTCTTTATGAAATTTTCATACAACATTATTATCATATTGTAGATCATAAAATAATATTAAAATAAATTTCCTTTTTGGAATCAGATTTGTGGTCCCAAAACCACTGTTCTAATTTTACTGAAAACAGGCTGTTACATAGTAAGTATAAGATTTTTGAGCTTGTAAAAAATGGAAAAAGACAAAATTCCAAATTGAGAAAATCTTGAAGAAAAAAAAAGTGAATTGGAAAAAATTATGATAACATTTGTTCAGGAATAGGAGCTCAGATGATTGTACTCGTGAATACTATACTAGGCCTTAGTAAATGGAGAAATAAAGAATGTGAAGGAAATGTATATAAGGTGGTGAGCTACATGTACGCTTAGGGGAATATAAGGTACAATATAATGTATCAAACTAATTTCATGCTTAACCTTTTTGTCGAACCTATTCTTTGAATTTCAAACCAACCTAAGTCGCAGAACATTACAAGCCGAAATGTCCTATGTGAACTAGGTAAGGCTTTATATGGATGAAATTGTGCAAAGGATTGATATTTTTACCATTTATATTCATTTGAACATAATTTTATATTCATATACTTGTTTTGAAAGATACCTATACTTAATATTATTTTATTTGTTTAGTTTGTAATTTAATAAACTAAGCCATCTAATTTTGGAAATTTTAAGTCAATTGTGTATCACGCTAGAGCTATATGTTTACTTACATTATCTTGTTAATATATTTCTATCCAATTTCCTGTATCAAGCTAGCTCAAGTACATTTCCTTTCCTTGCATGTTTATTTATTGTTTTGTTCTCTATTTTTTTATTTTGTTTTTATTTAGTTTGCTTAAGGGCAAGCAAAGACTTCAATGTGGGGGTATTTGGCCTGCCACTAATTGTACTAGTAGTTTCGATACATTTTGACATTTAAGAAGATTATTTTCTAGCTATTTTATTATTTATTACTGCATTTTTGGTATTTAGTAGTTAGTATTGAGTAATTAAGAAAAATAAGACCTTTTACACAATTTTTAGTGTTAGTGACCTATTAGGCCGACATGGACCTTAGATAGGTTTTAATATGTCAATTTGAGTATGCAGGATGCTTAATTTAGGGCCCAATGGATGTAGGAACTTGGGACAAGTGTTGCACAAGCTTCCCAAGCCACAAAAGCATGATAAGGAAAATGCATGTCATGTCATGCCATAGCTTGTGTATGGCGCGACATATGACCGACGTGGAGCCCAAGTATTTCATGGCTATTTTCGTTCACGCAATCAATTTTATACGAAGACCTAGGATGGGCTGAAGAACTAATTAGGGCTATTAACACTTCTATAAATAAAACTTTATGGGTTTGATGTAACTTGGTCGTCTTAGAAGCATCCAAAAACCCTCATAGTTAGGAGTGGGATTTAGGTTTAGTTTCCCTTTATTTTTATAAAACGCTTTGTTTTTCTCTCTTCGAATCGATCTCGATCAAAGATTTCTTTTATAATATCGAAGTTATTTAGTTTGTTTGCCTTCTCAAGTGACAAAATTTGTTATCCTAGTCAAGAGATTCGCTATTCCGCTCATATTTAATACAAATTAGGATTATTCTAAATCTTTTTTCTTTTTAGATTTAACCATGTTGTTTACATGTTTATATAAATTGAGCTTGAGCTTATGAATACTATGAGTAGTTAAGTCCTTGAGGGGAGATTAACGAGTGGATAGGGAATTGATTAATGGAGGATTAAGGGTTTGTTAGTCAAATTAGTTGGTATAAATTATGTGTTCTTAAACCTTAGGCTTAAGAGCCCTAAGAAGTAATCATAGGTTAAACGAGGTCTTGGAGATAAGTTTGTCGAATCAATCATAATTTATCCTGGTTGAGAAAGTGAGGTCAGGAGATAAGCAAGAATCAACCAATTAACTAAATAGTTAGGATTCAGGAGGTAATAATTGGTTAGTTAATAGCTAATTGACCCTAAAACCCAAATCTGAAGTTAATTACAACCCCTGAAATGAGTAAATCTTCCTGATTGGTTTAATTGGTTTAGTCGTTTGTATTTTATTTATGTTTATTCACTTTAATTATTTAATTTCTAATATTCTCTCTTTTATGGTTTATCGTAATATAGAATTTAATTATTACTATTTAGACTTATTATTGTAAAGAAGTTCTCAATAGATTTATTTCATCCTCCCTTGGGTATGATCCTTAGAATATTTCCATGTGTTTCGTTGTAACACATTATTATATTACAATTTGAATCATATACTTGCAGCCACTGCTGCATTAGTTTCTTATATTTTTGGTGTAGTATTTTCTAGTCAAATGTTTGAACATTTGGCGGCAATCACGGGTCTATGAAAGAAAACCTATAGATCTTGGCAAATAGTTCTTGTTACGGACTGCTATTAGTAACTTGTCTAAGGAACTCATATTTTTGTTTCAAACCCAAGTTTTTGGATTCATGCTTTATGAAACATACTGCCAGATTCATAAGGAAGACCCCATTACGAATTAGTAAAGAGAATCTACTCATCTGAACCAAGTAGACAATTCTGGCGGACCGTCATACCCTGCCTCTATCTCATAATAACAAATAGCCCATTCATAGTGGTCCACTCTTAGAAATAGATAACATGTTGGCGGATTCCTAAGAGTGAATCCCCTATTTGTTAAATCATACATGTGAGCTAGATCTAAAGAACTATCATATCTTTCATTTACGGACTCGCATAGCATGTACCTATAAATTCACAAATTGTAATAGTTTACCAATACATGAACTCTTTCTTGGCAGACTTATCAAGCAGCTCCTATATTTGTGGAGACATAGATGTAAACGCATATATATAGACTCACGTACGCGATTTTATCTCGCAAACCTCCTTCGGATTATGGCATCTGAGGAAGTCTGGCGAATTCATAAACACAAACTATTTTGCGGACCTCTTTGGTTATGCCATGGCCTTGGACTTATATTCATTCATACGATTTAAAGCCTTCGACTCTTTAGTGACTTACATGTCCCATAAAGGGCTCTCATATACTGGTATGCACCTTTCTCCATACAATCCACTTGAACCTCCATAAATCCTCCTTGTTAATTCGAACACATAAGTGTTCTCCTATAAGGCTGGGGTTATTCGTAAATTTTGGTTTGCATTTACATGCCCTATAGGAGGCAAATCACATATCATATTTGCCTTATCCATCTTCCATCTCAATCAAACTTCGACAACCCTCCACAACTTCGCATAATTCATACACATGCATTCAACTAATACGACTATACATGCACAATATGTATTTCGCCAAACATTTCATCAATTCAACGTGGTTAAACTTACAACCAATTATACATTTTCATATATACACAACATTCATCACAATATAACATTATTCAACGATAGAACAAATCGTCAATTGCATAACATTCTGTAATAGCTCAATTCAGTGGTGTTAGAAATAGTGGTTTCGAGACCACAACTTTGACAAGTGAGTTGTTATTTTATTGTTAATTTAATTTCTACGAGATTATATTAAGGTCGTATTAAAGTTTTGTTAAGAAATTTTAATGTTTAAATGGTTAACTAAGTAAAAGGACTAAATCGTAAAGGTAGCAAAAATGAGTATCTATTAGTTTAAAGGGCTAAATGGATATGGAAAGGAAATCTAAAGGATCTAGATAGTAATTATGCCATTCTTAAAGTTAGTGGACAATTATGGGTAGGATTTGTTAATTTATAAGTTAATAACTAAGGGTAAAGAGGTAATTTAATAAATAATCTTAAACTAAAATAAAACAAAATTGATACCATCTTCTATAGTTGTCTTCTCCATTGAAAATTGAAGAGAAAAACACCATTTTTATGGGTTTAAAGCTTGGCCAAGCTTTTACCTTGCATGGTATGTGATTTTGATTCTATTTTTAATGATTTTATGTTTTTGTTATTATATTAGCTTAATCTAGCTAGCCCGAGGATTAATTTGCAAAACTGTTAAAGGTTGAGAGACTTGCCATGTTTGTTTTTTAATAGGTTTTGTAACAGCCCGATTTAGACCTTAGTCAGAATAGTAGTTTTGGGACCACAAATTTGAGTCAAAAAATATTTTAATATTATTTTTTGTGCTTATTATATGTGAATTAGTATGTGTGAAAATTTCGTATGAAAATTTAATCATTTGTGTGCTCAATTTGATAAAAGGACCTAATCGCGTAAAATGTAAAAGTTACTAGGTATATGATAAGTGTGTCTATTTGTTATGTCTTTGTAAATGAGAGGTCCTTATGTGGTTAATATGCCATTTACATGGTTAATGGACATTAATGGCCTTAATATATGTGATTTTATAATGTTTATAGTAAGGTTAAAATGGTAAAATGTATATTTATGTTAATATTATTATAACAAAACATCAAATTAGGCTATTTTATGTTGTAATTACCAAAAATTGAAGAAAAAAAGAAAAAAAAAGTCGTTAGGGTTTCGTCACTTTGAGTTTGAATTAAGGTATCTGTTTTTGTTCCGGTTTTATCATTTCTACATTTTTGTGATCGTTGCTTAGTAATCTATCAAGCCCATGTCTCAATTTCTGAAATTGTTGATGATTTTAAGTTTATTCATTGATGAAACTATGAGTTTTATGAAGCTTGAAGATAGTTTATGAAAGCTTGATGTTGGGTTAATATATTTTATCTTTGAATTTTTGATGAATTTGAGTAATTCCTGCTAACTTATAAAAATGAGATTTTGAGGGACTAAAATGTGAAATAAATTAAACATATGGACTTATATGAACACCATGTATATTCGGCTAAGCAAGTGTGTATGGAAATTGGTGTATTTTAAGATTTTATGATTTAGGGACTAAAATGGAAAAATGTGAAAATGTGATGGCTAATTTGTAAAATGCCTTAAATATGTGTTTTTGGATTGATTTGAATAAATATGAGTTTGAATAAGTTAAATTTGAATTGATTTAGATCAAGAACCAAAGAAAACAGAATTAGACAGGGGAAAGTCGAAAGTCGTTGAGTAGTCGACTCCGTTCGTTCAAATCCGTACGAGGTAAGTATGAGTTGCTATGAGAATAAGTTATGATATGTATATATGAATCATGTTTAAATGAACTACAAGAGATATATGGTTATGTGAATGTATTTTGCATTGAAATATATGAATGAATTAATTTAGATTGATGTTATTTGTTAAGTTTATTTGTATATGGCTTACTAAGCTTTTGAAAACTTACTTTATGTGTGTTTTCAATTGTTTTATAGATATCGTAGCTATCGGGAGTTCGGGGATCATCGAGGATCATCACCACACTATCGAACTATATTTTGGTACCTTTTGAAAATGTATATATTTAAGTATGGCATGTATAGGCTAGATGTATTTGAATATGTTTTGTGAAGTGTATATTTAGCCATGTGATATGGCTTAATTATGGTTGAACTTATGGTTTGATTTTGGTATATGATATGTGATGCAAATTATGCCTATATGATGTGTTCATGAATGGCTAAGTGAATTGGTCAATTTGTAAGTTTTGGTGTGTGCTTGTTTAAGGATTTGGTAAGATTTTGGTATAAGAATGATGAAGTAAAATGAGGTTAAGAAACAAATGTTTAGATATGATTTTGTCTTATGATTTGGCATAAGTTGGTATGGTTATTAAGTATGAAATTGGTTGATAATGATATGGTATGATTGATGTATGTTTTGATTGTGAATTGGTTGAGAATTTCGTATAAAATGTTTGGCTTTGGTGCTTGTAGGTTTGACCCAAATAGGGTCGCAAAACTGGCTTTGCAAATGGCCTATTTTTGTCCACACAGGCAGAGACACGGGCATGTGTCTCAGCTGTGTGTGACACACGGTTACGTTACACGGTCGTGTATCCCCTAGGGTACCCTATGATTTCAAGTATACCCTACAGTTTTGACACGGTCTAGACACACAGGCGTGTCTATTAACCGTGTGTGGCACACGGGCTGGCACATGGGCGTGTGGTCGGCCGTGTGACCCAAGTCTGTAGCTTTTCTAATTTTCACACGGCCTGGCACACGGGCTTGTCATGTGGCCTTGTGGACAAGTCAGTATGTATGCCCTATTTTGCCACAGTCCAGACACACGGGTGTGTCTAATATCGTGTGAGGCACAGGGCTTGCTCACACGGGCGTGTGACCTTTATAACTTTGAAAAATGTTTAAGTTTCGAAAAATTTTATATGAGCCCGGTCTAGTCCCGACCCCTTTCTAAAACATGTTTTAGGTCTCGTTGACCTATATAAGGGACAATTGTGAATGATTATTATATGTTTTGATTATATTAGCACTTGTGTGGCTTAATTGAGGTATGATTCGAGCTCGAGTTTTGATGATTTTTATGTTTTTGTGATCGTTGCTTAGTAATTTAGCTAGCCCGTACCCTAATTTCTGAAATTGTTGATGAATTTGTAAGTTGCCATTGATGAATGCCTGAGATTTTGAATGATTGTTGATAAATTATGGAAGCTTGAGATTTTGAATGATTGTGAGTTGTCTTCGAATTGTGAATGATTATTATAAGGCGATACTGTTCTTTTTTCTTTCTTTTTCTTTTGTATGGTTGTGGCTTTTGATTCTGCAAACATCTTGGTGGTGGATTGAGGATTATATCTTCTTGGGGAGTCGACTGGTAAATTGTTTTAATGTTTTTTCTTTTTTTTCGATTCTGTAATATTGTAGGTAGTAGGGTATTTGGGGTTGTTTTGGCTTGGTTTCTTTCATTACGTTGTTTTATGCTCTGGTTCAGTTTTCTCTCGCGTTTGGCTTTTTTATAGGTGGCCTGTTTGAGACGTTGATCTCTTGGGTCCCTGTATCTACATCTTTGTTGGCTCGTCTGTTATGTTGGGTTGGTAGGGCGTGAACTGTGCCACGGCAAAGGGGCTCTAAAATGGCTGACGACATTAATGAGATGCTCGAAAGGTTAAATTTCTCTGAAGAAGAATTGACCTAGGTCATAAGCATCAATACAGAAAACAACTATTAGGGTTATGAGTCATGGGCGGTGGGAAAGATAATGGCTGAGGAGAAACCAAACAGACAGGCAATGTATAGGGTTTTTCGATCTTTATGGTTTACTAAGGAGGAGATTAACTTTGTTGCTCTAAAAGAAGAGGTAATCTTAGTCAAGTTTGGATGCTTGGAAGATAGAACCAGGATCCTTAATCTCATGCCCTGGTTGTTCGATAATTGTCTATTCTCCATGGTTCCTTTCATCAAGGGTAAAGAGATAGATTCTTACGAGTTTAATCAGTCTCCGTTCTGGTTAAGGGTTTATAATGTCCCTTTGGAATATATGGACCGTAGAACTGCGATAAAAGTGGAAAAAGCCATTCGTGAGCTGGTGGTGATTGACTGGAAGGACAGAGATAGGGGATGGACAGAGTGCATAAGGTTAAAAGTAAAAATAAACATTTGTAAACCTCTCCGTAGAATTGTGAAATTAGTTGGAAAAGACGGAGACGTAATAACATGTGTGCTGAAGTATGAGAGATTGCCAGACTTTTGTTATTTTTGTGGTTTAATAGGTCATACTGTAAAAAAATGCAAAAATAAAGAAGGCGACTCTGAGATAAGTGACGGAAACCTCCAGTATGGTAGTTGGATGAGGGAAAACATTGTAAATCTGACCCAAGGAAGGGGAACATGGCAAAATGGGGTTAAACTGATGACAACAAATAATCCATCGAATGAAGAAAGAGAAGGAAGAAAAACTGATACAAGGGACGACAGCGGGCAACAAACTCAAAAAGAAAAAGAAAAAGGAGGAAAAGAGGAATCCATATCTACATCTCCTTTAGATAAAAGAAACCATAAATCGAGGTGTGATGGTATGGGACTATTTAAAAGCAAATGAAAGAGGTAGAGGGGACTAAACGGAGAAGACACAGATGAGAGCCCTTTAAAAATAGCGAGGAGGAGATTGCTGGACAATATTTCATCTTTTGAGGTAGAGGCTGGAGATCAGCCCCACCAGGAGCAATGAAGATCTTCTGTTGGAACTGTCGTGGGGTTGGAAACCCACGACAGTTCGTGAGTTAAAGCAACTCCTTGTTGCTATTAATTCGGATATGGTCTTTTTATGTGAAACAAAAGTTCTTTCTAATAAGATGTGTCGTATTTGTTATTTGTGTAGGATGGATGGTTGTCTCGCCGTTGATGCCATAGGCAAGAGTGGGGGTCTGCCGTTGCTTTGAAGAAAGGGTATGAATGTGGATATCACAAATTATTCTAGGAACCATATTGACTCTTTGATCCAATTCGACAATGAAAACATTGTGAGATTTACCGAATATTATGGTAACGCGGATCAGAATAACAAAAATAGCTCTTGGGAGATGTTGAAGAGGGTGGGGAGTGCTGTGAAGGAAACATGGATTATGGGGGGACTTTAACGTAATTCTTAACAATTCGGAGAAGGAGGGGGTAGAAGAAAGCCGAATGCTTTGATGGATGATTTTAGAGAGGTGGTTGAGAGTTATCTCTTGTTGATTTGAAAACTGTTAACGGATGGTTTACGTGGGTTAATAACAGGGAAGGTGGCGCATTGGTTAAAGAAAGACTTGATCGATTCATGATATCAACCAATGATGTTAACAAGTTCCCCTTTATAGAAACAAAAGTGATCCATCAGGCGAACTCGAACCACAATGCTATTATTCTGGACACTGAAGGGTGTAAGTTGATAGAGGAATCGAGAGATCGTAGACTAAGGTTTAGGTATGATCCTTGTTGGGCTAAAGAGACGGAGGCTAAAAATATTATCAAAAATAGTTGGCTTGATGGCTCTAAAGATATTATGGGAAAAATTGGTAAGGTGGGCCATGACCTCAGAAAGTAGCAGTATAAGAAATTCAAGGAAATGAGAAAACAGATGGATCAGCTAAAGACCAAGATTAATAGAAGCATTGACAATCCTAGAGGGTCGTATGAGGGAGACAGAATTAAAGCTTTGAAGAGTAAACTTAGGAACTTGATGGATTAAGAGGAAAAGTATTGGGCCCAGAGATCGAGAGTTACTTGGCTACAGGAGGGCAATAGGAACACTAAGTTTTTCCATGTAAGAGCATCTAGTAAAAGAAAAAAGAATAATATTGAGCAGCTAAAAGATATTCATGGGTACTAGAAGAATAACACCAAAGAAATTTGTGAGGCAGCTAGGGAGTATTTCCAAAACCTTTTTGAGTCTACTTTAAATACTCAGGAGAATTTCAACATTGACTTTATTGAAAACTATATTTTAGGGGAGATGAATGATAAATTGTTGGAAGAGTTCAAAGACAAGGAGATAAAGAAGGCATTCAACCAAATGGACCTGAGAAAAGCCCTAGGCATTGATGGTCTGTCGGGCCAATTCTATAAGGAGCACTGGGATGTTGTTGGAACGGATATTTTGAAAATGTGCCATGATATTTGAAGGGGGAATAGAAGTGTGGATGGCCTAAACGGGACGATTATTGTCCTTATTCCTAAAATAAAAAATCCAATTGATATGACTAATTTTCGTTCGATTAGTCTTTGTAGAAAGGCGTACAAAATCATTGCTAAAGTTCTTGCAAACTGGTTGAAAGAAACTCTTTCGAAGTGCATTAGTCAAAATTAGAGCGCCTTTGTGCCCGGTCGTATGATCCACAATAATATCTTGATCGCTCATGAGCTTGTACATTATCATCATAGTGCTAAGAATGGGCGAAACAAGGGATTTGTCATTAAACTTGACATGAGCAAAGCCTATGATCGGGTTGAGTGGAAGTTCATTGAAGCGGTTATGAAAAAAATGGGCTACGCGAAGGCTTGGGTGAATAAAGTGATATGCTATATTTCTTCGGTCCGCTACGTGGTTAAGAGTAATTCATCCCTATCGGAGACCATAGTGCCAGAAAGAGGCCTAAGACAAGGAGATCCCCTTCCCCTATCTTTTTTTATTTTGCATGGAAGCATTTTCTAAATTACTTTTACGAGATCAAAATGATAATTTGATCAAAGGGATTAGGGCTAGCATTTATGGGCCACGTATTAATCATCTCTTTTTTGCCGATGATGCGCTCCTTTTCATTCGTAACAAAAAAAGGGATGTGGAGGAGTTCGTCAAAATTTTGAAATTTTTTTCTAATTTATCTGGACAAAAGATTAATATTGATAAGTCGATGATTTTGTTTAGCCCGAAAACCCCTTTGATTCAAAAACAAAATTTTAGCTCTTTGCTTAGTATGCGTGTGGTTGAAAAACTTGATAATTATCAGGGATTACCTTTACCTATCAATAGGAAAAAATCAAATGCTTTTACTAACATCATTACTCAATGCAATTGCAGGGCTAATAGTTGGTCTAAAATACTGCTGTTGTATGGGGGGAAAGAGGTGTTCTTGAAAGCCATTATTCAATCTATTCCTACTTATGCTTTCTCTATTTTTTTAGCTCCTAAAAGAATCATTAAGGAGCTTCATTCTATCATGGGCTGGATATGGTGGACGAGTAATGAGAGAACTTGTGGTTGGGCTATGATGGCTTGGAAGTAGTTATGCAATCCTAAAAGGATGGGAGGAATGGGATTTAAGGACATGCACGTGTTCAATCTAGCCTTTTTGGGGCGACAATTGTGGAGGCTAGCAAATTTCAAAGATACGTTATGCTTTAGAGTTTTCAGCCCCAAATACTTTCCCGAGGGTGATGTGTTCAGACCAAAACAGAGTGATAAACCGTCGTTTACTTGGATGAGTATTGCAAAAGCAGCGGATGAGATAAAAGATGGTTTTATGTGGCAGGTCGGGGATGGAAGCAGGATTAATACTCGTAGGGACCATTGGGGCATTGAGGGGTTAAACGGGAATTCTCTGGACCTGGATCTGCTGACCAACAATGAAAATAAAGTGCAGGACTTGTGGGACCAGCAACAGAAGCGGTGGAAAAGAGGTAGGATAATGGAGCTGTATGGGAATAATATGGGAGAGCAGATATGCAATTTAACCATTCCTCATAATGATATAAAGGACAGTCTTACGTGGATTCAAAACCCGCATGGTTTCTGCACTTCAAAGTCTACATTCTTCTAGCTGCTTCTAAAGAGAATCGGCTTCGGCCCTCATAGAATATTTTGGAGAATCATTTGGAAACTTAAAATGCTCCCTAAGATTAAGGTTTTCGGCTAGAGAATTGGCCATGATATATTACCAACTTATGAAAACACTGCACGTATTCGTCTGAATTTTTCAACCAAGTGCCCGAGATGCAAGAACGAGGCAGAAATGTTGATTCATGCTAAAGATTGCCCTAAGGTCAGAGAAGTGATGTTACTTGGGGGGTTTAATAGCAGACTCGTTGATGGAAGATATGAAAGATGCGTCGATTGGCTGGAAGATTTTCTACGCATGCTGGACTCGAAAGCGGTTGTAGATTTTTTTACGTTTCTCTAGAACGTGTGGAATAACAGGAATAAGCTGGTGTTTCAGAACAAAGAGGATTTGGCGAAGGTGGTGTGGGAGAGGGCACAAGCGCTAAGCAATGATTTCAAAATTTTTAACCTCAGGGAATCTCCCGTGATCCCTCCCAAGCCAAGGTGTAAAGGTTGGACAAAACTACCACGTGGGTTTGTTAAAGTCAACGTGGATGTTGCGATTTCTGAAGGGTGTATAGGAGATGGGGTGATCGCGAGAGACAACAACGACTTTGTCCTGGGTGGCAGCTATGGCGTGATTAATAGAACCCTAGATATTATTTGGGCGGACCTGGAAGCTTTGTCTGCTGGACTTAAGCTGGCTGAAGCTATGAAGTGCTCGAAAATTATTGTGGAGTCTGACAATGCTCTTTTAATTAACAAATCAATAAGCGTGAGGATGATGTTACCATTTTGGGTCGTTGTGTCAATAAGGAGTACAGGTTTCTTAATAATTTTGCTTCGACCCATTTTAAGTGGAATGATCGAAATAGCAATGTTGTAGCAGATTTACTAAGTAGGCTTGCTATTAGTAAAAATTGTACTTTTAATTTTAAGTTGGATTATCCGTTGGAAATCCACAATTTTATTATTTGTGATGCAATGAATTGAGGTTGACCCTTGGGTCCTTTTTATAAAAAAAAAAAGTGTTGAACCCTAAATGAGCTTCAAACTTTCTTTCTCTTCTTTGATATTCGGCTATAGATGATGAATATGAAGCCACATTATTCGGCTATAGATGATGAATATGAAGCCACATTTTACTTTGTTTTATTTAATCAATATTAAATACCATTTTACAATATTACCCTTGGTTATAAACATTATAATTCACATGATTCAAGCCCATTTATGTCCATCTCCACTATCAAAGGTCTAATTACAACATAAGGACTTCACATTTAATAAGCCATAGTAAATAGACACCTTTATCATATAGAATGTAGTTTTTGCACTTTATGCGATTTAGTCCTTTTGTCAAATTAAACATCCAAACGATAAAATTAGCACACGAAACTTTCACACATACATATTCACATACTATAAACACATAAAATAATATTAAAATAATTTTTTGACCTCGAATTTGTGGTCCCAAAACCACTGTTCCAATTTAGTGAAAAATGGGTTGTTACAATTTGTGAGTTCTCGGATGTAGTCCCAGAAGAGTTACCAAGGTTACTACCGGTAACAGAAGTTAAATTTGCTATGGAGTTAGTGTCGGGAACTTATTCGATATCGATAGCTCCGTATAGAATCACACCCACAGAATTGAAAGAGTTGAAAGCACAGTTGCAAGAATTACTAGACAGAGGATTTGTTCAGCCTAATTTTTCTCCCTGGGGTGCTCCTGTATTGATTGCTAAGAAAAAGTATGAGTCAATGCGATTATGTATAGACTATCAACAGCTTAACAAAGTTACAATAAAAAACAAATATCCTTTGCCATGCATCGATGATTTGTTTGATTAGTTGAAAGGTGCGATGATGTTTTCAAAGATTGATCTTCGTTCTGGATATTATCTATTACAGGTTAAAGATTCGAATGTGTCGAAGATTGCTTTTAGGACCAGGTAGGAACATTATGTGTAACATCCCATTTTCAGTGAAATTGGAATAGTGGTTTCAAGACAACAGTTCTAACGAGTAAATTATTATTTTACTATTGTTTTAATGTCTGTGGAATTATTGTACGGTCGTATTAAAATTTTGTTAAGAAATTTTGATTTTTGCTTGGTTAATTAAGTAAAAAGGACGAAATTGTAAAAAGGGTAAAAGTTGAGTTCTATTAGTTTAAAGGGTCAAATGGTTATGAAACCTTAAAATACAGGACTTAAATGCTAAATAAACCATTTAATGAATTAGTGGATGTACATGGCATGGTTTTATTGAAATTTTATTAGTTTTTAAAGGTTAATAACGTAAATAGGTAAATAAACTTAAAACTAAAAGAAAATAACAAGGTATCATCTTTATTTTTTTAACCTAAATTGATTTTAAGAAGGGAAAACCTCAATGGATGAATGCTTCATTCGGCCAAGCTTTATTTAGTGCATGTAAGTGATTCTGAGCCCCGTTTTTAATGATTTTTATGTTTTTGAGGTCGGTTTAGCTTAATCTAGCTAGCCTGGGGGTCAATTTATAAAATTTTTAAAGCTTGGGGGTTATGCTATGAATGTTCTTGAATGAGTTTTATGTTAAATGATAGATTATGAACCTTTGTTAAAAAGTAAACAAGTTTTGTTAAGTGATTTTGATGAATTTTGGAATTAGGGATTAAATTGTTAAAGGTATAGATTATAGGGTTTTATTGTGAAAAGGTGATAAATAGGAGTATTTTCAAGGTCCCTTACATGTTTGGTTAACATGAAATTTGATAGAAATGTTTAGATTTTAAGTTATAAGCTTAAGCACTAAATTGTGAAAAGTTAAAATGTTAAGGGCAAAATGGTAATTATGCATAAATATGAATTATGGATTGGATTGAATGGTTTAGATCAATTGAAATACTTAAGTGAATATAATTATTTATTTAGATCAAGATAAACCTTAACTAGATTTAAACTGAGGAAAGGCAAAAGTACGGATTAGCTCGATCATATTTCTACACCCTAGTCGTCAAGGTATGTTCATAGTATTTCAATATGTAAATGAATTTCTATTTGTGTACTTATATTATGATGTTTTAATTATTATGTTTTTAAAATATTATTGTGAATTGCACATACGTACCCCTATTTGTACTTCGGTACCCCTGAATACACTTTCGTGCCCTGTTTACACTCTGGTAACTTTGAATCAAATAGTATACAAATCGTATTTAATTATTATTAGATTAAATGCTATACTTTGTCCTTACTAAGCTCTAAAAGCTTATCAATTCCTGTGGATTATTTTGTAGATTTTTGTTGCTGACATTTTGGACGGATCAATCAATCGGCTCACACTATGCATCAATGTTGGTAGCTTTTGTATCTCCTATGGTAGTGGTATGTATAAAATTATGTAGATGAATTTGTGGTTGAAATGTATAGGATGTTTTAAAATGGTGTTTTGATGAATATGTATATAGTAACTAAATGTGTTTGTGTTTTGGTGTCATGTATGCATAATAGGTTATAATGCTTGCTTTAGAAAGTACTTTTGGTCATTTTTGATAGTGAATGAGAATGGTTTATTAATATCATTTAATGGTTTGTGTCATTCAATTACCTCATGTTGTATGTTTTGAATGGCTCAAATGGCATGTTTTGTGAAGGATAGTAATGGTTAAGTTGAAGTATGTTTACTAAGTTTTTGGAACTAGTAATTGATGAATGGTAAGTAGTAAAATATGCATGTTTAGGTAAGTCTTGAAGATTGCATTTGAGGTGCGTTGAATCGCATATTGGTTAGTTGATTTTAGGACTCTTGAATTGGTCATTATATGTATGTTTTGATAGGGTTTTAATGCCTTGATTATGTGCACAAAAGGCTTAAAGGTTTATCCATGAATTGGTGTTGGTAATGGCTTGTTTTAGGTGAAATTTTAGGTCTACACGGCCTGAGACACCAGCATGTGACTCAGTCATGTGTCTCCTATCGGTTCATTTGCTTGCAAGTTAGTGAGTTACACGGCCTAGTACATGGCTTGGCACACGGGTGTGTGGGGCAACTTTGAGAGTTACACGACTTGGCACACGGGCGTGTGACACAACCATGTGAACGTACTCAGAGAGCTACACGGGTGAGGACATAGCCTGGGACACGTCCGTGTGTCTCTAGTTTGAAGGTTACACAGTCTGAGACATGAGCGTGTGTCCCTAGTTTGAAGGTTACACAGTCTAAGGCACGAGCGTGTGATCAGTCAGGTGAGGCACACGGTAGTGTGACCCATGTATTCAAATTTTTGTATCTTTTTCCTAGACTTTCCAAATGTTTCAATTTGGTCCCGAATTGTTTTTAAGTTATTTCTAGGGCTTCGAGAGCTCGATTTAGAGACTATACATATGTGAATGATTGGTTTATGATATGATTATGTTAATGTATGAAATTTATGTTTAAATGTTATGTTTGTACGTTAATGCTCTGTAACCTTATTCTAGCAACGGATACGGGTTAGGGGTGTTACATTATGAATCTTTAGTTATGCCATTCAATTTAACCAATTCAACTACTATGTTTATGGATTTAATGAACAGAATATTCTGGCCGTATCTTGACAGATTTGTAGTTATATTCATGTAATAGCCCGATTTTGGGCCTAGTCAAAACTATGGTTTCGGGACCACAAATTCGACGAGGAAAAAATTATTTTATTATATTTTTATGATTTACGGTTTCACGGAATGATTTCGTCAAAATTTCGTTCGAAAATTTCGACGTTTGGGCACTCAATTTAGTCAAAAGGACTAAATTGTAAAAAGTATAAAACTTGAGTTCTAGAAGTTAGAGGAGTCTAATTGCTATGAAATTTTAAATTGGAGGTCCCTAAATGGTAATTAGACAATTGGTTAATTTTTTGGACAAAAATGGACATGAAATAGGTGAAATAGAATATTTTTAAGTTAGGGGCATTTGGTCATTTAGTAATTAAAATGAATTAAAAACAAAATTAAAAGCCAATTTTTGTCCATCTTCAACCCCATGGCCGAATTTCACAAGGGAAACCATGGCTAGGGTTTTTCAAGCTTCCAATCTCGATTGTAAGTCCGTTCTAGCCCCGTTTTTAATGATTTTCATGTTTTTAAAATCCTCGTAACAAGATCTATCTATTTCTACCACTAATTTGAGATATAGTTAAAGTCTAAGGTTTTGACCCATGATGAATATGTGTGTATTTTTGTGTTTAATGGTAGAAAATGCATGTTTATGGTTAGAGAAATGACTTTTACTAAGTGATTTTCGATGAAAATGCTTAAAAGGACTAATTTGTAAAAGTTATAAAATATGTAGTAAAAGTGTGTTTTAATGGAAATTATGGGCTGATATAGCTATGAAAATGATTCGGCTAGGCTTGTATGTTAAAGAAATTGAATAAATTTCATTTTTTGAGCTTAGGGGCAAAAATGTAAATATGTCAAACTTTAGGGGCACAAAATGTAATTTTTCATAATATAATTTTTGGGTCAAATTGAATAATATGACTAATAAGTGAGCTAAATTTGATATTATAGATCAAGAAAAATGAGATTCGGGCTTAGAACAAGGGAAAAACAAGTATTCGACGGTTAGGTCCTTTTTACCATTTTTGGTATCAAGGTAAGTTTGTATGTGAATAATGCAATGCTATATTTATGTTTTAAATTGTTTTAATATTATATGATTTATATGATTGATATTATGAGCAAGTTCGATAATGCCAAGATAACGAAGAAGTCTCGGTTGAACATTAGGAATAGATAGGATACAAATATCATGAAATTAGGGTTATGTGTGATTTTGTGTGAGACCATATCTGGGACATGGCATCGATATGAGACATCATGTAAGACAATAGTTGGGTTGTAACACCTAAAACCCGGCCTAGACGTTATGGCCGAATCTGACGGTATCACTTTGAAGTGTTTTTTGAAACCATAATTTCAATGGAAAGCCCATTATATATTAAAACCTTATTATATCATTAACGAAAATTTGTGATTCATATTATATTGTTATTACACTTTAAAACTATGTTTGTTGCGAAAGCTTTTGAAAACATGTTGCGTAAACGTGATGTTTTGAAAAGCATTTATCTTTTGAAAACCTGTGTCCTACAGCTAGCAGATATAAATCAATACAAATACAGCCCCAAATTAAAAGTTAAAACTTTAAAGAGGCCTTATTACAGAATAAAATACCTAAGCTAAACTATTTATAAATTATAAGTCAAATAGGGAAGTGTAAGCTGTTGTGTGGCCACTTTTGAGTCCCTTGCAGCACCGATCCGCCAAAGGATTTCCTGTATAGTTAAAACAGAGGGGTGAGTTTACGAAAGCTCAGTGTGTAATCCTATAATGACTAACAGTTAAACATACAGAGGGCAGACACATTCTGGGCCAAAGCCCATATTAGTAACAGTAGCGGTCTGGGCTTTAGCCCATTTCAGAACAATAATCAGTGCAGTAACCATGATCAATGCAGTAACAGTAATTAGTGCATTATGCAAGCAGAAAATCCTACCCAATCCAGCCTTTACACACCATCTCCGTACCAACCCTACACACCATGTGGGGATAAAATTGACCCACCCAACCCTACACGCCAAGTAGCACCGGTTGTGGCACTAAAAAAGTATTGTAGCAAAGCTGCTAGTATAGTAGGCTTAAAGACATCAATAGGTCCACAGTCATCTTGCACGACCCGTGCGACCATATCAGTACAATACACTTCCTCCAAAATCATATATCCCACTCCATGTAATGCAACATAATATCAAACGTGGATGCACCATACATATAACATGGCATGCTCAAATACAGTCATACACATTGTGGCACAAATTAGTCATTTTACCTTATAGGGGTATTACAATTATTTTACCCTACAGGGGTATTTTTGTCATTTTACCCTATAGGGGTATTTCGGTCATTTTACCCAATGGGGGTATTTCGGTCATTTTACCCTATAAGGAAAAAATAGTCATTTCAACATATTAGAGTCTAGGTATACTTACCGACCCCACAGAAGGTCACAGTCGTCTCACATAACTCGTGCAACGTTAAAAGTCCAACAGTGAAAAATGAGCCCACGGCCCATTGTGCGGCCCATGTGGGCCCACACGCCCTTGTGGCCCACAAAGCCCAAAAATGGCTTTGGCCGTGTAAACTACACTACCTAGCCCAATAATTGCCACACGTCCGTGTGGTTTACTTGTGTGAGGGCTAGAAGCTTGCGGGGACCTACGGGCCCATTTTGGCCCAGCGTGGCCCAAAATGGCCTAAGCTCATGAAATCGCTCATAGCGGCCTCTATGTTCTAATGCCCACGATTTACGCATTCAGGATACCACACGAGTGGGAGCACGCTCATTTAGAGTCAACAATTTGTTATTTCAGCTTTTGCCGTTTTACGATTAGAGGTAGTGTGATTACACACCTGTTCACGAAAACACGTACGTAGCTCCTTGAGCATTCCAAACCTTGATCCAATCCACAAACATTCCATTAGTCACGACATAATCAAATTAATACTACTCCTTTCCATACTACTAATCCAAAGATCAAATGTCACGTACCTTGTTTCGAACTCCCAAACCTCTACATACCTAATCCACTGATCAAGAATGATCCTTCCCCCTTCTTCGGTTATTATCTGCATATCACCCAAATCTATTAACTATAATCATATTGCTCGCACACATGATTTAAGCCAAAAGTAAATCACTTACCGGATTGCAGAGTCTAAAATAGAAGAAAGAAACAATCGGCCTACACCCCATTGGAGTCGAAAGTATACGGAAAGATAGGGACAAGGTGAAACCATCATAGCCCTAACAGTAGTCGGCAGAGAAAGAAGTAGTTAGATGAAGCACAACTACAAAAAAGAGAGGGAGAAAGAGGAAAAGTATCGAGCATCCAAACTGAGAGTCAGACTTACCAAATGCAAGACCGAAGAACAACAATAACTACGGAAACGACAGATAGCAATGGAGGGAAATGTCAGCATAGACAGGTCAAAAGTGGCACTAATATTCGGCTAAGCCTAAAAATAAGAAGAGGGGAAGAATTGAGAGTGAGCAGAGAAAGAACGAGAAGAGAAGAGAAAGAGATGCAATTAGTCAATGAGAAAACCGATTGGTAAAGGAACGACGAGGGAGAGAATTGGTAAACAAAGGAAGAGTGGATTAGAGGGGGAGAAAGAAAGGGATTCAGCCATAGACAAAAGTAGAGGAAGCAGAACAAAACCAAGATGCTTAAAATAAAAGTACCCTCAAGAAGAAAAATGAAAGAACCCTGATGCAAAAAAGAGTGACACTACAAGCAAAATTCTGCAACCAAAGAACAAAAGAACTCAAAATGTTCACAACCCCGAAACAGAGTCTTCAAACTAAAAAAAGTTGAATTTCTAAAGTTCCTAGTGTTCCCAAACGTCACACTACTCCCTCTCACCCCACTCTCCTTAATTTTCTCCTAAAATCCCTCCTCATATCTCTCCTCAACTCCCTCATACAATCCATCTATGACCAATTCAAACTCCACTCCCCTCTGCAGTGTTTCGGTTAAACTCTACTACTTCCCATAGCCAACAGTAAAAATAATCCCTATTTGCATAAGCAGGGATTTGAACCTCAGATCCCATGCACACTCCACATGCCACTTACCACTAGGCTAGTAGGCTTTTTGTGACATGATATCCCCACAATTATTTAAAAGCCTATTGCCCAAAGACAGTGCTTATTCCTTCAAAAACAAAACTTTTTGCACCTGCTTAGACTTGAACCCAAGACTTCTCAAGCACTTCCCAGAACACTTAACCACTGAGACAAACATGCATTTGCATAACTTCTTGCACAATTAATTATTTATGAGTAGCTTCCCAACTGTTCCCACGTTCAAGACCTAATACTTCTAGGCCCAAATTCGGGCATTACATGGGCTATCGGTATCGATATATGATCCCATGTAGGTATATGGCATTGGCATCTTACTATGTGTATGAGGTTTCCTGGGTATCCCTTAGTATTCCAAGTGGGTCAACGGATAAATCAAAGATATGTCAATGATGTGAAAAGATATGACTGTGTTACGAGTTCATATAAGGATGTACGTAAAGTTTATAAGCATTGGCTTCATGATATTATGAGTTCATGGTCACTACGAAAGTGACCTTAAGTTAAACTTGTGAATAAGTATTTATGTTGATGATGTGTAAATTCATGGTAAATTTAGTTGAGAATCATATGTTAGGCTTTTGAGCCATATCAAATTGAGAGATAAGATGTTTAGTTCACTTGATTTGTGATTCATTAGATATGTGTAAAAAAAATGAAAGATTTGCATAATTGCCTATTAAAAGGGTTATAAAAGTATGTGAAGTTAAGAGTTTAAATCATTGAAAGATGTTAAGCTTTGGGCTTGAAAATATGAATATGCATAATTAATGTACATGTTACTATGAGGCTTGAAATGATTTGTTAATAATTATCATGGTATGTTATATTGAAGAGGTTACGATCGTTTGGCAAATGTTAAGATGTATTAAATTATGCTTATAAATTGAAGGGGTAAGCATTGTGATTGAGTAAATTACGCCTACAAAGATTTAATGACGTTTATGTTGTATTATGTTATGTTTGTTTTATAAAAAATGTATGACTATTGTTGCTTATTATTTGCATACGAACTTACTAAGCTTTGTAGCTTACTCCCCTTCCTTTCCCATGTCTTATAGGGTTATTAAGCTAGCTCGGGTTGGAGATCGTCGACGATCCTATCACACTATCAAGCTATCATTACGGGTATTGATGAATTCAAGTAGTTTGAGTCAATGGCATGTATAGGGACTTGGTCTTTTGGTTATATGTGTTATTAGTAATGTGGCCAAATGTGTTGGCCTATAAAGGATTATCATTCTAATTGTACATAGCCACGAATGATGGCCTATGTTGATTACAAGTTTATTCATGTGTTAATACCCTCTAGTGAATGTGATGTTAATATGTTTTAATGGGCTAAGTATGATGTTTTAAGCATGATAAATGATGGCATGAGAAAGACATATTATTGTCTTAGTAGTGAGTGTTTGGTTGCCCAAGTATGATATGTTTTGTGCCTTTGAATTGATATGAGTGCATGTGTGGATGAGGGTGGCAAATGGCTTGGTAAATAGCCTTGTTTTTTTCCACACGGGTAGACACACGGGCATGTGTCTAGGCCGTGTGTGACACACAGTTCGCTTCATGGGTGTGTGATCCGGTCGAATATCTTCTACACCTTAATTGTTGCAAAACAGAATGCTCAGTATCGAGCACACAGGTAGAGACACGGGCATATGTCTCAACCGTATGAAGGACATGGCCTAAGCATAAAGGTGTGTGACCACACGGCCTGCCCATATGGGCGTGTCCCAAGCCACACGGGCGTGTCCCAAGCCACACGGGCGTGTGACACCTATTTTAGCAAAAATTCTCTAAGTGTCGTAAAATTTTCTAAAGTTCTCGATTTAGTCCTGAACCATTCCTAATGCATGTTTTGGGCCTCGTAGGCTCGTTTAAGGGATGATATGTGTAACACCCCAAACCCAGCCTAGACGTTTGACCAAATCTAACGTGCCACATCGAAGCGTAAAAAAAACATTTTATATTTTTGATCTAGAAAAACTTACTGAGTGTTTTAAAGGATAATTTCGTTATAGGTTAAAGTGAATGGAAGCTGTGCACCAGGTAGGAAACTAGAAAAGAGGAGGTGAGTCCATCAGACTGCTTAAGTACCAAGCTCCCTTCAAATCCAATCCTAGACATGCACACCACCGTTGCCACACCTTAAGTTAGTGTATATTCTTAGGAAACCTATTCAATTAAGTCCATTTTAAGAAAAGTGATTAATTTTGAAAAAAGTTTTCGTTGCGGAAGTTTTGCTTTGTTATCATGATATTTTGAAAACAATTACTGTTTTTTGAAAATGCGACCTAAAGCTAATCAGTTTCAGCGATTAAGATAATATCATATCTATTCTAGTAAACATATTAAAACAATTCAAAATCATTAAAGCGGCCTTATTACAACTTAAAACCCAAATCATAAAAGTAAATGAAAAGATGTCCAATTCACTAGAAGAAAACCAAATTTGCAGAACGTGTGGCCACTCCGAATCCCTCACAGCTCCAAGCCCACTATGGTTGGGGATTACCTTCGTGGATGAAAATACTGGGTGAGTTTGGAAACTCAGTGTGTAAAATAACCCAACCATAGTCTATATCAGCTCAAACCATAGAAACAGATTAAGTTGGCCTTAGCCTGCAATGTATTTCGAATGAAGCCCATAGGCCCATAACAGAACAGAATAGATATTACATGTTTATGCAGAAACCCAACCATATCCAACCGTATACACCCCCGTACCAACCTTACACCATGTGGGGAGACTAATCGACCCACCCAACCACTACACGCCACAGAATTTGCGGCATGGTCGCGAGAATGAATAATGTGACAGAGTCACGGATATGAGATAATTGTGGCGAGCCACGTAAACAGATAATTGTGGCGATCCACGGATCGGATAATTGTGGCATAGCCACCAGTACGCTTCCTCCATAAATATAACCCATGTCCCCATGCAACAGATATACATATCATGGCATACATCATACAGAATTAGATCATCATGCTTTTCAGTCAAAATTAACCCTAGGGGTATAATGGTCATTTTGCACCCAGCAGTATAATGGTAATTTTTCATACTTAGGGTATTCTAGTAATTTAACTATTTTAGGGTTTTCATGCATATTTCTACCTTTTACGTGTTAAGAGAAACACTTACCGAGCGTCCTTACCGTATTAGGCCCGTTGGCCCATTAACCCGATTTTGGCCCATTAAGCCCAAATATATCGAAGTGCACGAAATCGTGGGCACTGCAGTCTTATCACTTTAGATTACTGAATATGTTACTCAATCTATCTCACAAGCATTCGCACACTCACAAGTTCACAAAATACCAGTTTTTCGGCATTTCGGCTTTTCAGCTTTTGCTGATCTAGTCTATGAGAGGGTGTCAGTTACACACCTATTTGTGACGAAACGTTGATGAGTTCCACACATGATTTGCCTACAGTCAATTACTAATACGTTAATGATGGATCCATAACAACTTATATACAAATCTCCTTACCATAAGTCGGCCATTAACACTTTAGGCACTAGAGATCCTCCCTTTGCCGAAACTAGCTACTAGATCTAGATCCAGTCATTCCGCTTGTCCAAGCCTTCGATCAGCAGCCTCTAGATCACACTAACATCATAACAAAACAATTGTCACAACCCTTAGAGCCATAAGGCCCAATCGACAGCCTCTCTAAGCCTTTAGGGATTTCGGCTTTTTTAAATCCTGTAATAAAAATAGTTTTGAGTACTTACCACCGATTCTTTCAATCAACAATTACACCTTAGTTCCTATTAAAATCTGAAGCAGATCAATCCCTCAAATATTAACAGAAATTGAATCTTTAATGGTCTAAAAATTTGGCTATGCCCTTATGACTATGGTGTTTTCGGCTTTTTGAAATAGTGAAGAAAAGATAATTAGATATGGGGGTTTTTGCAATGTTGATGTTGATGGAGGTTTGGATTTAGAGGGTGTGAAAATTGGCGGGGAAAGATGAAAGAAAAATAGGAGCAGTTGGCTAGGAGATCGACACAAGCAACAAGCTTTCAGGATTTTGGCGTTTATGGCAATCGGCTATAAGGGCTTAGAAACGAATGGAATGGAAAGGTAGAATGGGAGGAAGGTTCGACTAGGGAGAAAAGAAAAAAAATAAAAAGAAAAGATAATAGGAGAAGAGAGGAGAAAGAAAAAGGGAAAAGAATTGTCAGAACAAAAGTCGAATTTTTCCCCCCTTACTAGCCGAATTTCCCCTATACTAGAAACCCTTGGCCGGCCAACTCTTGCTCCTCAAGAGTCCACCATTCGGCCAATTCTGCACTTCCTAATCAGCTCCTAAATCTTCTCCCTTATCCCCTCATTACTCAATCTCTTGAGCAGCTTAAACTCTTCCTAACAGAATTCCACTTGAATTCTATTACATCCCTTTTCTGTACATAAAAATAATACTATAACTTGCTTACCTTGTGACTTGAACCCTAGCTCCCCCTAACCATCCACACGCCACTTTTTTAGCCCTCTAGTGGCGTCACATGCCACTTTGCCACATGCCTTCTTGTGGCTTATTTTACCCATTAAATTTTAAAAGCCCGAATTACTAGAACCCTTTTCCCTTTTGAATTAAAATTAGTTAAATCTACCAGTTTTTAACTTAGACTTGGGCCGTCTAGAGGCCCACTAACATACTCAGACCTACATCAAGCAGTCAAAACACAGGAATCCTAAAATTCACCAAAAGTCACAGAAATCCCGAAAATCCTAAAAATTGAGGCGTTACAATATGAATGTTTTCGAAAAGTTTTAAATCTGAGTGGAAATTCATGTCTCAGTTTTGAATGTTTGTTTGGGTTTAAGTCTAGTAATGCCTCATACCTTGTTCCAGCGTCGGATACAGGTAAGGGGTGTTACAATTCATTGATGATATCGTGATCTATTCTCGAGATGAAATTGAGCATGCACAACATTTAAGAACAATTTTGCGGACTTTACGTGAGAAACAATTATTTACTAAGTTAAGCAAGTGTGAGTTCTGGCTCTGAGAAGTTGGATTTTTGAGAGACATTGTATCAGCAGGCGGTATTAAAGTTGATTCGAGTAAAATATCAGCTATAGTAGATTGGAAACCTCTGAGAAATGTTTCAAAGTTCAGAAGTTTCTTTGGTCTAGTCGGATATTATCGGAGGTTTGTAAAAGGGTTTTCAATGATTTCCACACCGTTGACGAAGCTACTCCAGAAAGATATCAAGTTTGAATGGTCTGAAAAGTGTCAACAAAGTTTCGATCAGTTGAAAGTATTGTTGACCGAAGCCCTCGTGTTGATTAAGCCAGAGTCCGGTAAAGAATTTGTGATTTATAGTGATGCTTCACTAAATGGTTTAAGTTGTGTTCTGATGCAAGAACGGAAAGTGGTAGCTTATGCTTCCTGTTAGTTGAAATCCCACGAGAAAAATAACCCGACTCATGATTTAAAGGCTGCAGCTATTTTATTTGCTTGAAAGATCTAGCGACACTATTTGTAGGAAGAAAAATGTCGTATCTTCACGGATCATAAAAGCTTGAAGTATTTGATGTCACAAAAAGAATTAAATTTGAGACAACGTAGATGGTTGGAGCTATTAAAAGATTATGATTTGATCATCGATTATCATCTAGGAAAAACTAGTGTTGTTTTTTATGCTTTAAGTAGAAAGTCATTATTTGCTGTGTGAGCTTTGAACACCCGGTTAACATTGGTTGATTATGGTTCCGTTGTAGCGAAACTAAAACCTTGATCGAAATTTCTGTAATAGATTTGTGAAGCTTAGAAAAGTGATTCTGAGTTGATTACTAAACGGGAACAAATTGAAAAGACACCTAATTCAGAATTTCATGTTAGTTCTGAAGGTAGTTTGTATTTCCGGAATAGAATATGTTTCGAGAAATTATGATATTATTTAGAAGATTTTACAGGAAGTTCATAGCAGTAATTTTTAAATACACCTTGATAGTAATAAAATGTACAATGATTTAAAGCAGATGTACTGGTGGCCGAGTATGAAACAAGAGATTTCAGAGTTTGTATCAAAATGTTTAATCTGTCAGCAACTTAAAGTCAAGCATCAGGTACATTTTGGGCTATTATAGCCTGTTATGATTCCATAGTGGAAATGGGAATAGGTTACGATGGATTTTGTATTAGCGTTACCTCTATCTCCAAGGATGAAATATGCTATCTGGGTTATTGTTAATCGATTGACTAAATTCGCACATTTCATTCCAGTACAAACGGATTATTCACTTGAAAAATTGGCAGAATTATACGTTTCTGAGATTGTTAGACTTCATGGTGTGCCAATGTCTATTATCTCTGCTAGAGATCCATGGTTTACTTCTCAATTTTAGAGTAAATTGCATGAAGCTATGGGTACTCGACTACATTTCAATACAACATTCCATCCACAGACTGATGGTCAGTTTGAGCGAGTGATTCAGGAACTCGAGGATATGCTTTGTTGTTGTATTTTAGAGTTTGAGGGTAGCTGCGAGAAATTTCTTCCGTTAGTTGAATTTGCATACAATAATAGTTATCAGACGAGTATTAAAATAGAGATGTACGAAGCTTTGTATGGTTGGAAATGTAGAACTCCATTATACTGGTCTAAATTGAGTGAGAAAAAGCTATTTGGTTTTGATTTGATTCGAGAAACTGAAGAAAAAGTCAAGGTAATAAGTGATTGTTTAAAAGCTACTTTTGATCATCAAAAATCATATGCCAATTTGAAAAGAAAAGAAATTGAATTTCAAGTTGGTAACAGAGTGCTTTTAAAAGTATCGCCTTGGAAAAAAGTTCTTCGTTTTGGTCGAAAAAGAAAGCTTAGTCCAGGATTCATTGGGTCGTATGAGATCATAGAGAGAATTGGGCTTGTAGCATATCGTTTAGCTTTACCATCTGAATTAGAGAAAATACATAACCTATTTCATGTGTCGATGTTACAGAAGTATCAACCAGTCCCTTCACAAGTGATGTCACCTGTTGATGTTGAAATTCAGCCAGATTTGTCATACAGTGAAGAACCGATCAAAATTTTAGCTTGAAAAGTACAAGAGTTAAGAAATAAACATATAGCTTTAGTTAAATTTCTCTGGCAATGTCATGGAGTCAAGAAAGCTACCTAGGAACTGGTGGAAGGTATGAAAGCTAACTGGGGACGAAAAATCCTTTAGGGGGAAGAGTTGTAATAGCCCAATTTCAGTGGTATATAAAACAACAGTTTCAGGACCACAATACCGATGAGTGAGTTTTTATTTTATTATTAATTTAATGTCTACTGGATTATATTAAGGTCGTATTAAATTTTTGTTAAAAAATTTTGAAGTTTAAATGGTTAATTAGGTAAAAAGGGCTAAATTGTAAAAAGTGCAAAAGTTGTCTTCTAAATGCTAGAGGTGTCAAATTGCTATGAAAATTTAAATTGAAGTTCCTTAGATGGTAATTAGGCAATTTTACTTGAATTTGGACAAAAATAGACATGAGGTAAGAGAATTTTAGTGTTTTAAGAAACGGGCATTTTGGTTATTTAGTAATTAAATGAATTAAAAAGCAAAAATCAAGCCAAAATCTTTTCCATTTTTCTCATCATAGCCAAATTTTTCAAAGGGAAGCCATAGCTAGGTTTTGGCCACTTCCAAGCTTGATTATCAAGAGAAACGAGGTTTGGACCTAGATCGAGGGAAAATAAATTGTTTGACGATTAGGTCCCATTTCTACTATTTTTGTACCGAGGGAAGTTCGTATGTAAATAATACATTTTTTTAATTATATTTTAAATGCTTTACTATTGCATGAGTTGTGATTGACCCTTGGACGTATTTGACAAAGTTTCGAAAAGAGTGAAATCTTGGTTGAACCTTAGGAATAGATAGGATACAAATGTCATGACATTAGGGTTAATGGGACCACGTGTAAGACCATATCTGGGATATGGCATCAATATGAGACTACGTATAAGACCATATATGAGATATGGCATCGATATAAGACTTCGTGTAAGACCATAGCTGGGCTATTGGCATCGATACAATATTACATGTAAGACCATATCTGGGATATGGCATTGGAATGGTACTGTGTGTACAGAACTCCCGAGTATCCTTTATTATTCCAAGTGGTTCAACAGGTAATTTAACGAGTATGTCAAAAATGAATTGTGTGAAAGTCCAAGTTTGAGATAACTTAGGTATGTACGTAAAACTCATACGTAATGAGCTCTTTATGTGATGAACCCTCGGTAAGGTTATGATTGAGTAAGTTTGACTATGAGATTTATAATAACATTTATGTTAACTTACCTCATGTTAATTGTATGCTAAATGTGTGTTTATGATGCTTATTATTCGCATAGGAGCTTACTAAGCTTTATAGCTTACTCCTCTTTCTTTTCCCTTGTCTTATAGTGCCACCAAGCTTGCTCAGGGATTGGAGACTATCGAAGATCCACTCACACCATCAACTTATTATTTTGGGTATCAATGAATTCAACATTTTGAGTTATGGCATGTATAGGGACTTGGTCATTTTGTTATGTGTCATAATTAATCTGGCCAAATGTGTTGGCTTATGTTGGTTGATAATTCATTTTGTAAATGTCCATTGAAATTAGCTAATATTGGTTTAAGTATATATGCATATGATGATGTTTTCATGGATGTGGAAATTTGCATGGTTTAAGTTGATAAGTATGTGATGTTCGTATGTGATAAATGGTAGCATGTGAATGATGTGTGGAAGTCTTAATTTTGGCTGAATTGGTTGAATGTAATTGCTTAGACTGGTGCTATGTTTTGTTGTGTAGGTGTGTGCATTAAAGGGGGAAAAAATGGCTTGGTAAATAGCCTTATTTTTGTCCACACGGGTAGACACACGGGCGTGTGTCTAGGCTACGTGAGACACACGACTTACCCCATGGGCGTGTGTTCTGGCCGTATGTCCCCTACACCTTAATTATTGCAAAATAAAATGCTCAGTATCGAGCACACAGGTAGAGAAATGAGCGTGTGTCTTAGCTGTGTGGACGGCATGGCCTCGAACTTGGGCGTGTGCCCCAGCCATGTGAAGTCTGCACCTATTTTATGAAAATTAAATCGACCACACGACCTAGCACATGGGCATGTAACTTGGCCGTGTGTCTTCAAGTTGTTCTTGGGTGAAAAATAGAGAGTTACACGGGTTAGGGACACGGGCATGTATGACCACATGGCCTGCCCACACGGGTGTGTCCCAAAGCCACACATGCGTGTGACCCCTGTTTAGTGAAAAATTTTCTAAGCGTTGTAAATTTTCTAAAGTTCCCGATTTAGTCCCGAACTGCTTCCAATGTATGTTTTAGGCCTCGTAGGCTCGTTTTAGGGATGATATGAGTGTATATGAAAAGTTTTAAATTTGGATGGAAATTTACGTCTTAGTTTTCTATGATTGCTTGTGTATAAGTCCGGTAATGCCTCGTACCCTATTCTGGCGTTAGATACAGGTAAGAGGTGTTACAACAAAAGTGAGTATCTATTAGTTTAAAGGGCTAAACGGCTATGGAAAGGAAATCTAAAGGATCTAGATAGTAATTATACCATTCTTAATGTTAGTGGACAATTATGGGTAGGATTTTGTTAATTTATAAGTTAATAACTAAGGGTAAAGTGGTAATTATCAAATAATATTAAACTAAAACAAAACAAAATTGATACCATCTTCTCTAGTTGTCTTCTCCATCGAAAATTGAAGAGAAAAACATCAATTTTAGGGCTTTAAAGTTTGGCCAAGCTTTTACATTATATGGTATGTGATTTTGATTTCGTTTTTAATGATTTTTATGCTTTTGTGTTTATATTAACTTAATCTAGCTAGCCTGGGGATTAATTTGCAAAACTGTTAAAGGTTGAGAGACTTGCCATGGTTGTTTTTGAATAGGTTTTGATGTTAGTTGATAGATTTGTAACACCCCTCACCCGTGTTCATGGTCAAAATAGGGTTACGAGGTATTACCGACCAATACATATCATTTAACATACATAACTCATACATTTATTCATCTATTCTCAAACACCATTCAATCATATTCACATTGTCCCTTATAAGAGCCCACGAGACCTTAAACATGGTTTAAAAGTGGTTCGGGACTAAACCGATAACATACAAAAATTTTGAAAACTTATAAAAATTTCAAACATACAAGGGTCACACGCCCGTGTGAATAGGCCGTTGCCTCACACGTCTCTGGACATGCCCGTGTCCTAGGCCGTATGAAAACAAGGCATACATACTAACTTGGGTCACACGACCGACCGCACGCCTGTGTGTCTAGCCTGTGTGCCCTTCGAAGCCGCCACACATGCCCGTGTGCTAGCCCGTATACTAGGCCATTCCAATCCTGTAGGGTATACTGACTTATGCAATACGGCTAAGTCACACGCTCGTGTGCTAGGCCATGTGCCAGTTAGGGGGTATACTGACTTGTGCCATACGGCCAGTCACATGCCCATGTGTGAGGCCGTGTGGAGCATACTAACTTCAATTTAATTTAAACACTTGGGGCCACACGGCCTTGTAGGATGACCGTGTGTCACACACGGTTGAGACACACGCCCGTATGGACAAAAATAGGCCATTTACAAGGCCAATTTGCCAACCTTATTCATGATAACCTAAACAACCAAAATGGTACCATTTCATCATACAGTAGGCATTCCAAAATCACCAACCAAATGCACAATTTACACTATATCCATTTCAACCAAATTCAATACCCAAATTAATGTCAATTACCTATTCAACACTTATATCATCAAGCATCAATTCACAACCATAGAACTTCTCAAATTATCAACTTCAATCACACCATGTAAATCATTTACCAAACTCAAAATATAACCATTTGAACAATTATGAAACCATAACCACATTTATACCAAAACATACTAAAATAAGCCATCATTCATGGCTATATATACAAAACAAAACATATACATTTACAAGCCAAATCATATGGCTATATTCACAACCAAAGTACCATAACTAGCCTATACATGCCATACACCATATATACACAACTCAAAAGTACCAATTAGATGTTTGATAGTGCAATGATGTTCCTGACGACTCCCAGATCTGAGCTAGCCTTGATTCTCTATAAAACATAGGAAAATAACACAAAGTAAGCTTCATAGCTCAGTAAGTTCATACTAATATACTCAACAATTCATAAAATACAATTCATCAATTTAAACAAGTTAATGTATCATTCATGATAAAATCAAACCTTTCATAACTTATTCATATACTTATATGCAATGTCATAATCTTTTCTATTTGATCTTCATACTTACATGTACAAACCTATACAAATTCATAACGAACTCATACCTTCCCGTAGCACTGTCGAATACTCGATGTTTCGCACAGTAAGTGCCATCGCATAGCTGAAGCTATTATAATTCCGTACACTAAGTGCCTTACTTGATGTTTCGTACACTAAGTACCATCGTATAGCCGAAGCTATTATAATTTTGCACACTAAGTGCCGTCGCATAGCCAAAACTATATACTTCCGCACACTAAGTGCCTTACTCGATGTTTCGCACACTAAGTGCTGTATATAGCCGAAGCTGTCTCAAATCGCACACTAAGTGCTAAACATTGTCAATTTATCGCCGAACATGACTGTAGTCGCCTATATACAATTTATGCAATATCAAAGCATTAAAAGCATAATTGTAACAATGTTTATCACATACGAACTTACCTTGTATTTGAAATTGACGGATCGGATCGATTACTCGATAACCTTGCTTTTCCCCCGATCTGAATCCGAATTCTTTCTTTCTTGATCTATATGTATTAAAAAATAACTCATTTAATCACCTACTCATTCAATTTAGTCCAAAAATACACGCTTGGGCATTTTTACACATTAGCCCTTAACCTTTCACAATTAATCAATTTAGTCCCTATTTCACGAATATTCAAAATTCACACAATTCAACTTGACCCATGCTTGGCTGAATTACATATAGGTCCCTAGAAGCCCAAAACTTTCATTTATTTCACATTTCAACCCTCAATTTGCATATGTTACAATTTAACCCCTATTTGCCATTTTTGTCAAAAATCACTTTACAAAACATGAAAATCTACCATTAAAATTTCATAATCTATCATAAAACCTTAAAGAACACATAGATTCAACAATGGAAACTCTCAAAATCTTTAATAGTTTTGAAATTAAAGGTACGGGCTTGCTAGTACACGAAGCAACATCACAAAAACATAGAAATCATCAAAAACCAAGCTCAAAACACTTACCAATTACGCTCCCAATTGATCGAACCCTAAAATGAACCAAATGTTTCCTTCCTCCTCAACATTCAGCCAAATAAAGAAGATAATCAAACTTAATTTTGGTTTTGTTTTAATATTAACCTTATTTACTAATTTACATTTTTTAACCTTGCTCATAAACCATTAAAACATTTATATTAAGCCCATAATTGTCCACCCAATATAAAAATGGTCTATTTATAACATAAGGACCTTCACTTGAATAAGCCATAGCTATTAGACACATTTAACTAATAGCACACAAGTTTTACACTTTACATGATTAAGTCCTTTTTCTAGAATTAACCATTTAAACGATGAAATTACATCACGAAAATTTCACACCTTCATACTTTCATGCTGTAAACATATAAAATAATATTAAAATAATTTTCTGACATTGGATTTGTGGTTTCGAAACCACTGTTTCGACTTAGCTGAAATCGGGTTGTTACAACTCTCCCCCTTAGGGATTTTCGTCCCCAAAAATCTTACCAGTGAATAGGTTCGGGTATAGTTTTCTCATAGCATCCTCGGGTTCCGACGTAGCTTCTTCAACCTCGTTTCAATGCCATAATACTTTCACTAATGCAATTTTCTTATTTCTCAGCTCTTTGATCTCATGAGCTAAAATTTGAATCGGTTCTTTAGCATATGACATATCTAACTGAATTTCAACCTCTGTCGGGGAAATGATGTGTGAAGGGTCAGATCGATATCGTCAAAGCATCGACACATGAAACACATTATGTATTTTATCTAGCTCAAACGGTAAAGATAGTTGATATGCCACTGGTCCAACTCGCTCGATAACCTCATACGGTCCGATGAATCGCGGACTCAATTTCCCTTTCCGACCAAACCGCTATATATTTTTCCACGGCGATACTTTTAAAAAAACTTTATCATCGATTTGGAACTCAATATCTTTCTGTTTCAAGTTTGCATATGATTTCTGTCGATCTAACGCTGCTTTCAGACTATTACAAATTACTTTCACTTTTTCTTCAGTTTCTCTAATCAGATCAACCCCGTGAATCTTATTTTTGCAAGCTCACTCCAATACAATAGTGTTTGACATTTACGACCGTATAGAGCTTCGTATGGTGCCATCTTTATACTCGATTGAAAGCTACTATTGTAAGCAAATTCAATCAGTGGTAGATATTTCTCCTAGCTACCTTCAAACTCAAGAATACAACAATGAAACATATCCTCAAGTATCTGAATAACTCGTTCGGATTGTCCATCAATTTGTGGGTGAAAAGCAGTGTTAAAATGTAACTTTGTACCTAAAGCTTCTTGCAAATTCTTCCAAAATCGCGAAGTGAACCTCGGATCTCTATCCAAAACAATAGATAGTGGCACTCCGTGCAATCGAACAATCTCTGAGATATACAACTTAGCCAATTTATCAAGTGAATAATTCATACGTACAGGAATTAAATGAGTCGATTTCGTCAATCTGTCAGCAACAACCTAGATTGTATCTTTCTTTTTCGGAGATAAGTGCAAACTCGATACGAAATCCATTGTTACTCTATCCCATTTCCACTCGGGAACCATAATAGGCTGTAATAAACCTGACGGCACTTGATGCTCAGCTTTAACTTGGTTACAAATATAAAATTTTGAAACAAATTCTGCGATATCTTGTTTCATGCCATGCCACCAATAAAACTGTTTCAAATTGTTAGACATTTTCGTGCTTCCCGGATGCACTGATAAACAACTACTGTGTGCTTCATTTAGAATCCTCTGAATAAGCTCAGAATTTCTTTGTAATGCCCCTTACCCGTATCCGACACTGGGTCAGGGTTCGAGGCATTACTGAACTTAAACATAAACATTCATACAAAATCGAGCCATAAATTTTCACCCAAATTTGAAAACTTTCAATCACATGCAATTTGTCCCTTCAAAGGGCCTATGAGGCCCAAAACATACATCAGAAGCAGTTTGGGACTAAACCGAGAACTTTCAAAACCTTTGCAACACTTAGAAAATTTTCATGTTTTGGGGAGTCACACGCCCATGTGGCTTGGGAAACACCCGTGTCCTCAGCTAGTGTAACTCTCTGACTAGAACGTCATCAACCAATTAAGGTCACACAGCCAAGTCACACGCCCGTATGCTTAGGCCGTGTGGCGAATTAAATTCCAAAAATTAGGTGCAGACTTCAAACGGCCTGAGCACACGCTCGTTTCCTCAGGTCGTGTCCTTCACTCGATTGAGACACACGGCCTTGTCTCTGCCCGTGTCTTTACTATTGGGCATACTAATTTGCATAATTAGGGTGCAGGGGACACACGGCCTGATAACATCCCCATGGGGCAGACCGTGTGTCACACACGGCCTAGACAAATGCTCGTGTGTCTACCCGTGTGGACAATTTTAAGGCTATTTTTCAAGCCATTTGCCACCCTTAAACACTTACACACATAATTTCACTTAATAGCATGCAACATGGCACGTTTAATTACACAAGCAAACACATTTATGGTTAATCCATGATTTTATAATGTGGACCTACTACATACTCCAACCATCAAACTACCATACGGCATACCACACCAATTTCATGTTTATTCATCATTATAATCTTTCTTTCAGGTTACTCAATTACACCATTAGTATGGTCGTACCTATTAGTCTTCTTTCATCCATTAAATACATAAGCCACTCATCTCACATTATCATCCATAAGCAACCAACCACCTCAAGGACAAACACATTTGCATGCATACGTAAATGATTAGGGTTACAACCCAATAATCATTATGAGCCATCTCTCATAGCCATATACAAAATGAATCACAACACCATCATGAGCCAACACATTTGGCTAATCAATATGACATGTAACAAAAAGACCAAGTCCCTATACATGTCTTACTCAAAATGATAAGTCTATCTATACCTAATTATCCACTTGATAGTGTGATCGAGTCTTCGACGTTACGCGATCGTCGAGCTAGCTTGGCGACTCTATAAGAAAAGGTAAAGAAAGGAGGGTAAGCTTTTAAGCTTAGTAAGTTCATATGAAAATAAAATGCAACTTAAACGTGCATCAGTCATACATTAACATATTGAACAAAATCTTGTATTTTAACAACTTTTCAATCTTGCTCTTCACATAAATGTACATATGCATAATCTTATCTTACCGCAAGTTCATCATAATTCATGGCATTCTCATGAGATCAGTCTACATACTTGTGCCACTTGCACAACATAACTCATTTTTACGTCTTTGTCGTATTCATTAGGATTACACATTACCCATTGGGCTTCTCTTTGGATTACCCGTTGAACACTCATAATACTATCAGATACATCAGAATCTGGCACCTAAGTGCCCCATACGTATCCAATGCTACTTCATATCTCATACCACATGTTGCTCGCTTTCGAGCTACTCACGGGTTTGCTCATACAGGCTATCAGGTATCCACAACACATGTCGGACTACCTCGCCATCCATAGTATGTACGAGACCAGTAGCTGGACAGCCATAACATGTGTCTCATAATCATGAACTCAAACCACAACTCATGAGTTCGAATCACATAAATCATGAACTTAGACCAGAACTCAATAAGTTCAGATCACATAATTCCTAGTGGCATGTCACTTGTATCCTAAACTATTCCTAAGGTTGAATTTAGATTCTTCGATACCACATTTTTGTTGAGCTTGCTAGTAATGTCGATTTCAATATCCATAGCACCATTCACATACTCATGGAATAATCAAGCATATTTCATGATAAAAGTGTAAGCATTTAAACACATGATACAACATCTCATTAAATATGTATATACTCACCATACATGCAATATTAAAACATTTAAAGTATGGTACATATTGCATTATTTGCAGATGTACTTACCTCGGTACAAAATGATAGAAACGAGTCTAATTCTCGTAAACTTTATTTTCCGCCGATCAAGACCCAAATCACATTTTTCTTGATCTATAATGTCAAATTTAACTTGTTCAATACGTACATTGGTCAAATCGACCCATAACACATACTTTGGTAAAATTACCATTTTACCCCTAACCTCTCACTTATTTACAAATTGGTCCCTAGGCTTGTAAAATGAAATGCATGCATTTTCTTTGAAACCCAAGCCTAGCCAAACCTATACCATGCTTCTATCAGCCCATATTCTCCTCTATTTCACATTTGTACTACTCATTTTTACACTTTTTACAAATAAGCCCTGTTTAGGAGCTTTCACTAAAAACCACTTAGTAAAAAATGTTTATCGTACATCAAACTTTCATATTCCTTCTTTAATCATCAAAATACAAACATGTCACACATGGGTCAAATTTCATACATGAACCCTAGCTTAAAATAATGGTAGAAATAGCTAGATCGGTTGATGACAACTTTAAAAATGTAAAGAAAATTAAAAAGGGGCTTGGGAGCACTTACATTCAAGCTTGAAATGTTGAAAACCCTAGCTATGGAGACTCCCCAAATTTTGGCACCCTTAGAGAAGATGTACATCATTTTTGCTTGATTTTTCCCTTTTTATTCTTTTATTTACAAAATGACCAAAATGTTCTTAAGGCATTTCTTTCAAAATTTTCCTATTCATGCCCATTTTTGTCCAAAAGTTTAGAACTTGGTCAAATTGCTATTTAAGGACCTCTAGTTAATAATCCAATGCAATTTCATGCTCAAATCTTCTAGAGCATGTATTTTGCAACTTATTCAATTTAGTTCCTAACTTCAAATTAAACACTTTAGGTATAAAATTTCTTCATGGAAATTTCATACAAACATGCAATCATATCATGGACCATCAAATAATCATAAAATAATTATATCTACTTCAGATTTATGGTCTCAAAACCACTGTTCTGACTAGACCCTAAATCGAGATGTTACAACTCTCCCCCTTTAGGGACTTTTGTCCCGAAAAATCTTACCTGTAAAATGGTTTGGGTATTGGTTTCTCATGGCCCCCTCAGGCTCCCATGTAGCCTCTTCAACCCCATGTCTTTGCCATAACACTTTCACAAGGGCAATATTTTTATTCCTCAATTGTTTGACTTCCTGAGATAAAATCTTAACATGTTCCTCACAGTAAGTCATATCCAATCAAATCTCAACTTCTATCGGTGAAATCACATGTGAAGGATCAGATCGGTAACGGCGTAACATAGACACATGGAACACACCATGAATCTTTTCCAATTCGGATGGTAGGACTAACCGATAGGCAACCGACCCTATTCTCTCGGTGATCTCGTACGGCCCTATAAAACAAGGACTCAACTTGCTTTTCCTACCAAATCAACACCTTTTTCCATGAAGATACTTTTAAAAATACCTTATCACTGACCTGAAACTCAATCTCTTTCCACTTCAAATCCGTGTAGGATTTTTGTCTATCCGAAGCAGCTTTCAAACAATCACGAATTATCTTCACTTTCTCTTTGGTTTCTTTGACTAAGTCAACCCTGTGAATCTGATTTTCTCTAAGTCCAGTCCAATATAGACGTGGTCTGCACTTCTGCCCATATAATGCCTCATAAGGCACCATTTTCAAACTCGATTGATAACTGTTGTTATAAGCAAACTCCACCAATGGTAAGTACTTCTCCCAACTACCTTGGAATTCCAATACACAACATCGGAGCATGTCTTCCAAGATCTGAATTACTCGCTCAGACTGACCGTCAGTTTGCAGATGAAAAGCAGTGTTGAAATTCAGCTTTGTACTTAAAGCTTCTTGTAGCCTTTTCCAAAACCGTGAAATGAACCTCGTATCTTTATCTGATACAATCGATATGGGTACTCCATGAAGTTTAACTATTTCACCAATGTACAATTCAGCTAACTTATCGAGTGAGTAATCAATCCATACTGGGATAAAGTGAGCTATCTTCGTAAGCCGATCAACCACAACCCAGACAGCGTCTTTCTTTCTCAGAGTTAAAGGGAAACCTGTCACAAAGTCTATAGTAATCCGGTCCCATTTCCACTCGGGAACCATGATGGGCTATTATAAACCCGAAGGTACTTGGTGTTTAGCCTTTACTTGCTGACAGACTAAACATTTCGATACAAACTCTGAGATATCCTTTTTCATACCATTCCACCAATACATTTTCTTCAAGTCGTTATACATTTTTGTGCTACCCGGATGAATTGACAAACAACCATTGTGTGCCTCATGTAAAATATCCCGAATCAACTTAGTGTCCTTCGAAACACAAATCCTACCATGAAATCTCAAATAACCATCGGAGTCACTCAGAAAATTTGGTTCGTTGCTGGACTCACACCGAACTCTTTTAGCTTGCAACTCTTTATCAACTTTTTGGGTATCACAAATCTATTGAAGAAAAGTCGGTCTAGCTCTCAACTCAGCTAGAATCGAACCATCATCAGACAAAGTTAGCCGTGTATTCATAGCCCTCAAGGCAAATAACGACTTCCTACTCAAGGCGTAGGCGACCACATTTGCCTTACCCGGATGGTAATCAATCACAAGCTCATAATCTTTTAACAGTTCCAACCATATCCGTTGCCGCAAGTTCAAATCCTTTTAAGTGATCGGTATAGACATGGTATTTCTCACCAAATAAATAATGTCGCCAAATCTTCAAAGCAAACATATGGCGGCCAACTCTAAGTCATGTGTTGGATAGTTCTTCTCATGAGGTTTCAACTGTCTCAAAGCGTAAGCTACGACTTTACCCTCTTGCATAAGTACACATCCCAAACCATTTAAGGAAGCATCACTATAAATCACAAATTCTTTACCTGACTCAGGTTGTACCAAAACCGGTGCTTCAGTCTATAACTTCTTTAATTTCTCAAAGCTTTCCTGACACTTTTTCGTCCACTCAAACTTAACATCTTTTTGAAGTAGCCTCGTCATAGGAGTGGCAGTTATAGAAAACTCTTTCACAAACCATCGGTAGTAACTGACTAAGCCCAAAAAGCATCTAACCTCAGATACGTTCCTCGGTAGTTTCCAATCAACAATAGCCGAAATCTTACTCGAATCAACTCGGATCCCATTACCTGACATAATATGTCCCAAAAATTCAACTTCTCTAAGCCGTAACTCACTTTTCCTAAATTTAGCATATAATTGTTTCTCTCTTAAAGACTGCAAAACAGTTCTCAGATGATCGGCATGCTCTGTCTCATCTCTCGAATAAATCAAAATATCGTCAATAAACATAACAACAAACTTGTCCAAATATGGCTGAAATATTCTGTTCATTAAATCCATAAACACAACAGGTGCGTTTGTCAGCCCAAACGGCATAACAAGAAATTCATAGTGGTACCTTGTCTGAAAAGCAGTTTTTAGCACGTCTGGGTCTTTAACTCGCAACTGATAGTAACCGAACCTCAAGTCAATCTTAGAAAATATTGTGGCTCCCTTCAATTGATCAAACAAGTCATCGATCCTTGGCAAAGGATACTTGTTCTTGATTGTTACTTTATTGAGTTGTTGGTAATCAATGTATAGTCTCATCGAACCATCTTTCTTTTTCGCAAATAGTACTGGAGCACCCCACGGTAAAAAGTTCGGTCTCACAAAACCCTAGTCGGTCAATTCTTGTAATTGTGACTTCAGTTGTTTCAACTTAGTCGAGGCCATCCTATATAGAGCAATCGAGATAGGTGCTATACCAAGGACTAACTCAATACCAAAATCAACTTCCCTAACAGGAGGTAATCCAGGTAGCTCTTCTGGGAACACATCCGGGTACTCACATACAACAGGCACTGATTCAATCTTCAATTCAGACTCTTTCATATTCAACACATAACCCAAATAAGCCTCAAAATCCTTTTCTCATACATTTTTTAGCATACATCGAAGAAATCACAATTGGCAACCTATCTGATTCATCTGATTCAACCAGATAAATTTCACCATTTTCACATTTCAATTCAATAACTTTTTTCCTACAATTTACTACAACATCATGAAGTGTCAACCAATCCATGCCCAATATAACATCAAATTCATTGAACGACAATAACATCAAGTCAGCCGAAAAACAATGATCTTTAATCATCAAAGGACATTCCTTACATACCTCAACTAAAACATGCTTGCCTAACGGGTTTGACACTTTAATCATAAATTCCGTAGACTCAACAGGCATATTCATGCTAGATACCAATTGCATGCACACATATGAATGAGTAGAACCAGGGTCAATCAAGGCAATAACAAAAGTGTCATAGAGAGAAAAAGTACCCGTAATCGCATCGAGAGAAAATGCATCCTCTCGCGCACGTATGGCATAGGCTATAGCCGAAGCTCTAGCTTCAGATCTCATCGTTGTATCCCTTGTTACATTCTTACTACTAGCCCCATTCCAGCATTTCCCTGGGGTTTCCCTTTTGTAGCCGTACTAATCGGTCTCGTATTCTAAAATTTTTCCTTCTTAGCCATCTCAGGACAGTCCTTGATATAGTGGTCTTGAGAACTACATCGAAAATAGGATCCATCATTCACCCTACACTTTCCAAAATGATTTCTGCCACATTATTGGCACTCGGGTTTAGAAGGTCTAGCATTACCCACACTAGCCACAGATGTAGCCTAAGATTTAAACCCGAATTCTGCTTCTTATGATCTTGGTATGAATGCCCAGCCGACACATAAGAATGAGAGTACACGTCTCTGGATTTCTTAGACTGAGATGGAAATGACTTACTCATCTGTCTCCTCCTTATATCTCTAGCCTCAGCCTTGGTCTTTCTCGTTTCCTTGATCAGTTCCTTGGCTTTACAAGCCCGACCAACGAGTACCACAAATTCCTTTAATTCGAGAATACCCACTAACACTCTGATATCCTCATTAAGTCCATCTTCAAACCTTCAACACATTTTAGCCTCAGAGGATACACACTCCCGAGCATATTTACTGAGCCGGGCAAACTCTCTTTCGTACTCAGTAACTGACATGCAACCTTGTTTCAGGTCAACAAATTCTTTATGCTTTTGATCGATGAAGCGTTCGCTGATGTATTTCTTTCGGAATTCTTCTTGGAAGAATTCCCACGTGACCCTCTCTTGAAGTACCACCGATACTAGCGTCTTCTACTAATGATACGTCGAGTCTCTCAACAAAGATATAGCACACTTCAAACATTCCTTGGGTGTGCAAAATAGTTCATTGAATACCCGAAAAGAATTTCAAGCCAAAATTTCACTTTCTTGGGGTTATCATTGGCATTGGCCCTAAATTTCTCAGCTCCTTACTTGCAAATTTTATCAACTGGGGTTCTATGAAATCTCATAAAATCCATACCTTGAGGCACTTGGGGTACGGGTTGAGGATTAGGAGGGGATGAAGGAGGTTGAGCGCTCGGGTTCATTCGAACGAACTCCGTGTACCATGTATTCATCATATGGAGAAAGGCTTCCCGAGCCCCTTCTCCTCCGTCTTGACTAACCGTAGGAGGTTAGTTTTTAGACGGCACTGCCCCTTTAGCGAGAGCCGATGCGTTACTTTCTACATCATCCGCCATAGCTCGATCGGGATCCATTACTATATGAAAACATAATTTTAAAAGGTTAAGAGTCGTCACACTATCAAAATTTACTTACTGCATGTATAGCTAAACTCGTACACGCACTATGTTGATCCGAGAATCGACTAAACCATAGCTCTGATACCTCTAAATGTAACACCCCTTACCTGTATCTGACACTGGGATAGGGTTCGAGGCGTTACCAGAGTTAAACATAAACATCCATACAAAACTGAGACATAAAATTTGACCCAAATTTGAAACTTTTCAATCACATGCAATTTGTCCCTTAAAAGGGCCTACGAGGCCCGAAACATACATTGGAAGCTGTTTGGGACTAAACAGATAACTTTCAGAACCTTTGCAACACTTAGAAAATTTTCATGTTTTGGGGAGTCGTACGCCCGTGTAGGTAGGCCGTATGGTCACACACGCCCATGTAGCTGAGAACATGCCTGTGTCCTCAGCCCGTGTAACTCTTTGACTATGATATCATCAACCAATTAAGGTCACATGCCCAAGTCACACGCCCGTGTGCTTAGGCCGTGTGGCAAATTAAATTCCAAAAATTAAGTGTAGACTTCACATGGCCTGATCATGCACCCATGTCCTGAGTCCGTGTCCTTCACATGGCTGAGACACATGGCCATGTCTCTACCCATGTGTTTAAAACGGGCATACAGATTTGGACAATTAGGGTGCAGGGGACACACGGCCTGATCACACGCCCATGGGGTAGACCGTGTGTCACAGACGGCCTAGACACATGTCCGTGTGTCTACCCGTGTGGACAATTTTGAGGCTATTTTCCAAGCCATTTGCCATCCTTAAACACTTACACACATAATTTCACTTAATAGCATGCAACATGGCAAGTTTAATTACACAAGAAAATATATTCATGGTTAATCCATGACACTATAATGTGGACCTACTACATACTCCAACCATCATACTACCATATGGCATTCCACACCAATTTCATGTTTATTCATCATTATAACCCTTCTTTCAGGCTACTCAATTACACCATTATTATGGTCGTACCTATTAGTTCTCATTCATCCATTAAATACATAAGTCACTTATCTCACATTATCATCCATAAGCAACCAACCACCTCAAGCATAAACATATTTGCATGCATACGTAAATGATTAGGGTTACAACCCAATAATCAATATGAGCCATCTCTCATGGCCATATACAAAATGAATCACAACACCATCATGAGCCAATACATTTGGCTAATCAATATGACATATAACAAAAAGACCAAGTCCTTATACATGCTATACTCAAAAGAATAAGTCTAACTATACCCAATTATCTAATTGATAATGTGATCGAGTCTTCGACGTTACACGATCCCCGAGCTAGCTTGGCGACTCTATAAGAAAAGGTAAGGAAAGAAGGGTAAGCTTTTAAGCTTAGTAAGTTCACATGCAAATAAAATGCAACTTAAACATACATCAATCATACATTAACATATTGAACAAAATCTTGTATTTTAACAACTTCTCAATCTTACTCTTCACATAAATGTACATATGCATAATCTTATCTTACCGCAAGTTCATCATATTTTATGGCATTCTCATGAGATCGATATACATACCTGTGCCACTTGTACAACATAACTCACTTTTATGTCTTTGTCTTATTCATTAAGATTACACATTACCCATTGGGCTTCTCTTTGGATTACTTGTTGAACACTTAGAATACTATCGGATACATCGAAATCTGGCACCTAAGTGCCCTATATGTAGCCAATACTACTTCATATCTCATTTCACATGTTGCCCGCTTTCGAGCTACTCACGGGTCTACTTATACAGGCTGTCAGGTATCTGCAATATATGTCGGACTACCTCCCCTTCCATAGTATGTACGAGACCAGTACCTGGACCGCCATAACATGTGTCTCATAATCATGAACTAAGACCACAACACATGAGTTCAAATCACATAAATCATGAAATCAGATAACAACTTAATGAGTTCAGATCACATAATTCCTAGTGACATGTCACTTGTATCCTAAACTATTCTTAAGGTTCAATCAGGATTCTTCGATACTACATTTTCGTTGAGCATGCTAGTAATGTCGATTTCAATATCCATAGCACCATTCACATACTCATGGAATTATCAAGCATATTTCATGATAAAAGTGTAAGCATTTAAACACATGATACAACATCGGATTAAATATGTATATACTCACCATACATGCAATATTAAAGCATTTAAAGTATGGTACATATTGTATTATTTACAGATGAACTTACCTCGGTATAAAATGATAGAAACGAACCTAATCCTCGTAAACTTTGTTTTCCCCCGATCAAGACCCACATCACATTTTTCTTGATCTATAATGCCAAAGGTCAAATCGACCCATAACACATACTTTGGTAAAATTACCATTTTACCCTTAACCTTTCACTTATTTACAAATTGGTCCCTAGGCTCGTAAAATGAAATGCATGCATTTTCTTGGTAACCCAAGCCTAGTCGAACCTATACCATGCTTCTATCAGCCCATATTTTCCTCTATTTCACATTTTTACTACTCATTTTTACACATTTTACATATAAGCCCTTTTTAGGAGTTTTCACTAAAAACCACTTATTAAAATATGTTCATCACACATCAAACTTTCATATTCCTTCTTTAATCATCAAAATACAAACATGTCACACGTGGGTCAAATTTCATGCATGAACCCTAGATTAAAATAATGGTAGAAATAGCTAGATCGGTTGATGACAACTTCAAAAATGTAAAGAACATTAAAAACGGGGCTTGGGAGCACTTACAATCAAGCTTGAAATATTGAAAACCCTAGCTATGGAGACTCCCCAAATTTTGGCACCTTTAAAGAAGATGGATATCATTTTTGCTTGATTTTTCCCTTTTTATTCTTTTATTTACTAAATGACCAAAATGCCCTTAAGGCCTTTCTTTCAAATTTTTCCTATTCATGCCCATTTTTGTCCAAAATTTTAGAACTTGGTCAAATTGCTATTTAAGAACCTCTAGTTAATAATCCCATGCAGTTTCATGCTCAAAGCTTCTAGAACATGTATTTTGCAACTTATTCAATTTAGTCCCTAACTTCAAATTGGACACTTTAGGCATAAAATATCTTTATGAAAATTTTATACAAACTTGCAATCATATCATGGACCATAAAATAATCATAAAATAATTATTTCTACTTTGAATTTATGGTTTCAAAACCACTGTTTTGACTAGACCCTAAATCGGGATGTTGCATTCTTGGTTCACATATTCTATCACGAAACATCAAATAGTCATCAGGCCCTATTCAAAACTCGGAATCAAAAATCGACTCACACTGAACCCGTTTTGCTTGTAATTCATTATCAAACCTTTGAGCTTCACAAATTTGTTGTAGAAATATTGGTCTTGCTTTCAACTTAGCTACAATCGGACCGTTGTTAAACAACTCTAATTATGTGTTCAAAGCATGCAAATCAAATAAGGACTTTCGGCTCAACGCATCAGCAACTACATTTGCTTTTCCCGGATGTTAATCAATTACTAATTCATAGTCTTTTAGCAATTCTAACCATCTTCGCTGGCACAAATTCAACTCTTTCTAAGTCATCAGATATTTCAAACTTTTGTGATCAGTACAAATATGACATTTATCACCGAACAAGTAATGACGCCAGATTTTCAATGCGAACACTATCGCGGCTAACTCAAGATCATGCGTCGGATAATTCTTTTCGTATGACTTTAACTGTCTCGAGGCATAAGCTATAACTTTGCCTTCCTGTATCAAAACACAACCCATGGCATTTAACGAAGCATCACTGAAAACTACAAATTCTTTACCCGACTCAGGCTGAACTAACAGTGGTGCCTCTGTTAATAATGCTTTTAACTATTCGAAGCTCTGCTGACACTTTTCTGACCACTCAAATTTAGCATCTTTTTAAAGCAATCGTGTCATCAGAGTCGCAATCATCGATAAACCTTTCAAAATCATATATAATATCTGGCTAGTCCAAGAAAACTACAGACTTCAGATACATTTCTCGGAGGCTTCCAATTTATAATCGCATAAATTTTGCTCGGGTCAACTCAGATACCCGCGGCTGAAACTATATGTCCCAGAAAACTAACCTCTCATAGCCAAAACTCATATTTGTTGAACTTTTCAAACAACTGTTTATCTCTCAAAGTTTGTAACATGATTCTCAAATGCTCAGCATGTTCAGATTCATCACGAGTGTAAATCAAAATGTCATCAAAAAATACAACTACAAATCGATCTAAATACGGCCTGAAAATTTGATTCATCATATGCATAAAAACAACAGGTGCATTCGTTAATCTAAAAGGCATAACAAGAAATTCATAATGTCCATACCTTGTTCTAAATGCAGTCTTTGGCACATCTGAATCTTTAACTCGCAACTGGTAATAACTCGATCTCAAATTAATTTTTGAAAACACTGTTGTCCCTTTTAACTGATCAAACAAATCATCTATTCGTGGCAAAGGGTATTTATTCTTAATCGTCACTTTGTTAAGCTGTCGATAGTCTATACACATTCTCATCGTGCCATCTTTCTTTTTAACAAATAACACCGGTGCACCCCAGGGAGAGAAACTCAGTCTAGCTAAACCTCTATCTGTCAATTCTTGCAACTAAGCTTTCAATTCTTTTAACTCTGCTGGGGCTATTCTGTATGGAGCTATCGATATCAGCATTGTTCCCGGTACTAATTCAATACCAAACTCAACCTATCTAATAGGTGGTAAACCCGGTAACTCTTCGAGGAATACATCTTAATACTCGCATACAACTGGTACTGATTCAATATTTGTTTCTGTCACTTTAGTATCTAATACATATGCAAGATAGGCTTCATACCCTTTTCTCACAAATCTCTAAGCTAACATAGACGAGATCACAATTGGCATGCTGTTCAAATTATCATATTCAATTCTAATAATCTCATTATTCTGACATTTCAAATTCAATTGTCTTTCGTCTACAATTCACTATAGCATTATGCATCATTAGCCAATCCATACTCAAAATCACATCAAAGTCATCAAATGGCAACAACATCAGATTAGCCGAAAAATAGAATCCCCGATTCATTAACAGACAATTCTTGTAGTCTTTATCAACCAAAACACATTTGCCTAAGGGGTTCGATACTCTAATCATAAATTCAGTAGACTCTACAGGCAAAGTCTTACTAAACTCTAAGTTCATACATATATAAGAATGAGTTGATCCTGGTTCTATCAATGCAATCACATTAGTATCATAAAGAGTGAAAGTACCGGTGATAACATTTGGAGATGACACTTCTTCGCTAGCGCGAATAGCTTAGGCTCTAGCAGGTACTCTGGCCGCAGATCCACAGTAGAGTCTCTCATCACCCCTCGACTACCACTCATATTCCTAGCATTTCTCGGTGGTCTTCCTCTAGCCGACATATTACTTGGTCTTGCATTATGAGATTTATCTTTTTCATTTAGTTTAGGACAATCTCTAATAAAATGATCTCATGGACCACAACTATAACAAGCTCTATTATTAGCTTTCACCCAGCACTCTCCAAAATGCCATCTTCCACAATGTTGACACTCGGGTTTAACATCTTTCATATTTCCAACACTTGATACCGATATAGCTTGAGCTTTAGGGCTGGTGAATTGCTTTCCACAATCTCTATTAGAAAATCCCACTGAAGCTGCTAATCGGCTAAAATAGTCTCTGGATTTCTTCGACGAGGATTGATAAGGTTTATTCATCGATCTCTTTCTTGTATCTCTAGTTTCTGAATCTGCCTTTCTCTTTTCTTTGCTAAGATCCTTGACTTTACAAGCTCTTTCAACAAGAACGATAAATTCTTTTAACTCTAGAATTCTAACTAGTAGTTTAATATATTCGTTCAATCCGTCAATGAAGCGTTTACACATAATCTCCTCAATAGACACATACTCTCGAGCATACTTGCTCAATCAAATGAATTCTCTTTCATACTCGGTGACAGTCATCCGGCCTTATTTCAGCTCTAAAAACTCTTTATGCTTCTGATCAAGAAATCTTTTACTAATGTATTTCTTTCAGAATTCAGATTGGAAAAACTCCCAAGTAACCCGTTCTTTATGAACCATAGATATCAACGTTTTCTACCAATGGTACGCATTATCTCTCAATAAAGATACAACACATTTGATACATTCATCAGGAGTGCAAGATAATTCATCGAATACTCGAATTGTGTTTTCGAGCCAGAACTCAGCTCTCTCTACATCATCATCAACAGTAGCCCAAAATTCTTCAGCCTCACGTTTACGAATTTTATCCACTGACGGCTTGTTCAACCGTGTCAAATCTATAACTTGAAGAATAGCAGGGTTTGGTTGAGGAACAGTTGGGGTGGAGGTTGTTAAGCAGCCGGATTTGTTCAAACGAAGTCCGTGAACCACTCATTCATCATTTGGAAAAAGGCTTGCTTAGCCTTTCCCTCGTGGCTACTTGACATGGTTATAGATTCAGTAGGCGTTGTCCCTTGAGCGGGAGCGAGTGCATTTCTCTCTACATCATCGACTACAGCTCGTTTGGGATACATTACTATATGAAAACACAATTTAAGCTGTCAGGAATCATCACACTATCGCAGAGTATATATGGCATGTATAGCTAGACTCTCACACAAGCTATGTTAGTCCTAGAATTGACTAAATCGTAGCTCTGATACCAATAAATGTAACACCCCTCACCCTTATTCATGGTCAGAATAGGTTACGAGGTATTACCGACCAATACATATCATTTAACATACATAACTCATACATTTATTCATCCATTCTCAAATACCATTCAATCATATTCACATTGTCCCTTACAAGGGCCTACGAGGCCTTAAACATGCTTTAAAAGTGGTTCAGGACTAAATCAATAACATACAAAAATTTTAAAATCTTATAAAAATTTCAAACATAAAGGGTCACACGCCCGTGTGAACAAGTCGTGTGCCTCACACGGCTCCGAACACGCCCGTGTCCTAAGCCGTGTAAAAACAGGGCATACATACTAATTTAGGTCACACGGTCGACCACACGCCCGTGTGTCAAGCCTGTGTACCCTTTGAAGTGGCCACACACGCCTGTGTGCCAGCTTGTGTGCTAGGTTGTGCCAATCCTATAGGGTATACTGACTTATGCAACACGGCCAAGTCACACACGCGTGTGCTAGGCCGTGTGCCATTTAGGGGGTATACTAACTTGTGTCACACAGCCAGTCACGTGCCTGTGTATGAGGCCGTGTGGAGCATACTGACTTCAAATTAATTTAAATACCAAGGGACACACGGCCGTGCAGCATGACCATGTGTCGCACTCGGCTGAGACACATGCCCGTGTGGACAAAAATAGGCCATTTGTAAGGCCAATTTGCCACCCTTATTCATGATCACCTAAACAACCAAAATGGTACCATTTCATCATACAATAGGCATTCCAAAATCACCAACCAGTTGCACAATTTATACTATATCCATTTCAACCAAATTCAATTCCCAAATTAATGTCAATTACCTATTCAACACTTATATCATCAAGCATCAATTCACAAGCATAAAAATTCTCAAATTATCAACTTCAATCTCACCATGTAAATCATTTACCAAATTCAAAATAAAAACCACTTGAGCAATTATGAAACCATAACCATATTTATACCAAAACATACTAAAATAAGCCATCACTCATGGCTATATATACAAAACAAAATAAATACATTTACAAGCCAAATCATATGGCTATATTCACAACCAAAGTACCATAACTAGCCTATACATGGCATATACCATATATACACAACTCAAAAGTACCAATTAGACATTTGATAGTGCGATGATCTTCCCAACGACTCCCGGATCTGAGCTAGCCTTGATTCTCTATAAAACATAGGAAAATAACACAAAGTAAGCTCCATAGCTTAGTAAGTTCATACTAATATACTCAAAAAATCGTAAAATACAATTCATCAATTTAAACAAGTTAATGTATTCATGATAAAATTAAACCTTTCATAACTTATTCATATACTAATATGCAAAGTCATAATATTTTCTATTTGATCTTCATACTTACATGTACAAACTTCTACAAATTCATAACGAACTCATACCTTCTCGTAGCACTGCCAAATACTCAATGTTTCGCACACTAAGTGCCATCGCATAACCAAAGCTAATATAATTTTGCACACTAAGTGCCTTACTCGATGTTTCTCATACTAAGTGCCATTGCATAGCCAGAGCTATTATCATTCCGCACACTAAGTGCCATCGCATAGCCGAAGCTATTATAATTCTGCACACTAAGTGTCTTACTTGATGTTTCACACACTAAGTGTTGTATATAGTCGAAACTATCTCAAATCGCACACTAAGTGCTAAACATTGTCAATTTATCGTCAAACATGATCATAGTCTCGTATATAGAATTTATGCAATATCAAAGTGTTAAAAGCATAATTATAACAATGTTTATCATGTACAAACTTACCTCATGTTCGAAATTGACGGATCGGATCGATTACTCGATAACCTTACTTTTCCCCCGATCTAAATTTGAATTCTTTCTTTCTTGATCTATATGTATTCAAAAATAACTCATTTAATCACCTACTCATTCAATTTAGTTCAAAAATACACATTTGGGCATTTTTACACATTAGCCCCTAAACTTTCACATTTAATCAATTTAGTCCCTATTTCTCAAATATTCAAAATTCACACAATTCAACTTAACCCATGCTTGGTCGAATTACATATAGGTCCCTAGTAGCCCAAAAATTTCATTTATTTCACATTTCAAGCCCTCAATTTGTATATTTTAAAATTTAACCCCTATTTGACATTTTTGTCAAAAATCACTTTACAAAACATGAAAATATATCATTAAACTTTCATAAGCTATCATCAAACCTCAAAGAACACATAGATTCAACAATGGAAACTCTCAAAATCTTTAACAGTTTCAAAATTAAAGGTACGGGCTTGCTAGTACACAAAGCAACATAACAAAAACATAAAAATCATCAAAAATCGAGCGCAAAACACTTACCAATTAAGCTCCCAATTGATCGAACCCTAAAATGAACCAAATGTTTTCTTCCTCCTCAATATTCAGCCAAAAAAAGATGATAATCAAACTTAATTTTGGTTTTGTTTTAATATTAACCTTATTTACTAATTTACATTTTTAACCTTGTTCATAAACCATTAAAACATTTATATTAAGCCCATAATTGTCCACCCAATATAAAAATGGTCTATTTATAACATAAGGACCTTCACTTGAATAAGCCATAGCTATTAGACACATTTAACTAATAGCACACAAGCTTTATACTTTACGCGATTAAGTCCTTTTTCTCGAATTAACCATTTAAACGATGAAATTACTTCAAGAAAATTTCACACCTTCATACTTTCATGCTGTAAACACATAAAATAATATTAAAATAATTTTTTGGCATCAGATTTGTGGTTTCAAAACCACTGTTTTGACTTAGCTAAAACCGGGCTGTTATAAGATTAGTAACTTTAGTTGTTAAACAAACATGTTTTGTTAAGTGATTTTTGGTGAAATTGTACTTAGGGAGTTATTTGTGAAAATAGTAAAATTTCATGGTAATATTATGAAATGATGATTTAAGTAGGTTGATGAGTCCCTAAGAAATTTAGCTAACTTGTATGGAGGATTAAAATGGTTAAATTTCAAGTTATGAGTTTGAGGACTAAATTGTGAAAAGTTAAAGTATTAAAGGTAATTTAATAATTTTACATAAATATGAGTTATGTATTTAATTGAATACTTGAAGTACTTAATTGAATTAAATTATCTATTTAGATCAAGATAAACCACAATTCGGCTTAAATTGAGGGAAGCCAAAAGATTCAGATTAGTTATCGAGGTAAGTTCGTATGAACTATAATCATAATAATGTTAGTTAAATTGACTATCTATTATTTTGTGTAGTTATATATGGATTTAAATATACATATATCAATTATATGAATAATTGAAGGATAACGAATCTCGTTTAAACCTTAAGAATTCTTAGGATACGGATGACATGTCATTAAGGATTTCATGTTTTGGGTGCTGGTCTTGAATGTCCCATTGATGGTTGAGGTCCTACATTTGTTGCGGATTCTCCACAGCTCATGTGAGCAACATCATGTAGCTAACATACCGACCCACAATTTGTGTAAGCAGGCCCATTTCACAGCTTGTGTGAATAGGCCCATTTCACATCTTGTGTGAGCACTATTGAAAAGGAAAGGTTGCGGTTATATGGAAAGGCACACTATGTGTGAGCATTCCTGAGTATCCAATGCAATTATAGATGGTTCAACAGGTAAGTAAAGGAAATGGCATAGTAAGAATACAATTGAAATGGTTTATGATATTATGAAAAGGTTGATGAGTTAAATGATGCGTATATGAAATATACTTACTATATGATTGAACTCATATGTATCGTGGATGAACCTACTAACTTGTGAGTTTTATGGTGCTTGTATAGGCTTTTACTAAGCTTATGGTCTTGGTAATGACATTATGCATATTTTATAGTTTGTGCTAAGGAAATGTTAAGTTATGTTTGGGTTTACATGAGCTAACTAAGTACTTATTTATTATGTAGTTACTTTCCTTTGTTTTATAGATTATTGGAAGCTCGATCAGTTGGATGCTTGTCAGGGATCAATCACACTATCCAACAACCATTTCGGTAGTTTTTGTGTAATTTGGCCAAGGTTATAAATGGCATCTATAGGACCATTTTATTATGGTATTTCTTAAATGTGTAATGGTTGATTTGGTATGTATATGATTTTGAAGTTTATGTTTTGTTTGATGAGCTTTGAAACCTTGACAAGTTAGGTCATTTTGGCCATTTTTAAATTCTTGTTTATAATATTCTTTTTTTCTGTTGTGATGGCATGTAAATGGTCATTGATGATATCATTTAGTAGATAAATGAACTAGGTTTTGTGCTTGAAGTATGGTCATATTGATTTGTTGATTAATGATGTTTTGATATATATATATATATATATATATATATATATCTGTGGTGCCTTTGAGTGGCATATTGGTTAGATGAAATAGGATTTTTAAAATTGTATGTTTTATGAGTGTTTATATGATTTTTAGGTTAATTGAATGTGGGCACAAATGTGATGGATGGTTAGCTGTGTTTTGGCCTTTAAATGGCATGTTTTTATTTTCAAAATATGGATCACACGGGCCGTCACATGGCCATGTGACATACATAGCCTTCTGTCATTTGTAAATTTTTAGTGTATTAAGTCAGTGAGTTACACAGCCTAGCATACGACCTACTACATAGCCATGTGACCCAAATTAGTGAGTTATATCAGTGGAGACACGGGTTGGAACACGACCGTGTGTCTTTTTGTTCAATTGTTACACAGCCTGGGGTATGTCACATGGCTGCGTGACCCCTATTTTTTAATTTTGGAAAAATTTTCCCAAATCTTTTGTTTTGTTTCACATTAGTCCCAAATTGCTTTTAAGCTATTTTTAGGGCCTCGAAAGCACAATTTAGGGGTCGAGTGCATATGTTTGATTGGTTTTTAACAAGATTAATGTATTTAACGTTGGAATGTTAAATGTTATTCCAAATGTTTGGTAATGCTCTATAACCCTAATAGGAAAACAGAGACGGATTAAGGGTGTTACACATTCAGTCAAACCTACTTACAACACGTTACTAAAGGTAAACAAACAACCATTTAAGTTTTGAGTTCTGGAACTCACTAGGAGGTTGACTCCAAAACCATTTACTTAGCTTTTCCCTTGCTACCTGAGCCTCCAGCTTACTAAACATAATAACCATTTCAACATTTCCAACAAAGATAATTTATCATTATAAGAACAATAACTTGTTTGCATGCAGAGGCCATTTAAAAGATTATGTAACACCCCAAACCCGACCTAGACATTATGGCCGAATCTGGCATGTCACATTGAAGTGTTTTTCGAAAACCTTGTTTTCATTGAAAACCCTTCTTTAAAATAAAAACCTTAAGTAAAATCCCAGCTTGTATTTGTTGCTTTCAAAGTAAGTATTTAAAAAAAAACTATTTCTTCTTGCATGATAATAATTACTTTGTAAAATCTCTTTTCAGTTGCGGAAGCTTTATTTAAAATAGATGATCTATGAAAACTTGTCATTTAAAGATTGAGTTCTGGAAACGTAGTATTTGAAAACAGTTATGGTTTAGAAAAACCATGCTCTACTTCTAATAAATATAAAGCATAAAAAATAATAATAAAATTAATTTGAAATAATAACTAGAGGAAAGGCCTTATTACAACCCAAATCAAAAAATTAAAATATTAAAAATTAAATAAAAGACTAAGTCTAAACTTTTTGCTAGTTGGCCACCTCCGAGTCCTTCCATCCATCGAACCGCCTACCGAGGATCACCTAATAAATTTAAAAGGAGGGGGTGAGTTTCAAAAACTCAATGTGTACAACCCTCAATGAGTATAAAGTAATCATCAGTCATTTTGGGGCCTAAGCCCAATTCAATAACTGTGGCCTTTGGGCCTTAGCCCATATTAGCCTCAGTTGGGCCGAAGACCATATCACAATAATATCACAATAATATCATACATGCAATGCTATACAACCTACCCCAATAATCCAACCACTACACGCCAACTTCGTCCCCCGGTACACATCATGTGGAAATATAAATATCGACCCACCCACCGATACACATCAATGGTAGCCCGGTTGCGGTACTACCTTCATTGCAGCAAGCTGCTAAACAAATATTGGGCTTAATACCATCGGTGGATCCACGATCGTCAAGCAACCATGCGATCCTCATATACTTCCTCTGCTCCATAATTCCCAACCCATATGCAACCTAAACAGAATATCATATGAATGCAGCAGGTATACATGTAACATCCATAAATCTTACATTCAACACATAGGGGTATTTTAGTCATTATCACACTTAGGGCATTATGGTCATTTCTCATCATTATGGGTCTAATTACTTACCTTAGCCCGTTAACAAGTCCTCTTTGGCTAAAGTGAACATATACTATGCACCAGGTAGGATTCCAGAGAAGATGAGATGAGTCATTAAGACCGCTTAAGTACCAAGCTCTCCCTAGATCCAATCCTAGACGTGCATATACCCATTGCCACACCTTAACCTTATGACTTGTCCACGGTTGCGATTACGTAACTATTTAAGTTTTATGTCTGTTTAAGCAGTTATCAGATACTAGGCCCAAAACCCCTTACAAAGCCCAAACAAGTCTACATACATGCATATGGCCCACTAGGCCCAATCTCATTCATATGGCCCATTAGGCCCAAATCACATTCATATGGCCCATCTGGCCCGAATCAATTCCAAGCCATGTAACCAGCATGACTAGTTCATCACTTATTACCAAATCAACAAATTCGCTTATTTTGGGCCCACGGCCTGTCGGGCCCATTTAGCCCATTCCGGCCCAGTTGGCCTAAGTACGGCCTAGATCCATGAGATCGCTTATGGGGCCTCTGATAACGTATCGACTTCCCCCTTACGAGTGTTCGCGCACTCGCAAGACTATCGTAGCCAGACTTTTGGCTTTTTAGCATTTCGACTTTTCAGCATTTCGGGATTTGCCGATCTAACGTGTATGTAGTGTATGTACACACCTTCAGCTTTATATCAAGCTATCATAGGGTAGAAGTACACACCTTATCACCTAGAGTACTAAGTATTCATAATTGCCAGAACCTTGACTAGATTGATCTACTGCGATCTGCCTATGTAACTCGAAATCTGGCGTAGTCCCCCTTCCACATCTAGGCGGAAAATCCCGAATGGCTGACACCTTACGTCGCTTAAAATTAAGAGCCTCTATCCCAACCTCTCTGCTAGAACCCCCTTTTGCCATCAACTAATACTTAGCCAGCGATCACACTCTTGAATGAGAGGTAGAAAGAGAAATAAATGGAGAAACCATAGGTTAACGAAAGTAATGGTATTGGAAAGGATAAAGAAAAATCAGCTTTTAAGAGTGTAGAAATGAAAGAACTTAGAAATATTTAGCAAAAGCCGAAGAAGCTCTAATTCACTTACTGATAGCGAGATCGCTTGCCAACAAGAAATCAAACCCCCAAAGCGTATGAATCGGCTTTTAAATGAAAAAGAAGCAATCGGCTAAGTTAAAGAGGGAAGAGGTTGATTCGATTAAAATAGGGAAGAAAAGATCAAGAGTTTGGCTTAAAGAAAAGAGGAGATGAAGGGTTTGAGATTACTCAGGTATTTGCAAAAAAAAACAAAACAAAAGAGTCAAGAGGTTGGAAGAAATTTCCCCCAAGAATATGCGACTGAAGCACACAAAAACAACAAATGCTCTTACTTGCCCATATGAGACACATATATATAAATAAATAAAATACAAACCTACACTCCCCAATCGACTTAAACTCGTCAAGTTAAATTCCCTTCAATTTCTCCAATTTTATCACCATCATATCAACACTTAATCCTCATCCTTATCTCCACCGTAACCTTGATTTTAGCCGACAATTCCAATTTGAATTGCATTCAAATTGCTTCCACCGAATGGCGATCCTTCCTTGCTTTGAGCAGCAAAATTGAATTCCTTTTTGCGCATGAAACTACTCGAACTCAGCCCTCTAACTTCCCAACACACTGCTGGCCACTACACTGCCACCTATCTTGTGCTACCATTCGGTCACAATTAACTATATGGCTTATATGCCGAAGCCTCAGTTTCCTTAAGGAATAAAAATTTAAAACTTTACCAGGCCTGGGATTCGAACCTACCACCTCTCAGATTCATAGCATGCTTCTCGCCACTGCCCCCCAGGCGCTCTTGTGCCATAATCCATCCCTAGCTATTTTTAAGGCCTATTAACCCGCAACCAGGTTATCTTAAAAATATTTGCTACCATTCAGATTCGAACCCCCAATCTCTTGGCTGCGCTATATGTCCCTTGCCACCATGACACCTACCTTATTTGTGTCATTTCTCCTCCCAAAAAAACCACCACAACTTTTGCCAAGTCCAGGACTTAAACCCTGGACTCCCTACTTGCTACCAACGCCTTTTGCCACTAGGCCAAGCATTTCCTTGTGTCAGATTTTACCAGGCCTTCTTAATAAGCCCTCCACCTAATGCTCAGGGTCCTTTAGAAAAAATGCAAAATTTTGCTAAAGCCTTGGATTGAACCCAGGACTTTTTCCACACTACCAACCCTTTCTAAATCACTTAACAATTAAACTAAACATGCAATTATAAAATATTTAAACACATTAAAGTTATTTAAGCCGACTTCTAACCGATCCCAAACTCAAGGCCCATTACTTCTAGGCCTAAAATTCAGGGTGTTACAGATTATATGTAGCCTTACCCATAAGAAAATAGAATCGATGGAAGCTAAAATCCTCAACTTTTTTTCCTTTTCTTAAATCCATCAATATATAATGATTAGGAAGCTTACCAGCTTGACAAGTCCTTAGTTACTTATGCATAAACTGTAGCTTCTTTCTTCCATGTAGACTACTCTTAATCTTTATTGCTTACAACCAAATCAATGAAGAAGATGAAGAAAGAATACAAAAATAAATGAACAACATCAGAGAATAATGTCTCTCCCTTGTATACTACTCCCGCATTTCCTTCACCGATCTCAATTTCAATAGTCAAGTGTAGATATCCCTCACCATCATATCTCCCATTAAGAAATTTCTAGTTCAATTGTAATAGAACTGTAACACCCTAAACCCAACCTAGACGTTATGGCCGAATCTGCGATGTCACATTGAAGCGTGTTTTGAAAAGCATCGTCCTGTTTGAAAAGTCCGTACTATATTAAAACCCTCATAATGATCTTTTACAAAACTTTTAAGCATCTTGTTCGTTGCTAAAAACAAAAGTAGGTTAGCAAAAGTTTAATCATTTTAGGTTGTTATTACACTTTAAAGACAATGTTTGTTGCGGAAGCTTTTGGAATATGTTGCAATAGCGCGGTGTTTTGAAAACATTTATCTTTTTGAAAATTCGCGTCCTACTACTAGCAGATATAAATCAAAATAAGTAAACCCCAAATTAAAGTAAAATTTAAAGAGGCCTTATTACATAACAAATACCCAAATTAAATAGCTTAAAGATTAAAGGTTTAAAATAGTAGCAAAAGCAGTTGTGTGGCCCCCATCGAGTCCCTCGCAACACCGACTCGTCTAAGGATTACCTGTACAGGAAAGCAGAAGGGTGAGTTTATGAAAAACTTAGTGTGTAATCCCTTTACAAAAACTAGTCAAATCGTAGGCAAATACAGTTTGGGCCTAAGCCCATTTCAGTGACAATCCAGTATCAGTTAGGGCCATAGCCCATTACAGTAATAGCATCAGTGTGGGCCTTAGCCCATTATAGTAACAGTAACAGAAATCCAATCAGAAGTCCTACCCATCCATCCTCTACACTCTACTCCGTCCAGCCCTACACTCTATGTGGGGATAAAATCGACCCACCCATCCCTACACTCTAAAATATAGCACCAGTTACGGCACTAAATAGTATTTGCAGCAGAGCTGCCAGTACAGTACACTTCCTTCAAATATATCAACCCACCCACATGCAACATGTCATGTCATAATATCATACGTGTATGCGGAAATGTCATGCTTGAAATACAGTCATACATAACATAGGGGTATATCAGTCTTTACCTCATAGAGGTATAACGATCATTTCATCAGTACGGGGTCTTAGTGTACTTACCGACCCAACAGTAGGTACACAGTTGTCTTGGGCGACCCGTGCAACCTTAACAATCAAATAGTGAAAATGGGCCTAAAGCCCATAACACGGTCCATGTGGGCCCACATGCCCGTGTGGCCAAATAAGCCTAAAAATGACCTTGGCTGTGTGAACTACATAGTCCGGCCCAATAATCTCCACACATCCGTGTGGTTTACCCATGTGGGCCCACGAGTCGTGGGGCCCACACAACCCATTTTGGCCGAACGTGGCCCAGAACGACCTAAGCCCATGAAATCGGTCATGGTGGCCTCTACTATCAAAATCCCATGTTTTATGTGTTCGGATCACCACACGAGCAAGTGCACACTCGTATAGTGTCAAAAGTCATATTTTCTGGCTTTTGTCGATTAACAGTTGTTGCAGTGTGATTACAGACTTGTTATGATTCTAGGTACACAACCCCTCTTGAGATGAACTGCATCTAAAACAATTGGCCATTCCACACTAATCTTAGACAAGCTTGAACCTAAACCAAAACAATTGATTCATAGTAGTGTTGTTTACTTTACTGCTCCGAAATGGACATAGTCTACAACTCCGAAAATAAATCCCGTTTGTTACGATTAGTAACTGCCAAACGTCAATTGATAAGACCGAATGTTAGAAACTTAAGGAAAATACACACAAACCAACAACTTCCAACCGATTGAGGCAAGACTTCCACCCTTACCAAATGACTTACCACTCTGATTCACGTGGAGCAGAACTAATAGTTTTAAGAAAAGAAAAATCGGTAGAAGGGGGAGAATTGTTTTTAAACAGTAAATAAGGGGGTAACGATTACAAGAAGTAGAAGAAGAAAACAGTGCTCAGACAAGTAAAAGCTGAAAGAATGCAAAAAGAGGAAAATACCCAAATGGTCACACTCAGAATTTGGCTACCAAAATCCCCAAGTAATAAACGGCCTTCCAAAATCGAAAGTGCAAAAGCCAAAAGAAACACACTAGATAGCAACCGAAATGAAACAAAGAAACCTACTACACCCCTAAACAGAATTCCTTAGTACCTAGAGTCCCCATATAGCACTAACACTCTCCTTTCATCACATCTCCTTGATTTTCTCCTGAAACCTCTCCACAACATCCTCAAACCGATCACTATCCAAATCCCCCTTTTTCCACCTAAATTTTGGCTACATGATCCCCTAGTCCACTCAAACACCACAACAGTCCAAGAAATAGAGTCCCACTACCATACAACCATCCACTCAGTTGTTTGCAAAATAAAACACACTTACACGTAGCAAGACTCGAACCCCAGTCTCCTAGCAATAGTAACACGGCACTATCCCCTAAACCAATAGGCTTTTTATGACTTGATTTCCCCGGAATTATTTAAGAACCCACCATCTAGCAGCAAGGGTTTTATTCAATAAAACTAAAAAATTTTGCTAAAGCCAAGGTTTGAACCTAGGACTTCCCACACTTCTTAGGACCCTTAACCATTAAAGCAAGCAAGCCAATATGCAACATAACACACAAATTTAATCACTAAAGATTTGGGGCGTTACAAGAACTAAAGGCTGAAACCCAACCTTTCCATAACCAGTCTACCAATTCCTCTTATTTCCACAAGAACCCGCTAAGTTTGTAAACTTTTTAATTTAATACCCAAAATCACCACTCCAACTTAAAATTAACATTTCGGTGTGTGACAATTCTCCCCCCCTTAAAGAAAATTTTATCCTAAAAAATTCTTACTCATGATCAGAAAAAAGATAAACCATACTAGATCAACATATAATAACAAATAATCTCACACAATATACTTCGACTAATCTTCGTACCCTTGTACCTGATGAATTAATCTGTACAAAACATAATGCGACTAGCACTCTGTAGTCTTTGCACACAGTGCTTCATTGAATAAGGACGAGCGAACAGTTGCATTACAAATAGATTCCGAAATTAGACACTTTGTCGAAGTTGCATTAGAAATAGATTTTGCAATTAGACACTTTGGCGGATAGTCTTATCCAAGAGACATAAGACATAGTCTTCTAGAGTGTCAAAACATATAGCCTTAAAGAATGGTTGCGTTGTAGTATTCATTTTGGCAGATACATAAAAGATGAACCCAATTAGGTGTATATTTGCTTACATGATCTATACTAGCGGATATTCTCTCATTTCTAAATACCAAGGGTTTATGAAAAAACCCTCATAAGATACTAACAACTATTGATCATGGATTGAAGGACTTGAACAATTTAATACAATTCATTTAAGTGTGAAACTTCCCATGGACGCTTGGCTTTATATTCGAATGTACAGAAGTGGAATCATCACTTTCTTAAATTGTTTTTGCCCAAATTTTCTTGTTACTCAAGTTCTTTCAGAATCCCTAATTTTTTTCTTCTGTCTTAATTTCTTCCTTTACTCTTCCTTTCTTATCATCGAAGTGTAACTTCCCTATTCACTCAAAAATTGAACTCATTTCATAGGTAATTTCATCGATCCCCATTTTCTTTGTTTTACATTTTCGTCTATCATAATGGTAAGAGAGAGCCATAGTGGTGGAGGAAGAGGTTGCAGTAGTAGAAACCCAAGAGGCTGCAGGGGTAGGTCAAACGTTGAGAGTGGTGAGAGGCCACAACACTGAGAGGTTAGTACTCCTATAGAATCACCTTCTTACCAATGCCTAACTACTAAAGATGAAATGGTAAGAAACATTAAAAGTAAAGACTTTAACAACTAAAACTAAAGAGAACTGAAAATACAATAAACAAATATGAAAATGCCATTACAAGTAAAGAAATGGACTAAAAGTGTAAATAAACCCCAACTACAATAATAAGTAACATAACTAAAGAAACTAAAAAAAAAATAAAAACTAATGTGGCTCTCTCTCTCCTCAACAAATTTTGGTTGATTGAGCAACAATTTCTAACCCAATTTGTTGAACAAAATGCCTTGAACGGGCCTCCTCTGATTGGTGTTGGGATTGGAAAAACATTACCCCAGGTGTCATTTTTTGCCCCCTCATGATAGTGATATCGCGATACCTAAGGTTGGATATCGCGATATTGTCGTCAATCTTAAATTCAGGTGTTCCTTGTCACATATATATTGCGATACCCAAGGAAGATACCACAATACCACTATAGGATGCTTTAATCTCGAGACTGATGGGGGTGTCGTGATTCTCATGCTTTGCTATCGTGATACCATTTTTTTAGTGATGTTTTTGCACAATTTCGAGCCTTTATCAAGTGCCTCCAACACTTAATTGATTATTAGGTCCCCTAATGGCACAATTGGCGAAGTTGGGTCTCAAAAATGAGCAAAACGAGGCATTTACACTTATTCAATTGAAAACTTAAAAAATACAGGAAAGATACAAAATTATCTAAAAATAAGCTCCTTAAGTATAACGAGAGGCCTAATTTGACATATCAAATTACAGCAGATCAGTAGGCCAAATGGTCCTTTGATTCCCCTAGACGACTATATAAGATCTTGGGAAATTTGTAAGAGGATAGGATGTTTTGAGCTAATACCTCTTTAGCAACTGGCTCGTTGGCATAACTCTAAGTAGCGTACTCAAGCTTGACCCCCCCGAGATTCCTCTAACAGTTCCTGCTTTAGTGCTTGCATCTGCTCTTTAAAAGTGTTACTTTGTGTAACACCCCTTACCCATGTCCGAAGTCAGAACAGGGTACGAGGCATTACCGGACTTAAACATACACATTCATGCAAAAATCGGGCCATAAAATGTCTTTTAATTCAAAACCTTTCAAACACATGCATGTCATCCCTTATTTGGGTCTACGAAGCCCAAAACATTCATTGGAATTGATTCGGGACTGAATCGAGAACTTTGAAAAGTTTCACAAAAACTTAGAAATTTTTCCCATGGAATAGGGTCACACGCCTGTGTGGACATAGGGACAAGCCCGTGTGCCTTTCGCATGCCCGTGTCCTTAGGCCGTGTAACTCTCTGTTTATGACATCATCATGCATATCGAACCACACGGTTGGGCCACACACTAGTGTCTCCAGGCCGTGTCCCTCACACGGTTGAGACACACGACCGTGTCTCAGCCCGTGTGGCCAACACTTAGGCTATTTTCCAAGCCTTCATGTTACCCATAATCTTTTACAGCCTTATGCACATCAAAATCGCAAATCATGCATCATTTTAGTGAGTAAACACTCTTTATTAAGACATATTCTTAACATTAACATGTCCTCTTACAAGTAATGCATCTACTCATGCAATACCAAGTCTAGATTTCTTATTTCACATTCATAAGACTTGTCATTTTGATGATCACTTTTACCATTATACTATGGTTACCAACTTATCCACCAAGCACTCATGTTCAATCATTATCACATTGTGTTTATAACGTGCAATTACTACATGGCTATGACCACCTCAATTGGTCATAGAGCATACATCCAACACACATGTCATATTACTAACCATGCATGGCAAGCAAACATAATCACATTACAAACATTAGACATGACATGAATAGCTAGGCTTACAAGCCATAATCAATATGAGCCACATCTCATGTCCATATACATATAACTCAATATAAGCCAACACATTTGGCCAAAGCAAAATAATACATGTCAATCAACTAGATCACTATACATGCCACTCACTTGAAATTCCTAATATATACTTCATTATTCCAAAGGTAGGGACTTGATAGTGTGATGCTGCCTCTGACGATCTCCAACCCCGAGCTAACCTGAAAACACTAAAGGAAAGGAAAGAAAGGGAGTAGTCTTTAAAGGTTAGTAAGACCGTATGAAAAATAATAAACAATTTATCAACTTTTTTCTCATGGTAATACAACCCTATTTGCATTTTTAATCATGTTCCAGTCAAGCTGTTTTCTTGAGTCACTGTCACTAAATTATTTATATCTGAAGCTATGGAACTCCAAATTAAGTTTTGCTAATTTTCCCTGAAACAAGACTCACATATCTTCTTACCATAAAATTTTTAGAATTTTTGGTTCAGCCAATTAGTACAGTTTATTCCTTAAAGTTACTCTTTTTTTGCTATCTGACAGTTCTACCTCTTCACTAAAAATTAATTATCTCATAATATCGGACTCGGAAGATGTTCTCGCCTATTTCTTTTGAAAATAGACTTATTAAGAATTCTAATAATATAAATTATAACCCATAACTATTTTTATACGATTTTCAATGATTTTCTCAAATCAGAACAGGGGATTTCGAAGTCATTCTGACTCTGTCTCACAACAATTTAAATATTGCGTAATACAAAACTCTTTTGCTTACACCTTTTCTTCCATGTGAAACTAGACTCATTAGGCTTTAATTTAATATTTTATTCAGCCTCTAACTCAATTTCCAAAATTTTTGGTTGATTTTCAAAGTAGGACTATGGCTGCTGTCCAAAACTGTTTGTGTAAAATAACGATACTAAGTTTATCACACCATATTAATTCATTTTCACCACATTGGTAAGGTTACATATTCATACATCATAAGTATAGACCTATAATCACAAGGTCATCACAAAATCGTTCTCATAAGCATGCATTACCTATTTGCATCTTCACTAAATGTGCATCATAAACTGAAATCTTTTCTCATGAGCTTGGCATACATACTTATGTTACTTAACATTACATATTCATTCCTTACTAATCATATAACATGAATTGAATTCACATCTCATAAACTTCATGTAAGTACTTGTACCACTCACAATATGGTCATAACCTTTCTCATTTAGCTTAAACCGTAACTCCCATCGTTGAACCATTTGGAAAGCTATTGAATATTCACTATGCCTCAAACATAGGGTATAATGCCAATGCCATGTCCCAGACATGGTCCTACACTGGCTCTCATATATCTGTGCTGATGTCATGTCCCAAGCATGGTCTTACACTGGCACATCTCATAGTTGAGGCATGTCCCAGACATGTCTTACACTGGCTTACATCTCGAGGCTGATGCATGTTCCAGACATGTCTTACACTAGCTCTCGTCTCAATACCGATGCCATGTCCCAGACATGGTCTTACATTAGCTCTCATAATGTGGCCGATGCATGTTCCAGACATGTCTTACACTAGCTCTCGTCTCAATACCGATGCCATGTCCCAGACATGGTCTTACATTAGCTCTCATAATGTGGCCGATGCATGTCCCAGACATGTCTTACACTAGCACACAAATAACTTGAATGTCATGGCATGAATATCAGAATTGTTTCTTAAGGCTCAAATGGGAGTTCTACTATCTCAATATTCATTAAACATAATCATTTCCACAACCAAGCAAGTCATGTTATATCAATTTAAACACATATAGTAACAATGTAGTTGTATTATTGACATACAACTTACTTGTTTCAATGGAATATCATATTCCATCAAATCTCCAAGCATTCAAACAACACATAAATGTTATTTACATTTGGCATCACTTTCTCATATACAATATCATCAACCTAAACTTTAATACAATCATGGCAAGATAGATTTTCAAGTATAATAACAATGACATAAATATCATGCTCATTTAATCACACGGACTTACCTCAAATGCAATTTCGGCTAATTAGTCTATTTTTGTCTTTAACCACGCACTTTCTCGATTTAAGCCCAAATCTCGATTTTATTGATCTAACATGATGAAATTCACTCATTTAATCACTAAATAAATTTGGACAATCAAAATTCAAATTTTTGGCAAAATGACCATTTTACCCTTAGGCCCAGAAATCAATTTTTATCGAATTTCCTTATTAGCTAAGCCTAACCGACCAACTATTACTCTTATGACAACCCCAAATTTCCACTATTTCACACAATTACAACCTATTTTATAACTTTTACAAAATGGCCATTTTAGGTGTTTTCCATGAAAATCCTTTCACAAAAATTATTTATTATACAACCAAGACTCATTTTATTCCATAAAAATTTAGCAAACAACATAAATCCTTTCATGGCAAAGCCCTAGACTATCAACCATTTCACAAAATAGTCCTCCCATTAGCTAGTTCATGCTACAAGGATTCTAAAAGTACAAAAATTATCAAAAATACACATCTAAATCACTTACTTGTAAGGGATATAAGTTGCTGAAATTTTTGAGCTTTCAAAACCCCCTCTTTACTGGTATTTTTAGTGGGGAAGAAGAAAGATGAAAAGATGACAACAATTTTTTTTCTTTTTGTTTTATTTTATTACTTAATAAGTCACCTAATGCACACCAACTTTGACTTTTCAACCCTTATTTGTCTCCTTGATCAGCCACTAACATATTTATGGTATATTTACTCAATAAAGACCCTAATTTTATGTTCTATAGCTATTTGACACTGTTAGCTAGCAAAACAAAACTTTTGCCGTTTATGTGATTTAGTCCTTTTTCGCAATTAAGCATGAAATTGCTAAAATTATTTCACCAAAACTTTCATGCACTCATATAATCATGCTATAACACATAAAATATCATCAAAAATAATTTCTCCCACCCCAGAATAGTGGTTCTGAAACCACTATTCTTACTAGGCCCAAAATCAGACTGTTACACTTTGATACAACTCCCGACCCTAAGAATCAACCAATCTATTATTGTCGATAGGAGGATTTTTCTGCTATATTTGATCTCATTGTCCATCATGGGTAGACTAGGAAGTATCCTTCTTTTGGGGTTGTCGGTTCTCTCTGGTTAGGCTTTTACCTGTCCTAAGCTCTTTTATCAGCTACACATTTTGGGCATTTTCTTAATCTAAAACATGTTGCCATTTTTCCTACTCTTGAAAACAACGTTGTTTCTCAAAAAGTTGTGGCTCTAAAAGTCACATAATCTCTTGTGTCTTAGTAACTTACTATTGACAGCTAGAAAAGTAGTGCTACGAGGTTTGCAGGAATGGTTACAAGGTTTCCATAAGGAGGGGATGTAAACCACAAAGGTAGGAGAGCATATCGATAGTATTACGAAGGGGTATCTCTAGTGAGGGAGGATAAGGCATCGAATGGAGGTTGAGTTTAGTAAACAGTGGTCTGATCAAGGTTGAGGGTATGTTGATTGGTGTCCAGCATTGGTGGTTAATTTTATGTAGTTGGTTTAAGGGAGATTGGGTTAAGATTAACTTGGAATGTTGGATTGGTAGGTTGGCTGGGTTTGTTAGGTTTAGTGAGTTTGATGTACTTGTTGGGTTTGTTGGGTTCTCAGTTGAGGGAGTAGACAAAGGGAGGAGATAAATGGGAGATTGTCGTGGTAGAAAAGAGGTTGGCTCACCTAAGTTAGGTAGAGAGTTGGAATATTTAAAGAGGAGGAAGAAGGGTAAAAGCATGAGAGGAGCGGCTTTATGGCATAGTACGTTCCTAGGGTTATTGAAAAGGATGGAAGTGACTGATTTCTCATTGTGCCTTAGGATATTTATATGTGGGGCTTTTCCTTGCCCAATTACACCACGTCACCAACAATTTTGAGCTAAGATGGTTGTACCAACATATGACACTAGTTGTTGTGTAGGACTCTAACATCCCTTTACAAAAGGAGTATAAGGTTACTAGGTTTCAATTTGTTTGAAAAAAATTCGATTTGAAAATAATTTTCTTACACGGCGAAAAATTAAAATTTTGAAAACCTACCCAATTTTCGGATAAGCGAATCCTTGACTTTTTCTGGTCAACCAAACAATCTTCTCATCTATTCTCATACCACAAACTGCTTTGAGTGTGGTCTCGAACCAATTAAATCAAAACAAAAAACTAAAAAAAATATGTTTTCTTTTTAAGGTGAAAACAAAAATTCTCTTTTCTTTTATTAAAACTAGAAGAATTGTTATTCTGGAAAAATATATTTTATAGTTGAGAATAAATTCTCTCTATTTTTAGGCGGAGTAACAATCTTTCAAGGTTGTGTTAATAGCTTTACTGGTACCATCTATTTATAGTAATAGAAGGTAGAATCCTTGTTTAGTTGTAGTGGTTTATTTCAAATAGAAAACCAACATCCTACTTAGAATAGAACTAGGATGGATGGAACACCTTAGTATTCCTACTAAGGATTTCGCTCCCATCATGTCTAAGAGAGTTTTTTAGGACTCTCTCACATTGACAAATTTGTGAGGAAAAAACATAAGTGTACTTAGACAAAAATAATAAACTTAGGGCTCTAGATCCAACAGTCTCCCACTTGCCCTAGTGAAGTAGATGAGTCATGTTTCACATTCTTTTGCCCCTCCATGTTTCCCAAAGAGCTCTTTAGCTACTAGAGTTTTAGCAAAAAAATTAAATCCCCAAGTTTTATTCTCATATGCAATCTTTGACTACATCCATTATTCTGTCATACACTACCGTCTCCTTTAATATGTTTTGTCCTTATGTGGTTTCTTTTAGGTTGAGCTATATTCGTACTTTTATAGTGCCACAGATTTTCCCTACATCATATTAGTCCATCCATAGTGAAGTTAGTAGTAGAAGGCTACTTTACACTTCTTCATATAATAAACCAGCAACCTAAGATAAAAACACAGCCCGATGTCGATTTTCTCAAATCCCGACACATTTAGAAGTCTGAATCAATATATCTTATAAGATTATGATCTCCTCCGGAATATACAAGCATATAATCCCTCATTCTCTGTATATACTTGAGTATATGCATAACTACTTGTCGATGCCTTGGTCCTAGATTCCCCTGATATCGACTTATCAACCCCACTGTAAAAAAAAAAAATCTGGGTGTGTGCATAGCATAGCATACATGAAACTTCCAACTACCAAAGCATAAGGAACTTTTCTCATGTTCTCCCTTTCTTCCAATGTCTTAGTAAAATTCTTTGAAGAGAGATGAAATCCCGATACGGAGGGTTGATTTCCCTTCTTCAAATTGATCATTGCATAATGCTTCAATATCTTGTCTATATATGAAACCTGAGATAGTGTTATCACTTTGTTCTTTCAATAATTTGAATACCTAGAACAAAATTAGCTTCTTCCAAGTCCTCCATGCTAAACTATTGGGTTAACCACAATTTAACCAATGACAATTTCCCTGCATCATTCACAATGAGTAGAATATCATCGACATATAGAATGAGAAACACCACCTTTCAATCCCCTAAACATTTATAAACAAAAGGTCCATCTACGTTTTGCTCAAATCCAAAAGTCTTGATTGCTTGATCGAATCTTTAATTCCATGAGTGAGACGCTTGTTTAAGTTCACTTATGGATCTAAGCAATTTGCAAACTTTATGCTGGTTTCCTTTAGCAATATATCTGATGGGTTACATCATGTAGATCATCTATTCAAGATAGCTATTAAAAAATGATGTCTTGACATCTATTTGCTAGATCTCGTAATCGAGAGTCATCGTAATGGATAGTAATATGCAGATTGACTTGAGCATGGAAACCAAAGAGAAAGTTTATTTGTAATCGATACGTTATTTTTAGTATAACATTTTGCTACAAGTTTGTTCTTATAAGTTTTTACTTTTCCATCTGCATTTCTTTTGCTCTTGTAGATCCACTTACACCCTATAGGTTTTATCCCTTCTAGTAAGTATACAAGTTCCCATACTGAGTTGGAATAAATAGAGTCCATCTTAGCTTTCATAGTTATTTCGCAAAGCTTAGAATTAGCACTTTGCATCATTTCGTCATATGTGAGTGGGTCATTATTTCTTCGTAATCAATACGTTCTTACTGAGTATAACATTTTGCTACAAGTCTGTCCTTATAAGTTTATACTTTTCCATCTGCATCTCTTTTCCTCTTGTAGATCTACTTACACCCTATGGGTTTTATCCCTTCTGGTAAGTATACAAGTTCCCACACTGAGTTGGAATACATAGAGTCCACCTTAGCTTTCATAGTTATTTCCCAGATCTTGGAATTAGCACTCTGCATTGTTTCATCATATGTGAGTAGGTCATCATCTTCATGTTCGATAAACTTAGAGTTAAAATACACTTCTGCCAGATTGGAAGAACTCAGGCCTAGGAGAGACCATCCTACTGCGATGGGGCTCCCTATGCTGTTGATCATTTTTAGGTTTACTATTAGGAGTTGGTTCTAGAACTGTTTCCATAAGGTTCTGTATATTTCCCGAAATCTCCTTGAGTACCTCTTCGCTCAAAGTTTGAAGTCATTCATGTATCTTCCTTCAAGGAAAGTGTCATGAGTTAAGACAATAAGAATATGTTTTTTTTAGGTTATAAAACAAACCAGCCTTTTTTCCTTTTGGATATCCTACAAACATGCACAATTTTGTCCATGAGTCCAACTTCCTCTCATATTTATCCAATACATAGGTTGAGCATCCCCAAATCCTAAAATGATTAAGATTTGGCTTCTTGCCATGCCACAATTCGTATAGGGTTTTTGACACTACCTTAGTTGCCACATCATTTAGAATATAGCATGTCATTTGTACAACGTATCCCCAAAAAGAGATTGACATCTTCAAATAACTTAATATCGAATGTACTATGTCTAACAATGTTCACTTTCTTTTCTCTTCCATGCCATTCTATTATGGAGTGCCGAGCGCGACTAATTGGGACAGAATTCATTCTCTATTAGATACCCTAAGAATTCATCAGATAAATATTCCCCAGCTCGATCAAACTGAAGTGCCTTCATGGGTAAAACTAGTTGTTTCTCCACTTCTGTACAAAACTCTTTGAATGTATGAAAGGTTTCACTTGTTCGATGCATCAAGTATACATACCCATATCTAGAATAGCCATCAATAAAGGTTACATAATACTCATAACCACCTCTTGCACTAATGCTCATGGGGCCACATACGTCAATGTGTAGAAGTTCTAGGGGTTTTTTTGGCCCTCGTTCCTTTTGCATTAAAAGATTGCTTAGCCATCTTACCTCCCAAGCAAGATTCACATTGTGGAAGATAAACTTCTTAAGAGAACTTAAGATGTTATCTTTCACAAGTTTAGTGATTCTTTCTTAGTTAATATGACCAAGTCCCAAATGCCAAAGGTATGCCTCGTTAGAGTGAGAAGTTTTAAATCTTTTATTCGATATTTTAGTCTCAAGCAGTGTGTACATCTTTGGTTTGATAAAATAGATATTATCGGCACCCATCCATTACAGATAAGATTGTAATTTATAAATATTTCAATTCTATTATTAATAGTTACAGTCAAGATATCTTTTTATAAACATGAAACAAAAATTAAGTTTTTTTGAAACTTGGTACATAGAAAACGTCTTTTAAAATAATCTTATTAAAATTATCAAAATAAGGATGTACATCTCCCACTACTTCAACTGCCACAACTGTCTCATTCCCGGTTTACAATGACAAGCTCTTATCTCTAAGATATTTTGTCTCCTCGAACCCCTACAGAGAAACACAAACATGATTAGTGACTCTCGAATCAAGGACTCAGTGGTCTATTGAGTCTTCCACTAAACAACCTTTTATCATTAAAAGTTTCACACCTTTGCCTTTGGTAGCCATGTATTCTTTCCACTCTTTACAGTTTACTTTAAAGTGTCATTTCTCGCTACAAAAGAAGCATCTAGATTTAGATAAGTCTTTAGGCTTTCTCATTCTCTTCTTTTCCACTTGTGGTGGCCTAGAGACCATAGTCTCGCCTTTCTTAGTGTGTTTTCTCTTCCCTTTTGAGGAAGAAGAGAATACTATATTTGCTTTTGCTTTTTGGACCGGCTGACTGCCATTCAGCATCAACTCATAGGATTGTAACTCCTTCATGAGATGTGTAAGTGTCAGGTTTTTTTTTGCCAATGTTATATGCAACTCGAAAACCAACAAAATCCTTGGAAAAGCTTTTAAATACCATCTATATTTGGGTGTTTAGGTCTAAATTGGCTTCATTATCAGCGAGCTCGGCAAAGTATCCTATAAAAGTGATCACATGGTATTTGACCGAAGTGTCGGGCTTTTGCTAGACTTTCATTAAGCTAGTTATATCATATCGAGCCAAGGCAACTTGACCTCCAAACATGTCTTCTAGATTATCTAGAATAGTTTTAGTAGTGTTACAACTCTCTAGTTGCTTATATAGAGTGCTAGTCACGCTTGCTAGCATATAGCAACAAGTTATCTCACAGACTCTTCCCAGCGTTATCTAGCCTTAGCTTGAGTGGCCGGAGGGCACTAAGTATCAAGAACTATTTTAAGTCTCTCACAGCTTAGGACAATTATCAGGTTCCTTTTTTATTCCTTATAGTTGTTTCCGTTCAGTTTGTTTTCAATGAGTATGTTCAATAAGGGAGTTGATGTCATTTTCAATCTAAAAATAAAAAAATTCATATATTAATATCTTTGTATTAAGAAAATTTTTGAAAATGTTTTGCAACATTACGGTAAGCATTAAGATGATGCATGCGTCTTACGTTAATCCTTAAAAACATTTGTAAGCCATTGCAATGATAATCCCCACACCCATTGAATCAATCCACCATGGGGTGAACATGATCAACTAGTAAGAACATGGATTTCTATCCAATTAGTACATGAACTAATTCCTTAAGCATTCACACATACTAATAACCGTGTAATTTTTTGCCATCATTCTAACTTAAGTAGAGCTCCGTGATGAGTTACTTAACTAGAAAATACTGAGTGTATAGGCCATGTAATTTTCAAACAAAGGACACACGGACAGGTCCCAGCCATGTCGTCACTCGTGTAACTCTCTAAATAGGGTCACACGGCTATGTCATACGCCCGTGTGCCAAGCCGTGTAATGCTCTGAGATGGCCCACATGCTTGTGTGTCAGGCTGTGTGTTAGGCCGTGTAACTCGCTGACTTGTACACTAAGAAACTCTTAGATGACACATGACCCTGTCGCTAAGCCATGTGCCTCACACGACCATGTCGCCAGGCCATGTGCCTCACACGGTTGAGTTACACGCCCGTCTCAGGCCGTGTGAACCCAAAGCCATCTCAAAACCATTTTATGCATAAATTTTCAACCCATTCATGCACACGTTAAAAGGACCTAAACATCATCTAAACACACATCAAAAAATGCCATTTCAAGGTCCTACTTCAACTAACCAATATGCCATTCAAAGGAACCACAATATACCAAAACATAACATGTCAAAATAAGACAACTTTACCTTATTTCAAGCATCATAGCCTAGTTCAACTACTTACCAAAACATACCACATATTGACCCTTATCAAACCATTCTAACATTATCATAAAGAGCCTTATAAACATGCATAACTCAACAAGCACCAAATGGTACCAAAACTACCTTAACACATTCATCAAAATACCATTACAAAACACCCTATACATGTCATTATAAACCTTGGCCAAAATGCTCAAAAACTAACGAATCAACTGCTAGATAGTGTGATAGATTTCTGACGAATTACAATGACCTATATAACATAGAAAAGAAAATACGTAAGCAACGAGTGCTTAGTAAGCTCGTATAAACTTAAAGTACACTTACCATGGAATTTTAACAATTCACAGGTTAAACATAAATCATCACCTATTCCATAAGCTTGCTAAAAGCCTATACAACATTACCACATCATAAGTTATTGTACTTGCTCATGTTACAAATGAAATCAACCATAAAATATGTAAATTCCATAAGTAAATGCATCATTTAGCTCATAATTCCTTTTCATAAGTCATGAATCAATCCATTTACATACTTACCATTTAGTTCCCTTTTCTTACCCTTTGAACCATTTATAATCACATCAGACACTCGGGAAAGCTCACACGAAGTGTGCCTTTACATATAATCGTAACCCTTCCTTTACATCATTGCTCACACGAGCTGTGAAATGGGCCTGCTCACATGAGTTATGGGTCAAAATGTAAGCTACACGATGTTGCTCACACAAGCTAAGGAGTATCCTCAACAAATGCAAGACTTCAGCCATCAATAGAATATTCAAGACCACCACCCAAAATATCAAATCCTAATGACATGTCATTTGTATCCTAAGAATTCTTAAGGTTCAATCGGGACTTAATATCCATCAATTAGTCATAGCATTGATACATTTGCATATCATTTGATTTACATTAAAACAACACAACAAGCCTTCAATTTAAACCACATTAAACCAAATACAATTCATATGAACTTACCTCGATGACTAAGGGCATAAAAGTTAGATCAAACTAATCCAAAGTTTAGTTTTTCCTCGATCTAAGTCCGAACGTAGTTTATCTTGATCTAAATAGATAATTTCAATCAATCAAGTAATTCTAGTATTCAATTTAATCCACAGTTCATATTTATGCAAAAATTACTAAATTACCCCTAACATTTTAACTTTTCATAATTTAGTCCTTAAGTTCATATCTTGCAATTGAACCATATTAAATTCAACTTAACCACATATACAAGGGATCTTGAAGTAACTTATATTTACCATGATTTCACAATAAAACTTATAGTTTCACATTTTAACAAGTTAATCTCTAATTGTTATTTTCATTAAAAATCACTTAACAAAACTTGTTTATTTTTCAACAAAGATTCATAATCTATCATTTAACATCCAAACCTACTAAAAAAAATCCATGGCATAACCCTCAACCTTTAACAATTTTACAAATTAACCCCTGGGATAGCTAAATTAAGCTAAAATGAACTCAAAAACATAAAAATCATTAAAAACGGGATCAAATTCTCATACCATGCAACGAAAAGACTTGGTCGAACCATAGCTATCAACAATGGGGTTCTCTTCCTCTTTTCAATCAGTTGAGTACAAAACAAAAAGATGAAACATGTTTTAATTTTGTTTTGTTTTAATTTACTTTTTAAATTACCATTCTAACCTTGTTTATTAACTTAAAAATTAATTAAATCTTGCCTATAAATGTCCACTAACATTAAGAATGATATAATTACCATATAAGTCCATTAGCTTTCATTTCCATAGCTATTTGACCCTTTTAACTAATAGAACTCAACTTTTTTACATTTTACGATTTAGTCCTTTTCACTTAATTAACTATGTAAACTTTAATTTTTTTAATGGAACTTTAATACAACATTAACAGTATCCTGTAGACATATAATAAATAATAAAATAATAATTTACTTTCTAGAATTGTGGTTCTGAAACCATTGTTTCTAACATCACTAAAAATGGGCTGTTATAAGTTGTCCTCTTTTGAGGATAGAATTTCTTGACCTATCGCATGATAATGCCTACCACAAGGACTAGTCCAATTATCATTTGATCACAAGAGAATTATTTTTTCTTTCAGGAAATCTCCTCAGTGAAATCCATATAACAATCCTATTGTGGAGCAGTGCACTTGCCATGCCATCATAAGGGAACATTGATGGAAGTCATAGGTCTTGTGTTGAAACCTTTTCCCACTCAATATTTTAAAAAAAAGAGCATGTAAGGTTTTTATAATTTACAGTTTCAATCATGTATGATCAATATATGCTGATACGCACTCGCCTCGGATGAGATCCGTGACGTAAGAATTTGCCCGATCGTAAATCGAGTAAGTTAGGGTGTTTCAAAAAAGGTCGATGGAACGAAAAAAGGTTTGGGCTCAAATAGGATAACACGGTTTTGGGAAATGGTTTAAGGAATGGAAATTGGAAATTCAGGTAAGGTTCAAGCAAGAACTAGCACAACAGGAGTGTGCTAACCTGTTACTTAGATGAACACTTAATTCAATTAAGATGGTATGAAAATAAGGTGGAATATTGATATAGGACCTCGACCAACTATCAAAGTTGATAGGAACCTCGGTATATCTTAGAACGCCACACTCTAGGGAATAAAGTGATAAGTTCGAAAACAAAGATAGAATGACGCCACAAGGTTTCTTGATAAGTGAAACTAGTCTTTGGAAAAAATTGAGAGTTGAGAAAAAAACTCACAAAGTTTATAAAATTCATAAAATGTTCATTAACCATTACAAGAAGATAACAACCCCCATTTATAGGTAAACAAGTAGTTAGCTGAATAGGCAAATTGGAAGTGGAGTGGACAACAATTTTAAAGCTAATTGGGGCTGGAACCTTCCTTGAAGATTCTTGAACGTCCTTGGAAGTTTCCTTGAAGTTTCCAAGCATGAGAAACACCACTGGACAACATCTAGAAGGGGTCCATTTAGCTGAATATTAATGGCCAAGGTGGTGAGCTGAAGAGCCTTATCTACATTCGGTCAAAGGTGCTAAATACTCCTTAAATGAGCTGCTTCGTAGAACTAAATAGCCTTAGCTTTAATGGACAGCTTGGGGCATGTCAATGGCTTTACTAATGTGAAAACCGAAGTTGAATAGCTTCTTATGTGTGAACACACATAATCGAAAAGTCAAGCAATGTGAATGGAAGATGCAGCAAGTGTGAATGCTTTTAAGCTTGGTTTTGGGTAGCTATTTGGCCAGCTTGGGAAGGCAAAAATTAGCACCTTTGCTTTGTCTTTTGAAATCCACGAAGTGTTGCCTTGAAAAGCTGAACCGTCAGCTCATTTTTGTCGTCCCCAACAATGCACCAGCAGCTCCTTTAATGCTATTCCTGCACATTTAATTCGGTTATTACATATTAAACACACACACATTGAAAATAGGCAGCAGCTAAGAGAAATTAATTTTGGTTGGACTAACCAATTAAATTTGTCCCATTCTGGACACAATTAATTTCGGCTGACTCCAAGACACATTTAAAACATGTCTAGGCTAGGACAAAATAAATAAGGACTGGACAAATTAAATTAGCAGCAGCTAATTAATTTGTTTAAATTAGACACATTAAATTATATCCTAATCTAGACATATTAAACACATATTAATATGAGACATATTTAATATACTAAATTAAAATGTCCAGATTTAAGACACCATTAAATTAATTAATTATTTGAGCTGATAGTTAACTAATAACTAACACAATCAAATTAATTTATTCCAGCAAATTAAAATGCACGAAATTAAAAATAAATCCAAATCAAGCTTAATGAGAATGCTTAAGGCGTCATGAACTCCTTGGAGCTGGTACGAGCTAAATCAACTTGAACAACGTTGCAAATGGATCTACTTGGGTTGGTCACTTGATGTTCGGCCATGCCTTCCATCCAAACTCGAGCAATGTAACTTGCTACGGCTTCTTGGAACCTCTTGGCACGGGCTCGAGTAATTGGCCTTGATGGCAATTTGATAGACTCCATGTGCGAGCTCGCATCATATGCATGACAAGCACATGTGGCATTCTTTCCTAAATTATATGGCATGCTTATCTCATACATATACATGGCATGATATGGAAATTTTATAATATTCACATTCAATTATTCACAAGAGTTAATCAAAAAATTTTGATTCTCCATAGTTTTTCTTTTAAGGGGAAAACGAGAAAAATAAAAGAAGTGAATGTGAATTGTGCACCAGGTAGGTTCCCTAGAAAGGGAGGTGAGTCATATTTGACCACTTAAAAACCAAGTCTTTCCTTGTCATATCCAATCCTAGACATGCACCTACTCATTACGACACTTCTCATAGTAATCAAATAACCTAAATAAGTTAATGGAACAATACAACACATGTATTTTTTCATTACCACAGTTCTTATCTTTAATAAATCAACTGTGGATCATCTTATACATATATAACACAATTATATCCTAAATAATTATTAAAATGATATATAAAGAGATGGGTAATAAAATAAAATTGTCAGACAAGGTTACCATGGTTCTATTTCTAGAAAATAAATGAAAAAACTAAAAAAATACATAGTTTTTCACCACAAGGCATTCATTGTGTCTTTAACCGCCATCGCTCCATCTTCTCCTTGTCATGGATTCCTTTTTGAAAAAATTACATTTATGTCCTATGTCCATTTCTGATCAGAAGAATTCTATAAATAAAAATAATCCTACTTGGAGATGATAGCTTACGTTCTATTTCCTAAGAATCACAACCTTGACAAAAAAAAATTTATTATATAAAAAATATATATAATATTGCATTCATTCACATACATTCCCCTAAACATGCGAATAATTATAAGAAAATCACATCTTATCAAATATTAACCAAACAAGATGAAGAGAGAGATTCGAGCTTAGTTTACACCATAAACATAGCACAACTTGGCACTTGATACCAATTGTTGGAAAAAATTTGGTTTGAAAACAACTTTCTTGCACAGAAGAAAACTAAAATTTTAAAAACTGGCCTAGTTTGTGATATTTATAGCAACAAACCTTGAACCGAAATCATACATGTGTTTTCAGTTAAGCGGATTCTTGGCATTTTTCGTTTTCAACCAAATTATCTTTTTTGCTTTTCTCATACCACAAATTGCTTCGAGTGTGAGCTCTCACGAATTGAATCAAAACACAAAACTAGAAAAAGCTTTCTTTTCTTTTAGGGGTGAAAACAAAAATTCTCTATTCTTTAATAGAAATCAATGCAACTATTATTCTAGAAAAATATATTTAATAGTTGAGAATAAATTCTATCTATTTTTTGGCAGAGTAACACTTTCTCAAAGTTGTGTTAATAGCTCTCGGTGCTATCTATTTATAGGAGGAAAAGAAGGTAGAACTTTTTTTGAGTTGTAGTGGTTTATTTCAAATAGAAAAACATCTTACTTAAAATAGGACTAGGGTGGACAACACACCTTTGTATTCCTGCTAAGGTTGTCGTCCTCTTCATGTCCATGAAAGGTTTTTGGGCTCTTTCATATCGAGTCCAATTAGGAGTACTTTTAAGGCCTTTTTAACCCAATACTATATAATGTGATCCAACCTAATTTAGTTTTTCTATTTCCCAAAATAAAGTTTAATATTTATATATAAAACAATTTTCTCATCCTTATTTCACCCTCAGGAAAATTTTGATGATTTTACCCTTAGTAAAATTTTGAGAAAATATGTTTAAAATTTCAAAACTCAACATGTTCACTATGATCGAATGCTTTATTTTCATTTTTGAGCTTCAAAATGGTCCAAAAGTATAAACTCATTCTTCCAATCATTTTTGAAGTAATACATATAGGATTGCAAATGGATCATTTTAAAATCCATTTTTGGAAACCTATATTCATTTTCAAATGATTCTATTTCTCCATTTTGGAGAAAGCCATAATCATTCAAGAATGTTTTCGGTTTCTCTTTTCCTATTCATTCAATTCATTTCTATTCAAACACACAATTCATTTCTATTTTCACCAAGCTAGCGGAGGGACTGATTGGACATTTTTAGTTGAGGCTCAAATGATTTATAATTAAGTTCCAGCTTTTTGCATATTCATTAAAAACTCAATTAGTCATGAATTCATTCCATTGTTGTATCATGATTGAGCTCTCCCCAATGACATACCATTATGAAAGCAACTACTCAGTACTCATCTAATGACCTTGTCATAAGTGTGTTACCCTTATAGGATATTCTTGATCTTTCTGGGATAATAATCGTTCTTCCAATATAATCCTATTTTATCTCATGGTAACCATTACATCTTCCTTCATGAAAAGTCAATCACTATCAAATAGTGATCAAGTCATCCATCACAAAGACGGACGACCCATGGCCACATTTACTTTTCATCAACCATGTAATGCCAATGAGAGAGTATCATTTACTCATATTTTGGGCTATTAGTTCCACTATTGTTAATGACGCTACATATTACAAAAGTCGTACTGTTGAAAAAACGAGTTTGGAAAACACAACGGAAAATAAATTTAGGGAAAAACTAAAGTTTTAATTATTTTTCCAAAACAAGATCTTGGTTGTGATATCTAAAGTAATAAACACTTAATCAAAATTGTACCTTTTCGTTTTGTCTAGGTTGAGCACTTTGGCCAAGTAGTCTTCTCTGTTATCCTCAAGCTCACGTCTGTCGAGTGTGGGCTTGCTTCGGATCAGAAAATTTTTCACAAAAATTACCAGTGGGGTAATTTTGTATTTTCTCTAAACTTTTGGGTCAAGTTGTAAATTAGAAAAATATCTCTAGAAATTATTTAAAACAATCTCTTCAGAGAATTCTCTCTCTACAACTTTCTCTTCAATTCAAGTGTGTGTAAATAATGACCCAAGGCTCTCTTTATATAGGGAGAGTTAGAGAGCTCAATTAAGATTAAACTTAATCACTTTAGTATTAAATTAATATAATATTTATCAAGATAAATATTAGATTAAATTTAATATTAAATCTTATTAGAATAATAGAATGCTTATCTACAAGATAAACATTAAATTAAATTTAATATTAAGATAATCACTTTAATATTAAATTAATAAAATACAATTAAGATAAGTATTAAATTTAATTTAATATTAAACTATTATTATTTTTGGAATAATTAATCTAAAATCAAATTATCTAGTAGAATTCCAGTAGGAATGTAACTCTTACACCACACAAACACTGACACTAACTGCCGTCGGACACCGGGACGCCACCACTGCAACCACTGGCATCACCGTTCCGGTGATGCAGGTGTGACACTCTTATGGCACCTTGAGCTGATTCGACTACTGCCAGTTCGATCTAGATCAATGACGACATGACCAATTTGGTCTAGCCACCGGTTGGATCGTCGACCCGATTTCACATACTAGGCCCAGTTCGACTAGTTTTTAGGACTTGGTCTCATTTTTGGGCTCTGGGGCCCAATTTACAATCTCTGGTCCAATTTTCAAGTTCAATTACCCATTAGGCCAATTGTCTGACTTGAAAATTAACTTCAAAAATATCATATTAATTTTAATTAATTTGATTAATTTAATTTTACTTGATCAAAATTAATTTTTCCAAAAATCACTTAGATTTTCCAAATTAATTTTTCAAGAAAATTCTTTAATCAAATTTTCTAGTTGAACAATTCTTACGACCACTTAGTTTAATTCCACATCGAATAAATCGACTCAATTAAATTATTTAGAAAGTCGTAGAATTTTCTTTTGATTCAAATGCAGTCCTATTGAGCTTTTATTGAGCTAGAGGAGGAACCAATCAGACATATATAATTAGGCTCTAGTGATTGTAATTATGTCCAGAAGCATCGTTCCGATAATTCGTAATTACCTAATCATGGAGTCAATCCATAAGAAGTACCATGATTAAAAACTCCTTATTGTATACTCCTTACGAAAGTAATTCATCCAACTACTTTGTCCAATGACGTCGTCATGTGTGTGTTACCCTCATATGATATCTTTGATTCCTTTGAGTTAAATTCGTTCACTCAATATAATTCTATTTTATCTCATTGTCACAATTGTGTTTTCTTAATGATTAATATGATCACTATCAACAAATGACTATGATAAATTGCTCGTTTGAAAATTAGAAACCTGTGGCCACATTCCGTATTTATCAGTCCACACAATGCCAATGAGGGGATATCTTTAACTCTTTAATTGAGCTATGAATTTCACTATTGCTAGTAAAGTCATGCCATACACAAGTCATGTACCCAATATATCAGTTATAGGCTCGATCATCTTTAGAGCATAAGCCTCCACTTATATCAAAGCACATGAGTTGCGTACGTATAGTCAGTGACTAACTCAGGATTTAGGTAAATCACACCATGAATGTAATAAGTGAATTAATTCACAAATGGATTTAGAATTAATTTATCTCGAGTCCAATCCAATGTATCATTCTACCAATAAATACACCTATGTCTCTACTCATGGAATCAACTGCTCCGATAGCCAAGACTAGCCATCTCCCCAATTGGAATTGTAGACAACGTAATAATCCTTCCCAGTATTTGAATCAAATGCTCACATTGATTCTTTTATGGGATTCCGGACTTATTTAGACTATCCGCTGAAGTAAGTTTTCTTTCTCACAATGTAAATGTTCTTTACAATGCCAGTTATCCTTAGTTTGAACTTTAGACAATGAATGAGCAAATATTTTCTTGTCACAATTTTGCTATACATGCAAAATATAAAAGACATAAATACAAATAACATAATAGTGAAATGTGAAATTAACTTTATTTATTTATTCATCATTCAAATAAATAGAAAATAGTTAAATGTTTACTACAATATGGGCATATTTTCCAACACATACACCAAATGCACTAACTTTTGGTTCATTATCTATTTGAACTCAGGCTTTTACTTACATCAAAGTGTATGAGTCATGCATACATAGTTCGTCATTCACTCAGGATTTAGGTATTTCACACTATGAATGTCACAAGTAATAAATACATAAATAGATTTAGGATCTATTCTGATTGGGACCTGTTCGATGTACTTTCAGTCTAGTGATTGACATTTATATCTCTATCTTCTGGGAGTCATCCACTCTAATGCCCAAGAAAGGCATCTCCCTAATTGAACTTGATAGACAACATATTAGTCTTTTAATCAGTTTGCTCATTTTTTATTAGACTAAGGACATGTTTAGGTTCATCTACTAATAAAAGTTATCTTTTCGTACTACAATCTGACCACGTAATACTGCTTAGTATTAGTTAAACATTTAGACAACTAGTGAGTAGCATTTACTTCTGTAACACCCCTAACCCATATCCATCGCTGGATTATGGTTACGGAGCATTACCATACAAAGGGAACATTTAAACATACATCGCATAGATTATCATAATAATATTATAAATCAACCATTTACATACATATCACCCCTAAATTGAGCCTTCAAGACCCTAAAACTTAGAAATGATTTGGGACTAATTTGAAAACATATGGAAAGTCTAAGAAAAAGTTACAAAAATTTGGAAACAAGAGTCACACGGTCATGTGCCTCACACGAATAAGACACATGCCCGTGTCTCAGGCCGTGTAACCTTCGAACTAGGGACACATGGCCATGTCCCAGCCCGTGTAACTTTCTGAATAGGGTCACATGGTTGTGTCACATGCCCGTGTGCTAGGCCGTGTAACTCTCAAAATTCCCTCACACACCCATGTGTCAGGCCATGTGCTATGCTGTGTAACTCACTGACTTGCATACAAAGAAACCTTCAGGAAACACACGACTGTGTCGCCAGGCCATGTGTCACACACGACTGAGTCACATGCCCGTGCTTAGGCTGTGTGGTCCTAAAATTCACTTAAAACAAGCCATTCCCAACACTATTCCATGTATGACCAATTGAACAACTTGTGCACACTAACAAGGCATCAAACCATACTTAAACATTCATATTTTAGCCATTTCACAAGCAAATCACACCTAACCAATCTAACCATTCTAAACATGTATCCAGTGAACATAAACATCATTCACCACTACACAAACATACCATTTTAATGTCCTAAATCAACCAACCAATGTGCCATTCATAGACACCACAACTATATCAAAGTTTCAACAACTAAAACATATTATCGTTGAACCATTTCTTGTATAGTAACTTAATTCAACCATGTACCAAAACACACCACAAGTGTTTACTTCATACCATTCAAATTATACTAAAAAGAAACCTATTTACAAGCATGATAAAATGCCCATGTACATAGTTTAGTAGAGTATCAAATTGTACCAAAACCTATTTAACCACATATACTTGCCACTACCCTAAGAGACAGAAGAATTACCAACATTGATGGATAGTGTGGGCAGATTGATTAATCCTTCCAAGTGTTAGCAATAGAACTCTACAAAACAATCCACAAGAATCGATAGGTTTACACAACTTAGTAAGATCATAGTATTACTTTCAATCTAACACAATTAGATACAATTCATATACTATTAGATTTTAGGGTTACCAGAGTATAACAACACACGTAAATGTGTTCAGGGATACCAAAGTACAAATAGGGGCACGTATGTGCAAACAGGGGTACGGAAGTACAAACAGGGGCACATATCAAAGCTTCAAACACATATTAATCATCAAGAACATTCAAAATTCATCAATGAAAACTTCTAAAATTTTTAACTGTTTCAAAAATAGGCTAGCTGGACTTAGTTGCAACAATCTCAAAAACATAAAAATTACAAGAAACGAAGCAAAATTGAGCTTACATGCAAGTAATGACTATGGCTGAACCTAGCTTGATGGCAATGGTGTTCTTTCACCCTAAATTTCGGTTCCTCTCACTTGTGGAAGATGAAAATGTTATTTTTTTTATTACTTTACTTTAGTTTATTATCTAATTACAATCATACCCTTTTATATTTAGCACACAACCAATTAATTTAACATATAAAACCGTCCATTTAATCTCACTAAGGTCTAATTACTACACAAGTCCTCCCTCCTTTATTAATTAAACCATTTATCCCGTCTCATTCAATTATTATTAGAGTTTCCTATATTTTACGATTTAGTCCTTTCTCTCAAATTAACTAAGTAAACAATAAAATTTCTTCACCAAAATTTAATACGACCCTAATGACTTTGTAAATATTCTATAAATAATTTTTATGAGCCGACGTGATGAAAATTTAAGGTCTCGAAACCACTACTCCGTTATCACTGAAAAATAGGTCGTTACAATTTCCATTTTTATTTGCGTGCAAAAACCATTTTAGGACAATAATATAAAGTATTAAACGTAATTCATGAATAATTTTAAACCAATCTATTCAAAAAAACACGTGTACTTAGACAAAAATACTACAATTAGAGCACTAGGTCCAACACGATGACCCTCGAGTGGCTTTTGGGTGGTGAGCGTTCATCTGCTACAAGCGGATGGCCAAAGGTGAGAGGCCATTCTATAAGCGATGGAAAACACACAGGTGGCTACTCGCCTAGTAGCCAAATGGTGTGATATGAGAGTTGTCTGTATGTATTTCTCGAGTCATTTCTTATGTTGCCATATGTTCCAGCTTGAATAAGGGTGCAACACCACTCAACTATGTAATGTTACAAAGTTATCACTAGCAGACTAATGACATGGCACATTAACTCATAGGCTTAATAGCTAATTTGGTCCTTCAATTATAACAAAAATATCAATTTTATACTTTTAAAAAAACTTAACAGTAAATCCAAAATATTCTAAAAAACTGAAAATTCACAACTTACTTTTCTGAAATTATAAAAACATTTTTAAATTAAATTATTTGAAAATTATGAAAAAAAATAAAAAAATCATAAAATTCTGAAGAGCTTTATTAAAAAAAAAACTAAACTCTAATTGTTTGACTACACAACATTCCACTGTATTGCTCTTTCCTTTTCTGCACTTGATGATGATATAAGTAAATGTAAGTTATTTTTCTACTCATCTTTGTTTTAGATGACAATCACCATTTCCAAAGTAAGCTAAAGATGATCAACATGATAAGAGGAAAATGTTGTTTCTCTACTTGATGGATCGTCTAATTTATTCAAATTTATTCAGTATCTTTGTAGTTTTCTATTATGTTAAAAACCAATGTTAACCTATATTAAGAAGAATGCCTTTGAATGAAAAAGGCTTAATTTTAGAATGTATTGAAGTGATTTCATATGATTTATTTACCGTATAAAAATTTATAGTAAAGCATATCAAAAGGGTGAAACAAATGATACCAATGGTTCGGATTGTGAAGTGATATTTGCAAACATTTCTCACAGAAGGATAATATGTGGAGTAAACTATAACAATTCATAGAAAAAAAAATCAAATTTTATATTTTTATTTTGTAATATTAGGAAGTTTTTTAGAACCTTATGAATATCTTAAATTTTCAAGAATTTTTTATGTACTTATAATTTTAAAGAATATTTTTTAATTTCATAAAAGGTTATGAATTTTCATATTTTTTAAAATTTTTTTTGAATTGTTTAGGTTTGATTTGGATTTACTATTTAGAAAATCTAAAAGTATCAAATTGATATTTTAGTTATTGTTTAGAGACCAAATGAGCTATTAAGCCTATGAGTTACTGTGTAACACTTTTAACCCATCATCGTCGCCGAATTAGGGTTACAAAGTATTACGGCACAGATCAGAACAATTTACATTATAAAATCAATTATTTATTAATTTAAATAATAAATATTCAAATCTAAATATCATTCATGTTCTAAATATGCTTATGGGCCTTATATCGAGCTTGCATAGCCTAAAAACCAATTTAGAAATAATCAGGGACTTATTTGAAACAAAACAGAAAAATGTAAGAAAAAGTATAAATAGAGGTCACATGGCCGTGTCGCTAGGCCATGTGACATAGCCCAGGTCGTGTGGCCAAACTATGTACAATTTGAAATATGGGTCACATGATCGTGTCTCGACTTGTGTGAAAATCAAAATAGGGTCACACGGTCGTGTCGCAGGCCGTGTGAGTATTCAAAATAAAGTCACACGACCATGTAACAGCCTGATGCAGTGTGGAAAAACCTCCACTTTAAAATAAATAAGACATGGTCATGTAATAGCTCGTGTCCCAGGCTACGTGTACCTAAAATGATTTCCAAATCAAGCCAAAACAATGCCCATTCCTTAGGTTCCAAGCCAAACCAATTTCAACCTTTCACATACCTTCAAAACAGTTTCTAGCAAGCTTAAAACATATCAAAACAACCAGCCTAAGTGGCTAACCAATGTACCCTCATTGGTACCATACACTCAACAACCATAAATTAGTGCCTTAAAAATGTTCTTAGCATACCAAATCATTCATTTCATTTCATCCATTTACCATATTCAAGTTACTTCCATAAGACACAAACCAAATGACTAAAAGCATTTATAATCACAACCTTGAGTCAAAGGTACCAAACATATGTGCATAGCCAAAAGATTTTCGAAACCAAAATACATACTTCATCAACATAAACAAAATGACCAAATAGGCTCCTAGTACATGCCATTTATAACCAACATCAAAATGACCAAATCTTCTACCATAATTCAATGATGGATACGTTGTATGTCCTTCGACTTGAGTCAAGTTGGTCGAGCTTTCCAATGATCTACAAGGAAATAAAATAATTAAAGTAAGCAACCAATGCTTAGTAAGCTCGTACAAATTTAAACAAATCTTACCGAACAAGAATCAATTCATACAATTCATGCACCATTTATATTATGCTCATATAACCATTTAATTTCCTAAACACACTACACATATCACTAGTTAGAATGCTTATAAACATATGAAACATATAATCACACCAAGGCATTAACATCCATTATCAACCTATACAAATCAAAACATTCATCACATATTCATAACTTATGAAACATATCTCACTCGAAACATGTTACCTGGATAGCAAATGGTCGAAGTATGCCATGGCGTCTTTCAACCATGGTCTTATCTATTCCCAACTTGATGCCATAATGTCTTTCAACTATGGTCTTATTCATTTTCCGTCATGTTGTCATAGTGTCTTTCAACTATGGTCTTATTAGTTTTTCCGATATAGTGTCATGGTGTCTTTCAACTATTGTCTTACACGTTTGAGTCGTGATGTCATAGTGTCTTTTAGCTATGGTCTTACTCGTTTGATTTGTGATGCCATAATGTCTTTCAGCTTTGGTCTTACTCGTATTTCAACCAATGATCATCACATATATATAGTCATTAAATAGAAAAAAAATGTAATTAATTTAACTAAGTTACGAACTTACCTAAACAAAAACGATTGTAGAAATAAAGCCAACGACTATTCTGCTACTTTAGCTTTTTTGGATCTTTTTTTCCAATGGATTTGTTTCTTAATCTAAATAATAAGTTTAACTCAATTAACCGATTCAACCAGTTTAAATATTCATATTTTATGCATAAAATCTCGTTTAATATCAATTTATAAAATTACCCCTAAACTTTACACTATGCAATTTAGTCTTTAAACCCGGAACTTACGAATTATCCACATTTAAACAAAAATACATCCAATCAATTTCTATATAGTCCTTATTCAGCCCGCATTTATTAATTTTTGACAAGAATTTCACACAATTTCACCATTTTAACAAGTCAATTACTAAACATTAAAATTACTAAAACCTACTTTAAAAAATAATCCTATTTCCCAATCAAACTTAATAATCCATCATAAAACTTCACAAACACCCCCAACTCATCAATGGCATAATCTAATATGTTTAACAGTTTTACAAATTAGTCCCCAGGTTAGCTATACTAAGCTAAAACAAACTCAAAAACTTAAAAATCACAAAAAGCAAAAATTAGATACCATGCATCAAAGACAAGACAAGCTTGGTCGAATGCTTCTTATGCTTTAATGGTGTTTTCAGTTTTGATGGGCATAAAATAAAGAAGATGATAGTCAATTACGCTTTTTTTGTTTAATTTTTTTTTTTAAATATCAAATTACATCTTTACCTTTTAAAAATCAATAAAATTTCCTGCTAATAACCACCACAACTATCCACTACAAATCTAAATAGTATATTTACCATTTAAGTCCATAAATTTTCATTTTCAATAGCATTTAACACATTTAGCTAATAAAAATTAATTTTTGTAGCTTTTACGATTTAATCCTTTTTACTTAATTGACTATCTAAACGTTAAAATTTCTTAACCAAATTTTAATATGACCATATAATATCTCTATAGACATTAAATAAATAATAAAATATTGTCTCACTTGTCAAAATTTTGGTCCTGAAAGTACTATTTCTGACACCACTGAAAACGGGTTGTTATAACTCTTCCCCCTAAAAGAATTTTCGTCCTCGAAAATCTTACCAGAGAATAGGCTTAGATATTGTAATTTCATAGCTTCTTTCGATTCCCAGGTAGCTTCTTTTGGTTCACAAGTAGCTTTTTTCGGCTCCTAGGTAGCTTCCTAGACCCCGTGATGGTGCCAGAGAACCTTAACTCAAACTATGCATTTATTTCTAAACTCTTTGATTTCCCGAGCCAAGATTCTAACTGGTTCGTCACTAAACGACATGTCAAGCTATAATTCCACATCAACCAACAAAATCTATAACACCCAAAATTTGTATTGTTGTTCCTGTTAAACTATGACACAAGTGTGTATCTGCTTTAGTGGTTAAATGTTCTGGGTGTATGTGTGAGGTCCTAAGGTCAAGCCATAACTTGGGTAAATTTTGGTATTTTTATGAATAAAGCTCAGTCTCTAGTCAGTAGGCTTAAGTTTATATGTTGGTAAAATTATATCAAAACGGGCCTGCTGGTCTAGTGGTTGGAGTGTTGGTTATGCTAAAGGTCTTGTGTTTGATTCTCTGGGTAAGCAAGGGGATTTAATTTTTACCTTAGTTGACTGGAAGTGTTTGAATGGAGTTAGAATTCTAATGAGGTTGGGGCTTAGTGGATGGTTTTGGGGAGCAAATTTAGGGATTAGAGGGTGATCATTGGGTTTTTATTTTTAATTTTTATTCTTTTTCTCAATTTTGGTTTTTTCCCCCTCTTTCAAACTTCTGACATGAGTTTTTCTATCATCTTTCCCCTGTCGTTTTCATCTTGTTCGATCAGCAAATCTTTCCTTTTCTTTTTGTTTCCTTATCTCGCCTTTCTACTTTGCAATGAATAGAGTGTTAGGTGCGTGTTGGTAAGTTTTGTTCTTGCTTCCTCTTAAATTTTTTTGGATTAGGGATTTAAGGGGACTTTCTTTCGATTGTTAAGAGTTGATCAAGGGGCTGGAGAGTAGCCATTAACGTTTTAAGGGTTCAGTGTTTCTACTTTTCTATCGAGGGTAAGTTTTAATTGTTTATTGGATGAATACTCTATTTTGCATTCAGATTTTGTTAGGCTATTAAAGTGATTAATCGAATGTATACTAATTAATTTTAGGCTTAAGACTACGTGGAGTTACTTTGGCATCACAAGCGTATTAGGTGTGTACCCAAAAACGTAGAAAACGAGAATCGACGAAAGCTGAAAAATGATTCTATCGATGCCACGTGGGCGTGTGGTCACTCGTATGGTAGGCCGTGTGACAATACACGGGCATGTGATTGATGAGGCTAGGCCGTGCACGAATGACACGGTCGTGTGATAGCTGGAGAAGGCCATGTGCGACACACGGGCTCGACCAAATTGGGGCGTGTGGGCCGTACAGATGTGTGGGATTTTGGGGTCAAGTTGGGTCGTGTAGGCCAGTCGGGCGTGTGGGCCCACGTGAGTAAGCCACATGGGTGTGTGGGCCCACACAGGCAGGTCACATGGGCGTGTGAGCCTATTTTTCTAAAATGATCCGTAAGGTTGCACAGGTCGTCCAAGTCGACTGTGGACCTACTGTAGGGTCGGTAAGCGTTACTTAGACTCATATTTATGTGATTTGATTATATGGTGTCTGACCGAGCACGATATCTATACTAAATTGATTGTATGATCTGTTATTTGCATGTTGCATGTCACATATGGTATGTTGCATTGCATCGGGGTGGCTTGATGATATTTTGGAGGAAGTGTCTGAAAGGCTTAAAGCTCATATCCGGCAAATTTCACCGCATTATTCTGTTTATGTGCCGCATTTCGGTACAGTATGGTGTGTAGGGATGGGTGGGTTGATTTTATCCCCACGTGGTGTGTAGGGTTGGACGGAGATGGTGTGTAAAGGCTGGTGGGTAGGATTCTAATATTCTGATCTGCAATCTGTACCCGATTGGGCTACGGCCCTTGTATATATATTTGATTCTGCATCTGATTGGGCTAAGGCCCTAATCTATATCTGATTTTGCATCTGAATGGGCTGAGGCCCAAACTGATTCGGTAATGGGATTCTGCTCTAGACTGTTATTTCTGACTTTTGATGAGTGTTTGATATGTATGATGCTTGTGGGGATTACACACTAAGTTGTGAAACTAAGTCTTTTTTGTTTAATCTGTCTAGGTAACCCTCAGCACTAGGCGGATCAGTGTAACGGAGGACTCGACGGTGGCCACACGTAAAACTTTTGAAATGCTTCCGTTAGTTTTCTATTTTGATTTTCAGTTCATGATTTCGGTTGTAATTTTTGAGACACTGGTCTTTTTGGTTTTAATTTAGGAATTTAACTGTTTTATAATTTATGGATATTTAAACTGCAAACTCAAAAAAACTTGATTTTTCACTAAAAACGAAAGATTTTCGAAATCAGAGACAGTTTTCTAAAATAAGATATTTTCCAAAGCTTTCACTAAATAAGAAGGCCCCTTTAAACTTAGCGATGAATTTACATTTTTTAGACTAAATAAAAGTTAATAATTGGAACGGTTTTTACTTGACAAATTATTTTTTTATTTTATTTAAAAAAACAGTTTCCATGTGACATCGCCAGATTCGGCCATAACGTCTAGGTCAGATTTAGGGTGTTACATTTATTGGTATCTGAGCCAGGTTGCAAAACTCAACTGTGGATTAGGTTTTAAATTTGGTTTTTAAGAAATGATTTTCAATGGGTTGAAATATTTTTGACTGAGAATGTGGTACACCGAGTGAGTCTCCAGTGCCAATCCTATAGGTGTCTGAAACTCTCTTTAGATTTGTTTGAAAATACTACTAGCATGCTTGAAACAACCACTAGGTAGTATACTGTACTGAAACACTCTAGGTAATGTAAACTGAAAAGCGTAGTGAGACTAAGACTCACGATAACAAACTCTGAACTTCTGATACTGTTCTGCATAAAATATTTGTTAATAAAATATCAGAACTGTTAATTGATGCATAAAATTGTTAATATAGAGTTAGGAATTTTTGATGAGTACACGTAGTACTCGTGGACGGGGTACAAGAGGCCGTAGACGGGCTTAAGCTGGGTCCTCGTCATCAGGTAACCTGCCTAATTTGGATACTAGTGAGATGTTTGTTTCACCAGTGACTGAGACTGGACCTGGGTCCCATGATCGTGTGGCTGGGGATGACGCGCTATCCCAAGCCATGTTACGGATTCTAGAGAGGGTCGTTGGGCCCAATACTGGTTCTAGGGGCCGAGCGTCGATTACGAAACGACTCTAGTCCAATAGGGTTGAGCTATTTCAGGGTGTCACTAGAGTCGTCCCTAGCATGACCGAATACTGAATAGAGGCCATAGAAAGAATAATGGACGATCTGGACTTTACCCCTAAGTAGAAACTAAAAGGGGCTGTTTCTTTGCTTCGCGACGAAGCATATCAATGGTGGCTGATGGTTAAAGAGGGCACTCAGCCTGACCGATTGGCTTGGGACTATTTTAATACTGCGTTCCAAAGAAAGTATATAGGAGCTAGCTACATTGATGCTAGGAGATATGAGTTCCTTAATCTCACCTAAGGAGACCGTATAGTGGCTGAGTATGGGCCGAATTTCTAAGATTGAGCCAGTATGCACGAGGCATGATGGCGCTCGAATATGAGCGTTGTGTACGCTTTGAGGATGGTCTCAGGGACAGTTTGCGAGTTCTGACAGCTCCACAGAGGGAGCGTGATTTTTTTTCTTTAGTCGGGAAAGCAAATATCGCTGAGGAGGTTAAGCACACTGGGCGCAAAAACCGAAAGAAAGGAAGGAGTAAGAGGGAATTGGATCCCTCGAGTTTTGAGATAAGGCCTAAAAAAGGGCCAGATCTGATGGGCCAATGAGAGTTGGGCCTCCTGTTGCACCTACTGGGGTGGCGCTTTGTGGGCATTGTGGTAGACGCCATCCAGGTGAATGTTAGAGGGCTACTGGGCTTGTTTAAGATATGGCTCTACTGAGCATTGTGTCAGAGATTGTCCGCTGAGAACCAATTAGATGCAAGCTACAAGTACTGGCACTACGTAGCCACTAAGAGTAGTCCAATAGCCATCTAGGGGCTGTGGTCAGGCCAGGGGTGATAACAGCATGGGCTGAGGACAGAGAGCACAGGCAGAGATTCTGGACCGACTGAGGCGAGGTAGCCTGCTTTGGTCTATACTGCTCGTTGCTGTGAGAATAGAAATGCTTCAGATGTCATTACAGGTATGTTTTAATTCATATTGTACCTTATCTTGCACTGATAGACATAGGCTCTGCATACTCTTACGTAGCTAGTACTGTGTCTGAAACCTTAGGGATTCCGGTTGAGAATTCTAGTGAAGTGACTGTTGTGAGTCCTTTGGGGCAATTTGTTTGGGTTAGTAGATTGTATAGAAACGTTCCGTTAGAGCTTCAAGGGATAGTATTTTTGGCTGATATGATGGAGCTTCCATTTAAGGACTGGCTGGTCAAGCACTGAGTGAGTCTAGACTGTGCGACAAAGAGGGTCGTTTTAAGGATCGAGGAGGACAATGAGGTAGTTGTGATTGGAGAACGACGAGACTGTCTGACTAATGTGATTTCTATATTGGTGGCAGAAAAGTTGGTACGAAAAGGATATGAGGCATTATTAGCCTACATTAGTATTTCTGACTCTAGGAACTCTTTGATTAAGGACATCAAAACTCTGAAAGACTTTCCAGATGTTTTTCTTAATGAACTACCGGGGTTGCCTCTGAGCTGAGAGGTGGAGTTTGGGATTGAGTTGATCCCTGGTACAGCTCCGGTCTATCGCGCCTTACCGAATGGCATCGAAAGAGCTGACAGAGCTTAAGGCTCAGATTTATGAGCTGTTAGATCTTGGGTTCATTCGTCCTAGTGTGTCTCTGTAGGGAGCACCTGTTCTATTTGTGAAAAAGAAAGATAGGACAATGAGGATTTGTATCAACTACCGTCAACTGAACAAGCTAACGGTCAAGAATAAGTACCCACTTCCAAGGATAGAAGACTTATTCGACCAGTTCAGAAGGGCTTCTGTGTTCTCTAAGATTGATCTACATTCGAGATATCACCAGTTGAAAGTTAAGGAGGTCGATGTGCATAAGACGACATTTAGGACTCGCTATGGACATTACGAGTTCCTGGCCATGCCTTTTGGGTTGACCAATGCACTAGCGGCATTTATGGATTTGATGAACCATGTGTCCCAGCCTTATCTGAACCAATTTGTGGTGGTATTTATTGATGATATTTTGGTGTATTCTAAGACTAAGGGCAAGCACGATGAGCATTTTAGAGTGATACTATAGATTTTTTGTGAGAAACAGCTGTATGCGAAGTTCAGTAAGTGTGAGTTCTAGCTCTGAGAAATAACCTTTTTGGGACATGCGGTGTCTGTTGAGGGGATTCTTGTTGATCCTCGTAAGATAGAGGCTGTGTTGGATTGGAAACAACTGCAGAATGTGTCTGAAATTCGTAGCTTTCTGGGGCTGGCAGGATATTATTGACGTTTCGTAGAAAGGTTCTCCTTGATCGCAGCTTCGTTGACTAAGCTTCTGCGTAAGGGAGTTCCTTTCATTTGGACTGATGTACAATAGGAGAGCTTTGGTAAGCTCAAGACCGTTTTAACTTAGGCTCCTATTCTGATACAGCCTGAACCTAGTAAAGACTTTATGGTATACAGTGATGCATCGCATGTGGGTCTGGGTTGTGTTCTTATGCAAGACAGAAAGGTGGTTGCTTATGCGTCTCATCAGCTCAAGACTCATGAGGCTAATTATTCGACACATGATTTAGAGTTGACAGCGGTAGTCTTCGCTCTGAAAATCTGGAGGCACTATTTGTACGGTGAGAGGTGTACTATCTACACTGGTCACAAAAGCTTTAAGTATCTTCTCACTCAGAAGGAGTTAAACCTGAGGCAGCGTAGATGGGTTGAATTGCTTAAGGACTATGACTGCACTATCGAGTACCACCCCGGCAAGGGCAATGTGGTGGCTGATGCTTTGAACTGTAGGGCAATGACCAATCTGAGAGCAATGTTCGCTCGACTTAGTCTTTTCGACGATGGGAGTCTGTTGGTAGAACTTCAGGTTAAACCGACATAGATTGATCAGATCAGAGAGAAATAGGCGAGGGATAAGTCTCTTAAGTTGTATTTCCGTCAGGTTAAGAGTGGGGTTACTACTGATTTTGGGATTAACAATGATGGGATACTGTGCTTCTGCAGTCAGATTTGTGTACCGAATGATGAGGATTTGAGACAATTGATTCTGAGGGAAGTGCATAGTAGCCCTTATGCTATGCATCCTGACGAGAATAAAATGTACCTAGATCTCCGAGAGTTGTACTGGTGGCCAGGGTTGAAGCGTGAGGTTACTGACTTCGTTGCTCGCTGTTTGACTTGTCAGCAGGTTAAGGCTGAGCATCAGTTACCTTCTAGTTTGCTGCAGTCAGTTAAGATAACAATGTGGAAATACGAGCGAGTGATAATGGACTTCATTAGTGGGTTGCCTCTAACACCCACTAAGAAGGATTTTGTCTAAGTCATCATGGATCGACTGACCAAGTCTACTCACTTTATCCCGGTTAAGATAGACTTTCCTCTACAAAAATGGGCTAAACTCTACATCTCTGAAATAGTATGGGGTGCCTGTCTCGATCATCTCTGATAGGGATCATCGTTTCACGTCTCAATTCTGGAAAAAACTTCATGAGGCTCTAGGTTCAAGATTAGACTTCAGTACTACTTTCCATCCTCAGACAGATGGTCAGTTAGAGAGGGTGATCCAGATACTGGAAAACATGTTGAGGAGCTGTGTTATCGATTTCTGAGCCAGTTGGGAGGATTCCTTGCCATTGGCAGAGTTCGCCTACAATAATAGCAACCAATCTAGTATACAGATGGCACCTTACGAGGCACTATATGGACGTAAGTGTCGCACTCCCTTATACTGGACTGAGTTGGGTGAACGACGTCTTTTGGGTCCGAAATTGGTTAAGACTGAGGACAAGGTCCGTTTGATTCGAGATCTACTGAAAGTAGCTTCTGATAGGCAGAAGTCTTATGCATATCTAAAACGACAAGAGATAGAGTATTTTGTGGAAGACTTTATTTTTCTCAAGGTCTCACCATGGAAGAAGGTATTGAGGTTCGGTCGCAAGGGTAAGCTAAGCCCTCAGTTTATTGGGTCGTACCAGATTTTTAAGCGAGTGGGGTCAGTCACATATCGGTTGGAACTAACTCCCGAGTTGGATCGCATTCATGACGTTTTCCACGTCTCGATGTTGAGACACTACCGCTCTGATCCCACACACATTGTTACGGTGTAGGACATTGAGGTCAGACCAAATCTGACCTTCGAGGAGGAGCCGGTTCAGATTTTGGATCAGGACGTAAAGGTTTTGAGGAGGAAATATATTCCACTGGTTAAGGTTCTATGGCGTAATCATAGCACTGTATTGTTGTGGAGTTGTAACGCCCTAAAATTTGTATTGTTGTTCTTGTTAAACTGTGACACAGGTGTGTATCTTCTTTAGTGGTTAGTGTTCTAGATGTGTGTGAGGTCCCAAAGGTCAAGCCACAACTTGGGTAAATTTTGGTATTTTTATGAATAAAGCTTAGTCTCTAGTCGGTAGGCTTAAGTTTAAATGTTGGTAAAATTATATCAAAATAGGCCTGCTGGTCTAGTGGTTGGGTGGAGTGTTGGTTGTGCTAGAGGTCTTGTGTTAGATTCTTTGGGTAAGCAAGGGGATTTAATTTTTACCTTGGTTGACTGGAAGTGTTTGAATTGAGTCAGAATTCTGATGAGGCTTGGGGTTAATGGACAGTTTTGGGAGCAAATTTAGGGATTAGAGGGTGATCATTGGGTTTTTATTTTTCATTTTAATTCTTTTTCTCAATTTCAGTTTTTTCCCCCTCATCCAAACTTCTGACGTGAGTTTTGCTATCATCTTTCCCCTTCCGTTTTCATCTTGTAAAATTAGCAAATCTTTCCTTTTCTGTTTGTTTCCTTATCTCACCTTTCTACTTTACAACGAATAGAGCATTGAGCGCGTGATGGTAAGTTTTGTTCTTGCTTCTTCTTAACGTTTTCTGGATTAAGGATTTAAGGGGACTTTCTTTCAGTTGTTAGGAATTGATCAAGGGGTTGGAGAGCAGCCATTAACGTTTTAAGGGTTCGGTGTTTATGCTTTTCGACTGAGGGTAAGTTTCAATTATTCGTTGGATGAATACTCTGTTTTGCATTCGGGTTCTGTTTGGCTGTTAAAGTGATTAATCAAATGTATACTGATTAATTTTAGGCTCGAGATTACTTGGAGTTGCTTTGGCATCACAAGCGTATCAGGTGTGTACCTGAAAACACAAAAAACGAGAATCGATAAAAGTCAAAAAATGATTCTATCGACGGCACACGGGCGTGTGGTCGCCCGTGTGGTAGGCCGTGTGATAATACAAGAGCGTGTGATCGACGAGGCCAGGCCATGCGTAAATGACACGGCCGTGTGATGATCAGGAAAAGCCGTGTGCGACACAAGCGCCCGACCAAATTGGGCCGTGTGGGCCACACGGACGTGTTGACCCACACGGGTAAACCATACAGGCGTGTGGGCCCACACGGGCAGGCCACATGTGCGTGTGAGCCCATTTTTCTAAAATGATCCGTAAGGTTGCACGGGTCACCCAAGTCGACTGTAGACCTACCGTAGTGCTGATAAGCGTTACTTAGACCCCTATTTATGTGATTTGATTATATGGTGTCTGACCAAGCACGATATCTTTACTGAACTGATTGTATGATCTGTTATTTGCATGTTGCATGTCACATATGGTATGTTGCATTGCATCAGGGTGGGTTGATGATATTTTGGAGGAAGTGTCTAAAAGGCTTAAGGCCTGTTATCTAGTAGCTCAGTTACATTATTCTGGTTGTAATTTTTGGGACGCTGGACTTTTTGGTTTTAATTTGGGAATTTATCTGTTTTATAATTTATGGATATTTAAACTACAAACTCAACAAAACTTGATTTTTCACTAAAAACGAAAGATTTTCGGAATAAGAGATAGTTTTCTAAAATAAGATATTTTCCAAAGCTTTCACTAAATAAGAAGGCCCCTTTAAACTTAACGGTGAATTGTGTTTTTCGGACTAAATAAAAGTTAATAACTGGAATGGTTTTTACTTGACAACTCTTTTTTTTTGTTTTTATTAAAAAAAAAAAACACTTTCCATGTGACATCGCCAGATCCAACCATAAAGTCTAGGCCGGGTTTAGGGTATTACAAAATCACATGTGAGGGATCAGATTTGTACCGTCTCAACATCGGTACATGGAAATCATTATGAATTTTCTCTAATTCCAACGGTAAAGCTAAACGATGCTACTGACCCAATTCTCTCAATAATTTCATACGAACCAATGAAATGCAGACTAAACTTTCCTTTTCAGCCAAAACAAAGAACTTTCTTTCAGGGTGGTACTTTCAAAAACACTTTTTTTCGCCAACTTGAAACTTGATGTCATTTTTTTTTTAAATCAGAGTAAGATTTTTGATGATCCGAAGCAGCTTTTAAATAGTCTCGTATCACTTCACTTTTTCTTCGGTTTTGCGAATCAAATTAGTACCCAAAAGCTTTTTCTCACTCAATTCAGTCCAGTATAACATATTTCTACACTTTTGACCATACAAAGTTTCATACGGAAACATTTTTATACTCGATCGGTAACTATTATTATAAGCAAACTCCAGCAGTAGAAGAAAATTCTCCCAGTTACCTTCGAATTCAAGAATGCAACAACGAAGCATATCTTTAAGTATCTAAATAACTCTTTCAGGCTGACCGTCTGTTTATGGATACTAAAGGCTAATTTAATACCCAAAGCTCTATGTAGCTTACCCCAGAATCTGAAGGTAAATCATGGATCCTGATTAGAAATAATCGCTAATAGTCTAACGATCTCAAAAACATATATCTCTGCCAATTTCTCCAACGTAAAATCTGTCAATTTCCCTCATTTAAAGTCAAAATTGATAGTCGTCTTAGAAAGTTTTTCCCAACATAATTTCAAATTTAGTCTATCTTAATAATTAATTATACGATTTAAGTTTCTTTTAGCTTAATAGAATTCTTTTTTATTTTTTATTCCTGCAAAAATTAATAATTTAAATTGAGTGTTTTTAAAAACTGTCAGCAGCTCAAAATTGTATTGAACTCATACTTTAAATTGGCAGTATTTTCCAAGATTTATGGCTTTGTTGTCACCACTGACATTGGGTTGGTATCTCTTCCTTGGGCCTCAAGCATGTCATGTTGACACGCTCACTAGCAAAGTCAATAATTCCAGATTCGATGTAATCTTCATGTAATTTTTAATTGTTTCAGGTAACTGAGAAATGTGAGTTTCTTAGATGGCATTACTTCTTCTGTCTGGTTAACTGCATGCGGATGTTAATGACAAAAAAAAAACTAGGGTTGCATAATTGCATTAGTCAGACTTTGACTAAGGTTAAATCAGTCATTAGCTCCGACTTTTGTTAATGTTCTAAATGCTTTTAGAAACCGGTTAGGTTATAGTTTTGGTCCTTTTATGATAGTAGAGGAACCAAAACCAAATTTGAGCATTAGCTCCAACATTTGTCAAATGTTCTAAATGCTTATGTGTATGCTTACATAATACTAGAAACCCTACGTCATATGTATAAATAACCACTGGATGAAGAGGAACCATAAAAAACAAACACCATAAGATTTTCGTTTCAACTCAGCTTAAACAAACACTAAAATTTCAATGGCCTTAAACTCATCTTCTCAGCTTCATTTTGTGTTGATGCCATTTATGTGCCAGTGACACCTTATTCCCATGATAGACATAGCCAGGTTATTGGCAGATCGTGGTGTAATGGTCACTGTAATTACCACACTTAAGAACGCTGCCCGTTTCAGCAACTCCATCAATGGCGCCATCTAGTCTGGTCTAGCAATTCGCGTCGAACAACTTCCGTTTCCGACTGCAGAGGTTGGTTTGATCGAAGGGTGTGAAACAGTAGACAATCTCCCATCAATGGATCTGATGAGCAGCTTCTTCGCTGCATTGAGCTTCCTTCAACAACCGGTGGAGAAGATGTTTGAGGAGCTAAAACCCCGACCAAGCTGCATTATATATGACAGGAATTTCACAAGGGTAGCTGAAATGGCTTCCAAGTATCAGATTCTGAGGATCTGGTTTGATGGAAAGAACTGCTTCTCTCTTTTGTGCAGTCATAGTTTAACCAAATCTAAGGTCCATGAATTCGTCCCCCAAGGGGACACTGTTTTGGTTCCAGGATTGTCTGATAGAATCGAATTCAAGATAGCACAGCTGCCTGGAAACCTCAACCCTGGAATCTCATTAGCAATGAAGGAACAAAGTGAAAAGGCAAAGATGGCAGAAGAAGGAGCTAATCGTGTGATTATAAACAGTTTCGAGGAGTTGGAAACTGAATACTTTGAATCTTTTCGGAAAGTTTGCAAACAAAATGTGTGGTGCATTGGTCCAGTGTCACTGAGCAACAAAAACAATTTTGATAAAGCTCAAAGGGGAAGCGAGACGCTAACTAATGAAAACCAGTGCTTGGAATGGCTTGATTCATGGCCACCAAGCTCGGTAATCTATGTTTGTTTCGGAAGCCTCAGTCGACAAACACCTACACAATTAATCGAAGTCGGTTTAGCCTTGGAAGCATCGAAGAGACCATTCATTTGGGTCATTAGAAGAGGGTATAAGAAAGAAGAAATGGAGAAATGGTTAAAAGAATATGGATACGAGGATCGGATAAAAGGAAGAGGACTATTGATAAGGGGTTGGGCGCCACAAGTTTTAATCTTATCGCACCCATCGATCGGAGGGTTCTTGACACACTGTGGGTGGAACTCAACACTTGAAGGGATTAGTGCCGGCGTGCCGATGATAACTTGGCCTTTAATCTCCGAGCAATATGTGAACGAGAAGTTGGTCGTGCAAATACTGAAAATTGGTGTTGGTGTGGATGTTGAAGCAGCGGTGCAGATGGGAGAGGAAGAATTGGGGCAGTTGTGAAGAAGGACAATATTATGAAGGCATTAGAGAGTTTAATGGATGAAGGAGATGAAGGAGAAGACAGAAGGAAAAGGGCAAAATATCTTGCGGAAATGGCAACGAAAGCAGTAGAGGCGGGAGGGTCGTCTTACCTTAACATTACGTTACTAGTTGAATATATCAAGCAACAAGCCACGACCACCACTAGGAATTAAGTTTCAATAATTCAACCCTACTTTATTTCCTCCCTTTCACTTTTTTTTTGTTTTTTGACATATTCGGTTTTCAACTCCTCGAAAGTATTTACGATCACCCCATTTACTGGATTAGAAAAGGAATTAAGGATTAAGCTCTTATAGCTAACAGGCAGTACCAGTTTGAAAGGCCAGAGGGAAGAGCCTGTGTTTTTGGTACAGCATACCTGCTATAAGTTCTTTGATTCTTAAGCTTCTTTTCTACCCCTCACACCCCGATTGGTATCAGAGCCACTGTTTTTAAAAATCCCGATTGCATAACTTTTAAGAAGAGTGAAGATGGTTTAGAAGAGATCTCCAAAACCATGACTGAAAATACACTCTCAAAGCCTTCAACCTCCTCAACTTCTATTTCCTTACCTTCAACTCCTTTCAAATCCCACTCTGCAAAAAAGATTTCTTCTTTATATGAAGTAGAATATCTAGATGAAGAAAGTAAAGTACAGCCTACTAACCTTCCTCTAGTAAATCCTTACTTAGCTTATCAAAAACCCTCTTTTTCTCCCATAAGTACTATTAAAACTCTTATCCAAAAATCCTCCAAACGACCTAAAGAATATATTCAAGCCTCAAGATTCGACAGCTATCCTATCTCAGCCTCCTCCACAGAGCAATTTGTAACTCTAGAAATTCCCCCAGAATTTCCTAGGGACTGGAGACAAGCTGGATACTCTCACATCCACTTTGGAGCAGTCAGACTTGCTCTAAATTATCATGGCACAGCTGGGAAACCAGTAGTTGCCAGAATCGCTCTCTTAGACTCCCGGTATCTCCAATACCGGGATGCTCAGATTGCCACCGCTGAAGCTACCCTCAACACCTGGCCGTAATGGTAACGTTGTTTCCAAACTTTACCATGGCCCTAGCAGATCCAAATCTGCTTTCAGCCCTTCAAGTCTAGATCCAGATAGCAGGCGCCCCCCAGGTCGCATCAGCCATTATTGCTACTCTACACTATCAAATAGTGTATAGAATACAAGACCATGCGTTCAATCTCACGCAACATGGAACAGGTGATTCACTCTTGATCACGGTCAACACAGATGATCAGCCTCACTATGTACATGTTCCAAGAAAATCTCAAAATGAACTCATTCGATTACTCCCGAGAAGTGGGTAACAGATTATGAGAAGTTAAAGCAACAAAGCCAACCGATTCAATCCACTCAAAGTAATTTCATCAACAAAGTCGATGGAACTACAGAAATCAAGTTTGACCATAGCCATCTCCAGAAGCCCAACAAAGGCCTCTCCATATTCCCGACTCAACTCATCATGCGGCCCAATTTCAAACCTAATACACCGGACACGATAAAAGAAGACCTGAATGTTGCTTGTGACTTATGTTCCCCAGGAAGAGAAAGAAAGCTTATCCAAAGCTTTGATGCAACAGGTAGAGGAATCTACCAATTCAAAGATGAAACTGGCCACTGTCCTTGGGATATAAACTGTTCCTGCTTAGGATGTATAAAGGACAACAGTCGTGCTTGGTTTGACGACTTGAACACCTCAGCAACAAATCCCAAAAAGAACAAGAAAAAGTCTTCCGGATCTTCTCAAATCCCAATTTTACAAAAGATGGATGGAAGGAGATCCGTCCATAGGACCACTCGGAGAAGATAACGGCAAATTTGTCTACTTAGTAGACTACTCACCGAAAACTGCACCACCATGCACTAACCACAACCATGCAAACCTCCACCTCCTCCTTTTCAACCAATACCAAAAGATCCTTTCCACAACCTCATTATAAGAAAATTACCAAATGGGTTAAGAAAAATCCAATTTCTTACCCCTCCTGCAAACCCTTTACAAAATCCCAAAACCTTTACTCCGAAATTCCAGCTTCTCATGCATGATCCAATCCACATCTTCCCCATATGAAAAGTATGAAGAGAATTTTCCTCCTCTTGAGGAATTTTCTAAGAAAAATTATACCCATGCACCAAAAATACCATCAAAGATCCAACCAGATATCCCCTGCAAAACCAACAATCGATCTTTGCGAAGCAACTCTTAATCGCGATGAGAACGCATTGGCTCAAAACCGTGTTCTCAACAAAATGGATTCAAAACTCTCATTGTTGAAGCAAAAATAGATGACAATACAAAGATGATCAAAGATCTCATTAAGCTTCTCCAGAAAAGAATTGAGTCAGTAGCAAGAGAGCCAGCAGCACCCGGACAAGATTTCTTTTCCCATCTTGCACAGCGGGAAAAAGAAATTCAAAAACTTCAAGCTCAAATTAAAGAGTGAAAAAAGCAGGGAAAATTCCAGAGCGATGACGGCGACTGAAACCATTGAATTATTCCCTTCCATAAGAAGTGAAAGACTTCCTGAATCAGAAGGAATCTCCATAATCTTTCCAGAACCAATCAAACGTACAAAACCAAGTACGTATGAAATCTTTCTGGAAATAAAGAAAAATGAAGCAGAGAAGAGAAAGAAGGAGAAAGAAGCAAAAAAGGCGAAAGAACGTGAAAAGATTGAAGAAATTGAAGATCAAGCCTACCAAGAAGAAAAGAAGCTTGGTAAAAGGCCGATCATTGAAGAATCGCCTCCTCAATCTCCTCCAAAACAATTCTCAAAATCCTTGATGATTCAAGAAGACAAAAATCCAATAACCACCTTTCTGAAAAGCTGCCATGAGGATACAATCCCAAAAATCTCAACGGTTCAGATTCATGATCTAGCACCAGTTCAGATACATGATTCATCTGAATCTGAAACTGAAAGTTCTTCCACTACCACATCAGAAGAATCAACTTCAACAAATGATGAAGCAGACAATATTCCAAATATCCATGCAGCCACAAAAGTTGAAGAGCCTGATGATGATGAAGAAATGGATGAACCAGAATCCTCAACAGCCCATGCCACCACAAATCGACATCAACCCTCTCCAGGAGGAAAGAATTTTACGATTGATGACTTACCACCAGAAAAAATGGCCACAAAGACTTCAAGAGTTTCACTCACGGCTAGAAACCGTAAAACTCAAAGAAGATAGCAACTACAACATTCTCATGGAATTTGTTTCCAGTTTCACAGAATGTTAAGAGATTGGTGGAATTCGATCAATCAACATGACCAGATCAGCCTCCTAGTCTTTCAAGACTTATCGTAACCAATTAGAATTCTCCATCAACATTTCATTGAAATCCGAAGATCTCCTTGTCTTAAGGAGAAGAGAATTCTATGCAAGAAAGTGTTGTTCTTTCAAAAAGAGAGACTCTCACAAAACACTTGAAAAAGATGTTCCAGCTTATTACGTGCTTTAGGTTTACATCCTAACCTTAAGCCAGTAATCCTATCCTCTCTTCCAGGACCAATCCAGATTGCAGTCAATCAAGCTCTCCAGCAAAGAAATAGAGACATCCTCCAACTTACAGTTGGACAAATTCAACAAGAAGTCTTTATTGCCTTAGAAGATATTTGCAAATGTAAGAAAAAAGTCTTTAAAGACTATCTTCTTGGAGATAGAAGAATTGACCAAGCATGTGATGATTCTCATCTGAGATACAAATGTCCAAAAGAAGGCCACTGTGATTGTCGCACAAAAAAGAAGAAACACTACAAAAGATTTCCTGGAAAATCTTTAAAGAAAGCCCCACGGTGGAGATATCTCAGAAAAAAGAGAAAAGGCTCTAGAAAGTCCAACAGATGTTATATCTGCAACCAGAGCGGACACTATGCAAAAGATTGCCCTGAAGCAAGAAGAAGAAAGCAAAGAACGTCATCCAGATGATCTGCCGCTCAGGAATAGAAATGCAAGAAGACGATGACATAGAATCTGTGTGCTCACTTGATGATTCACCAACAACTGAAACCATTTGCGCCATTCCAGTCTATGATTCTGACACAGACCATGGTGAAATTTTCATGTTTCAGGCCCAAGCGCAAGCCCAGATAGGACCACCACTCCTAGCTCCAAATATTCGAAAGAAAAGTCTACACGGATAAATACGATGAAGCCCATTACTCAGTATTTGCCTTTGTGATATCTTTGGATCCATGAAATCCATCATGAACCCAGACATCCTACCAAAGATTGGTGGAAACCCCACACCAAAATCTTCAGTGCCGCTGATGGTAAACTCTTTTCCACAAATCTAATTAGCCATCCTATTACTGTTCAGATACTCCCAAACTGTACAATAAGAACCACAGTATTAGGATCCAAACTACCTGGAAAAGACCTCATTATAGGTTTCTACCTATACACAAAAATCAAAAACCTCAGAATCCTTCCTGATGGAATAAGATTCAAAACCTTCTTCCAACCATATGTGCATATCCCCAAACTCTTTTCTCTCCAATCAAAAAATCCTCACAAATTATCCAAGAAATCGGAGAAAAATCTTGTGCAAACTCTCACTCAAATTCTTAGCCAAATGCCCAAACCCTTTGTGGAAAAACCCAAAATTTTTCATAAGCCTTCCGCTTAAGAAAAATGAAGACATCAATCCCACAAAAGCCACTGCACCGGAATGAATCTGAACATTTACTCCTTGCCCAACAGAATGCAAAGAACTTCAACAACGGATCTCGATAGAACCATCAGATTCCCAATGGGCGTGTGAAGCCTTCTATGTAAACAAAAGATCGTAACGCATCGAGAGGCAAGCCAAGACTGGTAATCAATTATCAACCTCAACCATTTCCTCCAGATAACAAGTTTCCCTTACCAAACAACAACACCCTTTTTGCCACCTTGCAAAAAGCTAAAATCTTTTCAAAGTTTGATCTTAAAGCGGATTTTTGGCAACTTGGCATTCATCCTCAAGACAGAGGAAAGACGGTTTACGTATTCCTAATCAACATTTTCAATGGAAAGTGATGCCGTTCGACTTAAAAAAAACAAAGACCATCCTTATTCCGTAAAGCAATAACAAGAATTTTCCATCCTATCATGGAAAACGCCTTAGTTTACATTGATGACATTCTTCTTTATAGCAAAGATGAAGAGTCTCATGTTCTCATACTCGGCAATTCCATTCTCTTGTCCTAAGATATGGGATCATGCTTTCGAAAAAGAAGATGAAGATCAACAAATCTAAAATCAACTTCCTTGGAATGGACATCAAAGATGGAAGCTACCAAATTTCCAACCTCACATTGCATAAGAACTCCTCAAGTTCCCGGATGAAAACCTCTCCCAAAAGCAAGTTCAGCAATTCTATGGGATCGTAAACTACATCAGAGACTTTATTGAAAAAATTTCAGCGTTCACAAATCCCCTAAGAAAAATGCTGAAGAAGAATCCTCCACCATGGACAGAGAAGCAAACCAAAGCAATTCAAAAAATCAAACAAATTGCACAAGAAGTGCCACCACTTCAACTCCCTTCAGATGGAAAAAGAATCCTTCAGACAGATGCAAGTGATAAATATTGGGGAGCAGTGCTACTTGAAGAAATAGATGGTAAAAGACGACTTTGCGTTTACAAGAGTGGAAAGTTTTCAAATGCAGAGAAACACTATCACTCCACCTTCAAAGAAATCCTTGCGGTCAAATATGGAATTTCAAAATTCCAATTTCACCTAAAAGGATACCACTTCCTTGTCGAAATGGACATGTCATCTTTTCCCAAGATGCTAAAATTCAAACAGAAAACTGTACCGCATCCACAACTTCTCAGATGGGCTCATTGGTTCTCTGAATACTCCTTCGACACCAAACACATCAAAGGCAAAGAAAATGTTCTCATGATTTCTGTCGTCTGCACCCAAACCAGAAATCCAACCGAATGCAAAAAATATTCTGCCCCACCCATTATGATGTCTGCACCCTATTCATCATCGTCAACCTCACCTACCTCATACCCAATCACACACCAAACCTAAACCCGAATTCCCACCAAGTTTACAGACTCACACAAATGAAACCTTTCATCAACAGGCCAAAGACATGATGTTTGAATACCAAATCCAAGTTTTTAAAAAATTTGGAGGCCTTATCCTTAAACCATGGGGAATTCATCCAGACTACCCTTTCATTCACCCAATAAATTTCCAGTTCCTTGAATGTACCGAAGAACTTAAATGGTTTTATGGTACCTCACCCACCTTTACCATATTGCCATACGCTTCTCAATCATGATCTCATTTATTTCCTAACCAAAGCCATTAGAGGAAACATTGAACCAGAACATCAGAATTTCTTCACATTCTTAAGCTGGTTCCATCCTTTACCACAATGGTTAGAAATCATCCACCAGAACTGTGAACAGAAAAAGGAAACTTGTGAAATGTTCATGGTCATTATCTTCTACAAGCCACAATATTTTGTTCATTGTGGACGAGCAAAGCAACTTGGTTCCTTTCCATCCTCATGGATCCATAAACTCTATCACCAAGAAGTTCACAAAGACCCTATTCAGTACAAGGAACTCCAGAAATTTCTGTGCCAACTCAACAGGACCATCCCAATAGAAATCTGGCCCCCTCCAGACACCGAAGCACCATGGGACACCTGGCCAAGAGTTTATCAGCCTTATCATGAAGGAATCTTAAAAGCACTCAAAGAATACCGTGAATCCATCCCGGATCCCACTGAATGGTCACAAGACTACCCGTGGCAGTGTAGTCAAGTCAATCTGTCAAGGCTAAACTTTAATGATGATGTTGAAGATAAGGATATGCTGGAAAATGTGACAGAAAAAGAAGGAGACAGTGATGACTCAATGGACAGCTCTCAATATCCCCACTCAAACCGAAACAGCTAAAAGTAACTTTAATAAAGGCTATCAACCACTATCAATAATTATTAGACTTTTACTATGTTTGTCTGTTTGCAATCATGCAAACTTCTACTGTATCTTTCACTTATCTGATAAGTTTGTCGTGTTGTAATCTCCTTCTGCTATAAAAGGAGACATGAGCTATCGTTGTAATATACACAAAAACTTTCAAATAAAATCCCAGAGAATTTCTACTATCCATGGCTTTCTAAATTTCTCTCTTCTTCTAAACCATCCAGCTCTTCAAAAGAAGTTATGTAAAAAGGTTTCCTCAGAGTTCATATAGTATGCTCTGTGCTTGCCATGAATATGGATCCTGCACATCAGAAATATAAATTCAGATCAAGATATCAACGCTTCTTGAGGATTAGAAAAGGAATTAAGGATTAAGCTCTTATAGCTAACAGGCAGTACCAGTTTGAAAGGCCAGAGGGAAGAGCCTGTGTTTTTGGTACAGCATACCTGCTATAAGTTCTTTGATTCTTAAGCTTCAGTTCTTTGCATTCCTGTTGGGCAAGGAGTAAATGTTCTGGATTCATTCCAGTGTGACTGGCTTTTGTGGGATTGATGTCTTCATTTTTCTTAAACGGAAGGCTTATGAAAAATTCTGGGTTTTTCCACAAAGGGTTTGGGCATTTGGCTAAGAATTGAGTGAGAGTTTGCACAAGATTTTTCTCTCGATTTCTTGGATAATTTGTGAGGATTTTTCTGATTGGAGAGAAAAGAGTTTGGGGATATGCACATATGGTTGGAAGAAGGTTTTGAATCTTATTCCATCAGGAAGGATTCTGAGGTTTTTGATTTTTGTGTATAGGTCGAAACCTATAATGAGGTCTTTTCCAGGTAGTTTGGATCCTAATACTGTGGTTCTTATTGTACAGCTTTGGGAGTATCTCAACAATAATAGGATGGCTAATTAGATTTTTGAAAAGAGTTTACCATCAGCTGATGCTTGAAGATTTTGGTGTGGGGTTTCCACAATCTTCCAGTAGGATGTCCGGGTTCATGATGGATTCTCATGATCCAAATCTACAAAAGGCAATTACAGTAATGGGCTTACTGTATTTATCTGTGTAGACTTTTACTGGAATATTTGGAGCTAGAACTGGTGGTCCTATCTGGGCTTGCGCTTGGGCCTGAAACATGAAAATTTCACCATGGTCTCAGGTCGAGAATCATAGACCGGAATGGCGCAAATGGTTTCAGCTTGTTGGTGAATCATCAAGTGAGCACACGATTCTATGTCATCGCTTCTTGCATTTCTATTCCCGAGCGGCAGATCATCCGGATGACTTTCTTTGCTTTCTTCTTCTTGCTTCAGGGCAATCTTTTGCATAGTGTCCGCTGCAGTTGCGTATATAACATCCGTTGGACTTTCTAGAGCCTTTTCTCTTTTTCGAGATATCTCCACCGTGGGGCTTTCTTTAAAGATTTTCCAGAAATCTTTTGTAGTGTTTCTTCTTTTTGTGCGACAATCACAAAGGCCTTCTTTTGGACATTTGTATCTCAGATGAGAATCATCACATGCTTGGTCAATTCTTCTATCTCCAAGAAGATAGTCTTTAAAGACTTTTCTTCTGTTGCAAATATCTTCTAAGGCAATAAAGACTTCTTGTTGAATTTGTCCAACTGTAAGTTGGAGGATGTCTCTATTTCTTTGCTGGAGAGCTTGATTGACTGCAATCTGGATTGGTCCTGGAAGAGAGGATAGGATTACTGGCTTAAGGTTAGGATGTAAACCTAAAGCACAGAATAACTGGAACATCTTTTTCAAGTGTTTTGTGAGGTCTCTCTTTTTGAAAGAACAACACTTTCTTGCATAGAATTCTCTTCTCCTTAAGACAAGGAGATCTTCTGGATTTCCAATGAAATGTTGATGGAGAATTCTAATTGGTTCTGATAAGTCTTGAAAGACTAGGAACTGCATCTGGTCATGTTGATTGATCGAATTCCACCAATCTCTTAACATTCCTGTGAATCTGGAAACAAATTCCATGAAAATGTTGTAGTTGCTATCTTCTTTGAGTTTTCTGGTTTCTAGCCAGGAGTGAAACTCTTGAAGTCTTTGTGGCTATTTTTCTGGTGGTAAGTCATCAATCGTAAAATTCTTTCCTCCTAGAGAGGGTTGATGTCGATTTGTGGTGGCATGGGCTGTTGAGGATTCTGGTTCATCCATTTCTTCATCATCATCAGGCTCTTCAACTTTTGTGGCTGCATGGATATTTGGAATATTGTCTGCTTCATCATTTGTTGAAGTTGATTCTTCTGATGTGGTAGTGGAAGAACTTTCAGTTTCAGATTCAGATGAATCATGTATCTGAACTGGTGCTAGATCATGAATCTGAACCGCTGAGATTTTTGGGATTGTATCCTCATGGCAGCTTTTCAGAAAGGTGGTTATTGGATTTTTGTCTTCTTGAATCATCAAGGATTTTGAGACTTGTTTTGGAGGAGATTGAGGAGGCGATTCTTCAATGATCGGCCTTTTACCAAGCTTCTTTTCTTCTTGGTAGGCTTGATCTTCAATTTCTTCAATCTTTTCACGTTCTTTCGCTTTTTTGCTTCTTTTTTCTCCTTCTTTCTCTTCTTCTCTCTTCATTTTTTTCTTTATTTCCAGAAAGATTTCATACGTACTTGGTTTTGTACGTTTGATTGGTTCTGAAAGATTATGGAGATTCCTTCCGATTCGAAGTCTTTCACTTCTTATGGAAGGAATAATTCAATGGTTTCAGTCGCCGTCTTGCTCTGAATTTTCCCCTGTTTCTTTCAAATTTTTAATTTGAGCTTGAAGTTTTTGAATTTCTTTTTCCCGCTGTGAAGATGGGAAAAGAAATCTTGTCCGGGGTCTTCTTGGCTCTCTTGCTACTGACTCAATTCTTTTCTGGAGAAGCTTAATGAGATCTTTGATCATCTTTGTATTGTCATCTATTTTTGCTTCAACAGTCGAGAGTTTTGAATCCATTTTGTTGAGAACACGGTTTTGAGCCAATGCGTTCTCTGTCTGCCAGTTAAGAGTTGCTTCTGCAGCACTGATTGTTGGTTTTGCACCGGGGATCTCTGGTTGGATCTTTGATGGTATTTTTGGTGCATGGGTATAATTTTTCTTAGAAAATTCCTCAAGAGGAGGAAAATTCTCTTCATACTTTTCATATGGGGAAGATGTGGATTGGATCATAGCAGCAACTGGAATTTCAGGTAAAGGTTTTGGGATTTCAGGTAAAGGGTTTGCAGGAGGGGTAAGAAATTCTGGATTTTTCTTAACCCATTTGGTAATTTTCTTATAACAGGGTTATGGAAAGGGATCTTTTGGTATTGGTTGAAAAGGAGGTGGTGGAGGTTTGCATGGTTGTGGTTCAGGTACTGGTGGTACAGGTTTTCCAGCTGAGTAGTCTACTAAGTAGACAAATTTGCCGTTATCTTCTCCGAGTGGTCCTATGGACGGATCTCCTTCCATCCATCTTTTGTAAAATTGGGACTGAGAAGATCTGGAAGACTTTTTCTTGTTCTTTTTGGGATTTGTTGCTGAGGTGTTCAAGTCGTCAAACCAAGCACGACTGTTGTCCTTTATGCATCCTGAGCAGGAACAGTTTATATCCCAAGGACAGTGGCCAGTTTCATCTTTGAATTGGTAGATTCCTCTACCTGTTGCATCAAAGCTTTGGATAAGCTTTCTTTCTCTTCCTGGGGAACATAAGTCACAGCAACATTCTGGGTCTTCTTTATCGTGTCCAGCTGTTGGGTTTGAAATTGGCTGCATGATGAGTTGAGTCGGGAATATGGAGAGGCCTTTGTTGGGCTTCTGGAGATGGCTATGGTCAAACTTGATTTCTGTAGTTCCATCGACTTTGTTGATGAAATTACTTTGAGTGGATTGAATCGGTTGGCTTTGTTGCTTTAACTTCTCATAATCTGTTACCCACTTCTCAGGGAGTAACTGAATGAGTTCATTTTTTGAGATTTTTCTTGGAACATGTACACAGTGAGGCTGATCATCTGTGTTGACCGTGATCAAGAGTGAATCACCTGTTCCATGTTGCGTGAGATTGAACGCATGGTCTTGTATTCTATACACTATTTGATAGTGTAGAGTAGCAATAATGGCTGATGCGACTGGGGGCGCTGCTATTTGGATCTGACTTGAAGAAATGGCGCATTTGGATCTGCTAGGGCTATGGTAAAGTTTGGAAACAACGTTACCATTACGAGACCGGTGTTGAGGGTAGCTTCAACGGTGGCAATACAGGCATCCTGGTATTGGAGATACCGGGAGTCTAAGAGAGCGATTCGCAACTCTCGGTTTCCCACCGTGCCATGATAATTTAGAGCAAGTCCGATCGCTCCAAAGTGGATGTGAGTATCCACTTGTCTCAGTCCCTAGGAAATTCAGGGGAATTTCTAGAGTTACAAATTGCTCTGTGGAGGAGGCTGAGATAGGATAGCTGTCGAATCTTGAGGCTTGAATATATTCTTTAGGTCGTTTGGAGGATTTTTGGATAAGAGTTTTAATAGTACTTATGGGAGAAAAAGAGGGTTTTTGATAAGCTGAGTAAGGATTTGCTAGAGGAAGGTTAGTAGGCTGTACTTTACTTTCTTCATCTAGATATTCTACTTCATATAAAGAAGAAATCTTTTTTGCAGAGTGGGATTTGAAAGGAGTTGAAGGTAAGGAAATAGAAGTTGAGGAGGTTGAAGGCTTTGAGAGTGTATTTTCAGTCATGGTTTTGGAGATCTCTTCTAAACCATCTTCACTCTTCTTAAAAGTTATGCAATCGGGATTTTTAAAAACTGTGGCTCTGATACCAATCGGGGTGTGAGGGGTAGAAAAGAAGCTTAAGAATCAAAGAACTTTCTTTCTCTTCCTGGGGAACATAAGTCACAGCAACATTCTGGGTCTTCTTTATCGTGTCCAGCTGTTGGGTTTGAAATTGGCTGCATGATGAGTTGAGTCGGGAATATGGAGAGGCCTTTGTTGGGCTTCTGGAGATGGCTATGGTCAAATATGGAGAGGCCTTTGTTGGGCTTCTGGAGATGGCTATGGTCAAACTTGATTTCTGTAGTTCCATCGACTTTGTTGATGAAATTACTTTGAGTGGATTGAATCGGTTGGCTTTGTTGCTTTAACTTCTCATAATCTGTTACCCACTTCTCAGGGAGTAATTGAATGAGTTCATTTTTTGAGATTTTTCTTGGAACATGTACACAGTGAGGCTGATCATCTGTGTTGACCGTGATCAAGAGTGAATCACCTGTTCCATGTTGCGTGAGATTGAACGCATGGTCTTGTATTCTATAGACTATTTGATAGTGTAGAGTAGCAATAATGGCTGATGCGACCTGGGGGGCGCCTGCTATCTGGATCTGGACTTGAAGGGCTGAAAGCAGATTTGGATCTGCTAGGGCCATGGTAAAGTTTGGAAACAACGTTACCATTACCAGGCCGGTGTTGAGGGTAGCTTCAACGGTGGCAATACAGGCATCCTGGTATTGGAGATACCGGGAGTCTAAGAGAGCGATTCTGGTAACTACTGGTTTCCCAGCTGTGCCATGATAATTTAGAGCAAGTCTGACTGCTCCAAAGTGGATGTGAGAGTATCCACTTGTCTCAGTCCCCTAGGAAATTCAGGGAATTTCTAGAGTTACAATTTGCTCTGTGGAGGAGGCTGAGATAGGATAGCTGTCGAATCTTGAGGCTTGAATATATTCTTTAGGTCGTTTGGAGGATTTTTGGATAAGAGTTTTAATAGTACTTATGGGAGAAAAAGAGGGTTTTTGATAAGCTGAGTAAGGATTTACTAGAGGAAGGTTAGTAGGCTGTGAGTTGAAGGTAAGGAAATAGAAGTTGAGAAGGTTGAAGGCTTTGAGAGTGTATTTTCAGTCATGGTTTTGGAGATCTCTTCTAAACCATCTTCACTCTTCTTAAAAGTTATGCAATCGGGATTTTTAAAAACAGTGGCTCTGATACCAATCGGGGTGTGAGGGGTAGAAAAGAAGCTTAAGAATCAAAGAACTTATAGCGGTATCTTTGTACACAAAAACACAGCTCTTCCTCTCCGCCTTTCAAACTGCATGCTTGCTGCTGTTAGCTATAAGAGCTTAATCCTAATTCCTTTTCTAATCCTCAAGAAGCGTTGATATCTTGATCTGAATTTATATTTCTGATGTGCAGGATCCATATTCATGGCAAGCACAGAGCATACTATATAAACTCTGAGGAAACCTTTTTACATAACTTCTTTTGAAGAGCTGGATGGTTTAGAAGAAGAGAGAAATTTAGAAAGCCATGGATAGTAGAAATTCTCTGGGATTTTATTTGAAAGTTTTTGTATATATTACAACGATAGCTCATGTCTCCTTTTATAGCAGAAGGAGATTACAACACGACAAACTTATCAGATAAGTGAAAGATACAGTAGAAGTTTGCATGATTGCAAACAGACAAACATAGTAAAAGTCTAATAATTATTGATAGTGGTTGATAGCCTTTATTAATGTTACTTTTAGCTGTTTCGGTTTGAATGGGGATATTGAGAGTCATCCATTGAGTCATCACTTTGTCTCCTTCTTTTTTTCTCACACATTTTTCAAAGATATCCTTATCTTCAACATCATCATTAAAGTTTAGCCTTGATGATTGACTTGACTACACCGCCACGGGTAGTCTTGTGACCATTCAAAGGGGATCCGGGATGGATTCACGGTATTCTTTGAGTGCTTTTAAGATTCCTTCATGATAAGGCTGATAAACTCTTGGCGTGTGTCCCATGGTGCTTGATTATGCGGAGGGGGCGGATTTCTATTGGGATGGTCCTGTTGAGTTGGCACGAAAATTTCTCTGGAGTTCCCCAGTCTCGAATAGGGTCTTTGTGAACTTCTTGGTGATAGAGTTTATGGATCCATGAGGATGGAAAGGAACCAAGTTGCTTTGCACGTCCACAATGAACAAAATATTGTGGCTTGTAGAAGATAATGACCATGAACATTTCACAAGTTTCCTTTTTCATTCCACGATTACGTGGATGATTTCTAACCATTGTGGTAAAGGATGGAACCAAATTTAAGAATGTGAAGAAATTACGATGTTCGTTCAATGTTTCCTCTAATGGCTTTGGTTAGGAAATAAATGAGATCACAGATTGAGAACTGTATGGCAATATGGTAAAGGTGGGTGAGGTACCATAAAAACCATTTAAGTTCTTCTGGCTGTTCAAGGAACTGGAAATTTATTGGGTGAATGAAAGGGTAGTCTGGATGAATTCCCCATGGTTTAAGGATAAGGCCTCCAAATTTTTTAAAAACTTGGATTTGGTATTCAAACATCATGTCTTTGGCCTGTTGATGAAAGGTTTCATTTTGTGTGAGTCTCAGAAACTTCTGTGGGAATTCCGGTTTAGGTTTGGTGTGTGACTGGGTATGAGGTAGGTGAGGTTGACGATGATGAATAGGGTCTGTACATCATAATGGGCTTGGGCCAGAATATTTTTCTATTCAGTTGGATTTCTGGTTTGGGTCTGGACAGGAAATCTGCGAGAACATTTTCTTTGCCTTTGATGTGTTTGGTGTCGAAGGAGTATTCAGAGAACCATTGAGCCCATCTGAGAAGCTGTGGATGCGGTACAGTTTTCTGTTTGAATTTTAGCATCTTGGGAAAAGATGACATGTCCATTTCGATAAGGAAGTGGTATCCTTTTAGGTGAAATTGGAATTTTGAAATTCCATATTTGACCGCAAGGATTTCTTTGAAGGTGGAGTGATAGTGTTTCTCTGCATTTGAAAACTTTCCACTCTTGTAACCGCAAAGTCGTCTTTTACCATCTATTTCTTCAAGTAGCACTGCTCCCCAATATTTATCACTTGCATCTGTCTGAAGGATTCTTTTTCCATCTGAAGGGAGTTGAAGTGGTGGCACTTCTTGTGCAATTTGTTTGATTTTTTGAATTGCTTTGGTTTGCTTCTCTGTCCATGGTGGAGGATTCTTCTTCAGCATTTTTCTTAGGGGATTTGTGAACACTGAAATTTTTTCAATAAAGTCTCTGATGTAGTTTACGATCCCATAGAATTGCTGAACTTGCTTTTGGGAGAGGTTTTCATCTGGGAACTTGAGGAGTTCTTGCGCAATGTGAGGTTGGGGCTGGTAGCTTCCATCTTTGATGTCCATTCCAAGAAAGTTGATTTCAGATTTGTTGATCTTCATCTTCTTTTCCGAAAGCATGATCCCATATCTTAGGACAAGAGAATGGAATTGCTGGAGTAACAGAACATGAGACTCTTCATCTTTGCTATAAAGAAGAATGTCATCAATGTAAACTAAGGCGTTTTCCATGATAGGATGGAAAATTCTTGTCATTGCTTTCTGGAATAAGGATGGTGCTGTTTTGAGTCCGAACGGCATCACTTTCCATTGAAAATGTTGATTAGGAATACAGAAACCTGTCTTTCCTCTGTCTTTAGGATGAATGCCAAGTTGCCAAAATCCTGCTTTAAGATCAAACTTTGAAAAGATTTTAGCTTTTACAAGGCTGGCAAAAAGGGTGTTGTTGTTTGGTAAGGGAAACTTGTTATCCTGGAGGAAATGGTTGAGGGGTTGATAATTGATTACCAGTCTTGGCTTGCCTCTGATCTGTTCTGATCTTTTGTTTACATAGAAGGCTTCACACGCCCATTGGGAATCTGATGGTTCTATCAGATCCTGTTGTTGAAGTTCTTTGCATTCCTGTTGGGCAAGGAGTAAATGTTCTAGATTCATTCCAGTGTGACTGGCTTTTGTGGGATTGATGTCTTCATTTTTCTTAAACGGAAGGCTTATGAAAAATTCTGGGTTTTTCCACAAAGGGTTTGGGCATTTGGCTAAGAATTCAGAGTGAGAGTTTGCACAAGATTTTTCTCTGATTTCTTGGATAATTTGTGAGGATTTTTCTGATTGGAGAGAAAAGAGTTTGGGGATATGCACATATGGTTGGAAGAAGGTTTTGAATCTTATTCCATCAGGAAGGATTCTGAGGTTTTTGATTTTTGTGTATAGGTCGAAACCTATAATGAGGTCTTTTCCAGGTAGTTTGGATCCTAATACTGTGGTTCTTATTGTACAGTTTGGGAGTATCTGAACAGTAATAGGATGGCTAATTAGATTTGTGGAAAAGAGTTTAGCATCAGCGCATTGAAGATTTTGGTGTGGGGTTCCACCAATCTTCTCGGTAGGATGTCCGGGTTCATGATGGATTCTGCATGGATCCAAAGATCTACAAAGGCAATTACATGAATGGGCTTCTGATTTATCCGTGTAGACTTTTATTTGGAATATTTGGAGCTAGGACCGGTGGTCCTATCTCGGCTTGCGCTTGGGCACAAAACATGAAAATTTCACCATGGTCCGTGTCGAAATCATAGACCGGAATGGCGCAAATGGTTTCAGATTGTTGGTGAATCATCAAGTGAGCACACGCATTTCTATGTCATCGTCTTCTTGCATTTCTATTCTGAGCGAGATCATCCGGATGACTTTCTTTGCTTTCTTCTTCTTGCTTCAGGGCAATCTTTTGCATAGTGTCCGCTCTGGTTGCAGATATAACATCTGTTGGACTTTCTAGAGCCTTTTCTCTTTTTTCTGAGATATCTCCACCGTGGGGCTTTCTTTAAAGATTTTCCAGGAAATCTTTTGTAGTGTTTCTTCTTTTTTGTGCGACAATCACAGTGGCCTTCTTTTGGACATTTGTATCTCAGATGAGAATCATCACATGCTTGGTCAATTCTTCTATCTCCAAGAAGATAGTCTTTAAAGACTTTTCTTCTGTTGCAAATATCTTCTAAGGCAATAAAGACTTCTTGTTGAATTTGTCCAACTGTAAGTTGGAGGATGTCTCTATTTCTTTGCTGGAGAGCTTGATTGACTGCAATCTGGATTGGTCCTGGAAGAGAGGATAGGATTACTGGCTTAAGGTTAGGATGTAAACCTAAAGCACAGAATAACTGGAACATCTTTTTCAAGTGTTTTGTGAGGTCTCTCTTTTTGAAAGAACAACACTTTCTTGCATAGAATTCTCTTCTCCTTAAGACAAGGAGATCTTCTGGATTTCCAATGAAATGTTGATGGAGAATTCTAATTGGTTCTGATAAGTCTTGAAAGACTAGGAACTGCATCTGGTCATGTTGATTGATCGAATTCCACCAATCTCTTAACATTCCAGTGAATCTGGAAACAAATTCCATGAGAATGTTGTAGTTGCTATCTTCTTTGAGTTTTCTGGTTTCTAGCCAGGAGTGAAACTCTTGAAGTCTTTGTGGCCATTTTTCTGGTGGTAAGTCATCAATCGTAAAATTCTTTCCTCCTGGAGAGGGTTGATGTCGATTTGTGGTGGCATGGGTCATGAGGATTGTTCATCCATTTCTTCATCATCATCGTGCTCTTCAACTTTTGTGGCTGCATGGATATTTGGAATATTGTCTGCTTCATCATTTGTTGAAGTTGATTCTTCTGATGTGGTAGTGGAAGAACTTTCGCCTTTGATTCGGATGAATCATGTATCCGAATCTGGTGCTAGATCATGAATCAACCGTGAGATTTTTGGGATTGTATCCTCATGGCGACTTTTTTCGTAAAGGTGGTTATTGGATTTTTGTCTTCTTGAATCATCAAGGATTTTGAGACTTGTTTTGAAGGAGATTGAAGAGGCGATTCTTCAATGATCGGCCTTTTACCAAGCTTCTTTTCTTCTTGGTAGGCTTGATCTTCAATTTCTTCAATCTTTTCACGTTCTTTCGCCTTTTTTTGCTTCTTTCTCCTTCTTTCTCTTCTCTCTCTGCTTCATTTTCTTTATTTCGGAAAGATTTCATACGTACTTGGTTTTTGTACGCTTTGATTGGTTCTGAAAGATTATGGAGATTCCTTCCGATTCGTGAAGTCTTTCACTTCTTATGGAAGGAATAATTCAATGGTTTCAGTCGCCGTCTTCGCTCTGAATTTTCCTGTTTCTTTCAAATTTTTAATTTGAGCTTGAAGTTTTTGAATTTCTTTTTCCTGCAGTGCAAGATGGGAAAAGAAATCTTGTCCGGTGTCTTCTTTGCTCTCTTTGCTCTTGACTCAATTCTTTTACTCGAGAAGCTTAATGAGATCTTTGATCATCTTTGTATTGTCATCTATTTTTGCTTCAACAATGAGAGTTTTGAATCCATTTTGTTGAGAACACGGTTTTGAGCCAATCGTTCTCTCATCGCTAGCTTAAGAGTTGCTTCAGCAAAGATCGATTGTTGGTTTTGCACCGGGGATCTCTGGTTAGATCTTTGATGGTATTTTTGGTGCATGGGTATAATTTTTCTTAGAAAATTCCTCAAGAGGAGGAAAATTCTCTTCATACTTTTCATATGGGGAAGATGTGGATTGGATCATAGCAGCAACTGGAATTTCAGGTAAAGGTTTTGGGATTTCAGGTAAAGGGTTTGCAGGAGGGGTAAGAAATTCTGGATTTTTCTTAACCCATTTGGTAATTTTCTTATAACAGGGTTGTGGAAAGGGATCTTTTGGTATTGGTTGAAAAGGAGGTGGTGGAGGTTTGCAAGTTGTTTCTCTTTTTTTTTTTTTTTTCATTTTTTGCTTTTGTTGTTCTTTCCATAAGTGGTTGTTTTATATGATGGATCTTTAAATAGAGCTTATCGTAAGCTATATAACTTTTTTAACATGTAGCAGGTTAAATTACAAAAGCTCTGAAATTTTTTACATTGTAAAGTTTTAAAATATATATATTAAATTCCTTACAATGTAATTTCTACTGAATCTCTTACAATTTTATAATCTTTTATTAATTTCTTACAAGTTTGTAATTATTGATTTTTTTACGAAATTACTAAAATTCTTAAAAAAATGACTAAACTCCTAAATAATAAAATTACCAAAATCTTTTATAACTTTATAATGTTTATTTAATTTTTTACAATTTGTAAATTACTAAATTTATTTCAAACTTATTGAATCTTTTACATTATTGCAATGTTTATCTATTTTATCAAAACATTTTAGATTGCCTTTTGTCTTTACAAAATTATGAAGTTCTTATAGATTAACTCAATCTCTTACAAAATTATTGGATTTCTTACAAAATTAGTGAATCTCTTGTAGTATTATTGAAGCTTTTACAACATTGGAATATTTACTTAATATCTTACAATGTTGTAAATTACTGAAAATTATTCAAAATATTTAATTTCTTACAAATTAAAATTATTAAATCTCTTACAACATTGTAATTTTAATTTATTAAAACATTGTAAATTATTGTTTCTTTTTACGGAATTACTTAATAAATTTCTTATAACTTTGTGATAAAAATTCACTAAGTAACTGAATTTTCTTACACGTTTGTAATGATTTCAATGGTATTTGTAATATATCAATAAATTATCTAATTTCTTACAAGTTTCTAAATGTTCTTACAGAATTATTAGAATTTCTTACAAATTCATGGTCTTTTAGTACATAAAAAAAATTTCATACAAAATTCACTACACAAAAACAGGTTTTTAGTGGCTTTTTTTGGCCCTATAGTGGCGCTGCTAAAACAATTTATAGCGTTTTCATAAGCGCCGCAAAAAACACCACTATAGATAACGCCGCTAAATTTTGCGGAAAACGCCGCTATAGAACATGTCCTTTAGCGACACTTCTCATAAAAACGCCGCTAAATGTTATGTTCTTTAGCGGCGTTTTTAGTAATAGCGCCACTAAAGGTCATGTTCTTTAACGGCGCTTTTACTAAAAACAACACGAAAGGTAATGTTCTTTAGTGACATTTATGGGAAAACATCACTAACTTTAACAGATTTTACCAGACCATTTTAATTCATATAGAACCCGAATTTTCAACATAATATCCTGTAACATCAATTCCAACTAAAAACTTCAAATATAAATTATACTATCACGAAAGAAATATTTCTATGATCTAAATTAATAAATAAAATAACAAAATATATTACATTTAAAAGTTATATTGTTAAGATATTCTCACAATAAGAAAACAAAAGTCTAAGATGGCAGATTTTGCGACTGTTGAAGCATCTTCATCATATTCTAAAGTTATAGTTAGAGTTCGTCATATTTTCTGCTTGCCTCGCTGCTGCCTCCGCTTTTAAGTTGTACCTGGAGTTCATCATATTTTCTTTGAGCCTCTGCTTCTATCAATGCTGCCTCCGCTTTAAGTTGAGCAATTTGCTCAACTGTGCTCGCTTGCATCTGAGCCATTTGGTCTCTTAACCTCTGAACTTCAGCTTGAGCCTGATTCGTCGAAGGCATGTATTGTTGCGAGCTAGATCCAAAATATTGGGTTGGGTTAACAAAAGATCCTTGATATCGAACCCGACCATACCTTTCAGGACCTAAAACTTCAGTAATAATTCGGTTATCAATGTCGTCTAGTTTAACAGAACTATCGCTTGAAGCGATCGCTTCATACTCCACCCTTTTATCTTTTAGTTTCTCTTAATAAATCAATCAAGGAGTTAGAAATGAAATATATAATCAAACAAATGCAACATAACTTGACATTATTTGCATTACAAATGATGAATTAAACCATTTTAATTAAACATGATAAATATTTAAAATAATTCAAATTTTATTAAGTAAATATACCATAATTTTTGCAGCTTCAGACTCAGTAGTCATAGGAGATCCATCTTTCTTTCTATGTGTAATGTCAAAAATTTGAAGGCGTCGAACTTTTTGACCAGATGACAGTTCCTACAATATAATAGGAAAAATATTATTTAGTAGAAAGTAATTAATATTTGACACAATTAATAAATTCAAAATACCTCGTCATCAGCTACACAAACAAAACTTTTTGACCCAGCTATGTGTGTGAATTTTTGTTTTTGCCTACTTGTAGTTCCAACTCGCTCACGATCCTACATTATGAAATTATTATTATGTATATAGTAAATACTATAAACCAAAATAATTATAAGAGTTTGGAAGTACGTAATACCTCTCCTTTCTTTGAATTCCAAAATCTAACTGCATCTTCCCATTGGTACCTCAGCATTCCCAGCGGGACATTTCGCAATGCTGATATTTTTCTTCAAATATTCATTCTTTAAAGCACTTTTATGGTCTCTCCATTTCTTTCCTAATGTCTTCTTCACATAATTATCCTAGACCTCTAAAGAAAATCTCTACTGCAAATAACACAAGTTTAGAAAGTAAATATAAATGAAACTTAAACCAAAGTATTATAAATTACATTCATGTTATTATCTTAATATTATCGAGAGCTTGATTTTTGTTACTATAAGGCATATGATGCCATGACTCGTAGTTGATTGGCAACAGATTGGCATTTCGTGCTATAATGCCTAAGTATTCTACTAAAAGTCGAGCTTATGATCTAATAGGCTGACCATGACTATTTCTAGCAACTTTGACACACTTGAGAAAATTTAGATCGTATAAATCTTTTAATAGCGTACGTCCTCGAGTTTTGCGCCTCCCACCACTTTCAGCTAAAAAAATGGTATATGATAATATAAGAATTTGAAAAAAAATCAATAATAAAAGTCAACATGCATGTAAATTAAAGTTAACATTACTTTGAATTTCTGCGGGCTCGTCAGCTGTATTTGGACATTTGAAGATCTAATAGCAGTTTGTTGTTCACTATTTGTTTCTTCCGAATTTGGAGGACTTTGAATAACACTTAGATCTCGCAATCTTCTTCTAGGCATATTATCTGCAATACACATAAAATAGTTGAAACATTAGCAACTAATTACGACAATAATAGCACATATAAAATAGTTGAAATATTTAACAAGATCAAGATTTAAATTACAATATTACATATAAATTAAAAAAATCATAAAATCTTATTACATCATGATTCGTAAATATCTTCATCCACATCCTGGCGAACCCATTGAAATTGTGTACTAGTACTAGGGATAGTTTCATTTAAGTTTTGTTCTGGAAAAGGTAAAGTTTCTAATCTTTCGTCAATGTCATCTCTACTTCCATTGCCCATGTCAAACAAGTCTCTAGGGGTGTTACAGAGTACAATGTACCAACCCTCATCAGTTGGATCTTTCGAGTAAAAAACTTGTTTGACTTGAGAAGAAAATACATACAGCCCGTCTATCAATTGTTGTCCAGTGTGAATTAATTGAGAGAAGTTCACCATTGTAAAACTAAATTGATCTTTTTTAATTCCCCGAGCAGTATTTATATCATCCCAATCACATCAAAATAAGACAACCTTCCGTTTTCCATAGTAATCCAACTCAATAATGCCCGTAAGAAGTCCATAATACTCCACATTTCCATTAACAGGATTACTGTCCCTAGCACTAGCGTAACTTGTAATTGAAGAATAAACAACTATTCCACAATTTTGAGTCCTCCTCAATCTTTCGCGAGATTTTGTATGAAACCTGAATCCATTAATGAGAAAGGCAGTATATCTTTTTACTACTCTATTTGGACCTTGGGAAAGCCATTTAACTTCGTCATTGACGTCATTTCCACTCCAACCCTATTGAATTGAAAGTAAATTGATTAATTATAAATTTTATATGAAAACATTATTATTTTTCAATAAAAGCTTTAGTTGCATACTGTTTGCCCTAACCATTCATGAAAAGATTCTATGAATAACTTATGAATCTCTCGATGTTGTAATCACTGAGAGCGTGAGCGAGATCTCAAGACTTGTTTGTACTTACTATGTTAAAAACTGGATTACTTGGTTAGAAGATAAACAAATTAAAAAGATGAATATTTATCAAATTCTAAAACTTACTTGCGTAATGGTTCAATTGAATCATGGAAAAAAAAAGAACATACCGATGTGCTTGTACCCAAGATCTATCATCTAAGTGTGCAATTTCAACTTTACTGATTGGTTGTCCGTAACTTCGAAATATATAAGTTTCGGCTAAGTTATGATTAGTGAGTGGAACGACAGAAAAATGTACAAGTATACACAATCGCAACAAGTAATAAAGTGACAAGTAAATGTCGAGTTATCGTACCCACAAGGACTGTAAAATGAATTATTTATGAAATTAATTGTAAAACACTTTGGTGAGGTAAAAATAATTTGGTCTTAAAAGATGGTCAAAAACTATTTAAAAACTAAGTAAATAATTAAAATAAAACAAAGGAGTTCTAATGCATGATTTAAAATAAGATTTAATCAAGGTAACATACTTGTGTTGGATTAATTATATTTCTTTAACTTAGAATTATTAAACTCATGTTTATATTGTTATGAATAAATTCACAGCAACCCGGTAATTTGCTAACTTATGAACAAACTTACATACAAAAATCCATTCATCTCTTGACATATCCCTATGTCAATTCAATCGACTAAATAGATTCTAATAAGCAAACATGTTATTGCACATACATACTTATTAAATTGAACTAATCTCTTGCATATCCCTATGTCAATTCAAACTATTAATTAAATCTAATAAGCATATAAAAGACTATGTGAGGTGACAAGGCATCCCTATCTTGAAACAATTTAATCACAATAATTTGCAAGTTATGCAAAGCAATAATATCGCCATATACATTGCTAATTTAACCTTCAGCTACCTTAGAAGATTCAACATGCATTGATTAAGTATTGTGTCAACTAATTATAATTTCAATCCGTTTAAATAATTAATTCACACTTAGGCATGATTTTACTTAACCAAGCAATTTACCGAGGCCTATAACAACATAAACATCATTTTAACAATTTAAGCAGGTAGAATATAATCAACCCAACACAAACTTAATTTTAAGCTAAATTGATTAAAATAACCATTTCAATAGCATAAATATTCATAAACATGTTCGTCAAAACAAGAAGCAAATCCGGTGTTTCTCCGTGGCTTAACTAGTTTCTCCGTTCTTCGTTCTTCGTTGCCCTCGACTATCAAGGTGGCTTATGATCACCTAATCGCTGCTCCAAAATGGCTGATGAGAGCCTCTTTCCCAAGAGAAGAAATCGGCACTTGAACAATAAGGGAAATGGGATGGAAAAAATGAGAGAAAAAGTGAGAGAGGAGAAGAGAGAATGAGAGAATGTTGTGGAATGAGGGATGGTTTGAATGATCAGTAAGGGGTGGCTTTTATAGCTGATTGTGGCTGATAAAAATAGAAAATTCCAGCAGCCAAAGAGCCCCCCTATGGCTGGCCATCTACTTGGCAAGAGTTGAGACTTTCAACTTTTCTAAAAATGGCCTGGAGCAAATCTAAAAAGCCACAATTAAAGGTGGGGTTTGAATGCAATTTAGAAGTCTTTTGAGGGCATTTTTGCAAGCATGTTTAATCAGCTAAAATACTGATTTGGGTCAGCATATGGACGATACTGGGCTTCCCAATTAGTTTCTGGTTCGGCTCACTCAATATGGTTCGACCAGTACGATTCAACTGGACCCTTTCTCCATAATTAATTAAAAATAATTTATTTAACCCAAATTAAATGGGGAATAAATTAAAATTAATTAAATTATGAATTAATACACATTTTTAGACCGTCTTAGGGTGGAAATTAATGTGCCTCGATACTTCAAATTACTTCTCGATTTTGTGCTTTCAGTAGTGTCAGCCGAGCCAACTTTTGCCCTTTGCGCGAATCTGTCGAAAATAGTCAAACTTAAGTATAAAATTAACTAAATTCACCATGTTCATATTTTTCACATGATTTAATTATTTTATAATATTTAATTATTTTTCGACAAGAATTTAATCGGATTTGCATGAATTTAAGTAAAAAAGGGTATAAAAAAGTATATAATTTTTTTGTGTTTCCACACCCCCAAACTTAATTCATTGCTCGTCCCGAGTAATGCACAAATTTTGAAAAGAATTTCTCAGAAACACCTTTGAAAAATTCCTCTAGAACAACATTTTTCCCAAATTTATGAATGAAAAATACTTATGCTCAAAGACAAGAAATCTGATAGTTATGCTACTTAAGTATACATATTGTTCAAATTAAAATCAACAACTTATTATAATAGCAAAATTTAGACTAAATGCTTTTGTAACAAAGACATGTTAACCCTTACCAATTTGATTTTTATTCCTTTATTCAAGACTAAGCTGCAATTATTAAGCTTAACTTATGTCTTCATATGTTGATCGTAGCAATTTCTCTCCACTAATGTAGGTAGCATTAGGACTTTGAATCAATAGGTCTTTATCAAGGTTGTAACGTGGCTAGGCTAGGGGTAGGTGAAAGATGGATAAATTTTTGTTTAAAAACCCTAGACTCAGCGTCAATCGAACCCTCGAAATTTTTATCTTCGATAAACCAACTTGACTTTCATATGCTCTTTTGTACATCTCTTTCAAATACATGTGCTCTCTCGCTTTTTTTTTTAGCTAACACGAGCGCTTACTTTGTGTACTGCAATTCTCGAGCAATTGATACTTCTTTTCAACTCCCTCAAACTTATTTTCAAAGTACATTTTGAATATTACTGAGTCTAGTGTTTGGGCCAATTTTAAGATCATTAAGCGAAAAGTAATGGCTAATTATTGCAAGGGTCGAAATAAAATTAGGACATATAGTCTCAAAGTTGGGTTTCAAAGGATAAAATTTTACCATGGTGGGCTTGAAAGGCTCAAATGGTCCAAACAATAGTTGCCTAAATCATTTCCAACGTTCCATGCTCCCTAGGATTTCGCCTCAAGAAACTACTAAGTCAATTCTAAAGACTTAAACTTTCATGCATAACTAACTTTCCTATTATGGTACGAATTTGCATGCTTTATTAAAAATACATTCATATCATTATTAAGCTAACATAATAATTTATTGAAATAATAGAACTTTATTCATACTCAAATTGAGCATACTTAGCAAAATTCAAATTTTTGAACAAAATATCCTAATCATAATTAAAAGAAAAATTTTATTCTGAGTGGGAATAATTCAATTTTTCGGTCCCCCCAACTTAAAATGAACAATGTCCTCATTGTTTAAAGTGAATAGATACTATACACCAGGTAGGATTTTAGAAAAGAGGAGGTGAGTCAATTTGACTGCTTAAGTACCAAGCTCTTTCTAAATCCAATCCTAGACATGTATATACCTATTGCCACACTTTATACTTTGTAGCTTGCTCACATTTTATTAATGATTTTCCTCTCTTGTTTTATTATGCAAAAATAAAAAAAAATTCCTAATTAAACTTATTCCTAAGAACAAAAATAAAGTAAAGTCAAGATCCCTCCTTTATTTATTTGCAAACCCTTCCGAATTTAACTCATCTTTTGCTCCGTCACTATCATCTTTGCATGAATCGCTTCGCTCTTTCTTTGATAATGGACTTCATAGTTCAAATATGAAATCTGGAAACTCAGGCACAAAAATAAACGGGTCATTGTATATTTTCTTAAAAGCACTTCTCATCGAGTCATCCCTTATTTTTGAGTATCTCCAGTAGGCTTGTTGCTGCCATTGCATATGTTGCATCAAGTCTATCCATTTTGATAGCTCATCTCGAAGGTCTGGGCTCTGCGATTGAGCTCTAAATATTGAAGTTTTGTCATCAGGTTCAATTTTTGGTTCCATCTTATCAGGGACTTCAGCCAATTGTATTGGCTCGATTTCTGTGGGATCTTCTTCCTTTACATCGAGATCCTCACTTTCTTTCACTCGTTGCTATAGAACAGATTCTCCAGCTACTTGGTAGAGGTCCCAATCTGTGGCCGTGCCTTGGCTATAGCCTTTCTTCTTTACGTTTGCAAGAATTTTAGCTTTCAAGCATAGAATTGTTATCGTAAAGGAAAAATAGGCTGGGCCAGAACGTCTAACGGCACAATTTCGCATCTCTCTTAGGATGATTTTTCCCACATCAATGGTCTTTCCAGTTAAAATCGAGTATAACAAGACCATTCGCTCTAAGGAAATTGTAGTCCCATGTGAGCTAGGCATAAGGCTGAAACGGATGAAATATAATCACACCTTTGCGAGTGGTGTCAAAGATTCTCTTCGACAAGTGTGGATTCCTTGCTTTGCACAAACCACTTAGAACCTGGAACTGTAAGTTCCTCAAGAATTTCTTGCAAATATTTACAAAAAGAGGCATCTAATTTTTATTATTTACGAAAAGAGCAACCAAATTTTAAAAATGATTCAATTAAGTCCCTAGACTTAATGAAAATTTGGAATTGAGTTGCAATTTAAGACTTGGATCAAAATTGACCCTTTTATTTGAAAATTCAAAAATTGAAATTTCTATGTGGAGAATAATTTTTCAAAAAATTATATTAAAATCAATTCCCAGGAAAGATTGAAAGGGTACAAGCTGTCCCTCTTAAGTTTCAATCTCCTAGTGTCACGGGGCTAGACCTTTCGTCTCGCAATCCGTGCGGCCTTAGGTGATTTGCTCGTCCAAACTCGCCTAAGTCAGCCTTTTTAACCATAATGAGGATTCCTCAAGAACTCCTCCAAGGCACCCATTTGTATGGCGGAAGCGTTTGTGCCAAAAGAAGCTACAAATAAGCAAAAGAAAGCCAAAGAAAGAATGCACACAAGGTGTTTGAGTAAATGCCCAAGAATTCTATTACTCTTAAGAATTCAACATACAATGGATGATTTACAAATGAAGGGGGAGGCTCTCTATTTATTGTTGAGTTCCCCCACAACCGACGGTCAAGATACATTTACATCGACAGATGAGATTAACGATATCCCATGATTTAAAGGATTTACAAGATATGCCTTATCAAATCTAATCTAATCTTTACAAGATATGATTCCCTCTATCTTTTAAGACTAGTTATCCAAAATAACCTAGGTTGCCATATCTTTGCTATCGGGCCACCCAGGCTTTAATCTGACAGGCTTCTCAACAATTCTTGGAATCGGGCCAGTTCTCGTGGCCTGAATGATCCCCATCTAATCGATCGACCTCCATGAGGCGCATCTTGTGCCATGGTCACGGGCTTTGAACTTTGGCCCGTGACATTCTCCCCCACCCATTCTCGCAACGCCCTCGTTGCGACTTCTAAATTACACTGGCTTGATTCATCTGGGAACTCTCTCGTTACCTTGGCCTCTTCCCAACTTGCCTTGCAATTAGGTTGTCCCTTTCTTTGAAACCTTTGCCTCGGCTTCTGTTACCTTTTGACATGAACCGTTGCACTCCTTGGTACATCTCGTTGGCAAGAAGTTTTCGCCTTGACTTGCCCCAATGCTGACTTGGTCCCATTAGAATCCCCTCGATTCTCACATCTTGGCTTCGTTCCGCCCACAGTCCCTTGGCCTTCTTGCTTACGAACTTTGAAAGGGCCCCTACGATCTTGCCACGCTAACAAGTCAGAATTCAAAACACTATCAGAGTGTTTGCAATGTACCTTACTCACGACATTTACTCGTTTTGACTGTTTTTGCATTGCTTCTTTCCTCTCAAAGTCCGATGCACAATCCACCTTCCCCAAAGGTGGCGTCTCCACAGTCGACTCCACTCAGACCCACGCTCTACTAACTTTTTCGAAGGGGCTTTCGTAGCATTCCGTTCTATCGAGTGAATGCTTCTCCCATACTAAGCATCTTCGACTAGTTGGATTGACGACAACACTTTGGTCCCAACCTTCATATCCCGATGCACTAGCACAACAATCTTCGATAGCGGACCAATGACAATATGGATTTCATCGGCCCATGGAAACAGAACTGTCTAAATCCTGTCAAGGAAGTTTAAGCCAAGTACATAATCGTAATCATCTGATTGGATTACCTCAAAGTCTTCCTTGCCTTTCCATTCGCCGATTTGTAGCTCCACATTACGAGCTACTCCTACAGTTGGGGCCTCCTCCGAATTTACTGTCCTGATATTCTTATTCGATTTCCTAATCGACAGACCAAGCTTCTTAGTAGCCTTTTCTGATATGAACAAGTCCGATGCTCCCGTATCAATAAAAGCACTCCGCTTTTGACCTGCAATGTTGATGTCCACAAACAACAACCCTTCTCTATCATTCTTTACTTTAGGAATGAGCACCATCGAATTTACTCTCAATGGCTTTCCCTCAATAGGCTTAGCCTCTTTCTTCGGCTCATTTTTCTTTTGGATAGCCGACATCATTGATCTCTTCGGACATTTTCGCAACATGTGTCATCCTTGACAAAAGAAGCATTTTATCTTCTTCCCCTTGTCCTTTGGGTTGTTGGATCTTCGCTCTGCATCTCGTGGTCTCTCATTGCCACTTGTGCTATTGGTTCCCCACTTCACATCTCGTGGTTTCTCATTGCCACTTGTGCTATCGGTACTGTAGCCATCATCACTATGTCCCTCTTCATCTTCCTCATGGTTTCTCTCACCATTGCCCTTTCTATTGGGATGAGACGATTCGAACTTGTCTTTCGTTGGACCAAGTTCAACAAAGGAATATGCTTCTGCCATGGCTATAGTAAGTTTAGTGATACCTTGCCTACGCAACTCATGCTTTGCCACAACTTTAACCCATCCTCAAACCAATAGAATGCTTTTTTCTCGCTCAAGTCAGAGATTTGAAGCATCAACTCACTAAATGCTCGAACATACTCCCGAACAGTACCCTATTGCGTGAGATGATGCAACTTAGCCCGAGCCTCCTTCTCGGCATACTGTGGGTAGAACTGCTTCTTCAACTCTCTTTGGAACTCCTCCCAAGTCCCAATTGCATTCCCACCATGTTTCTCATCTGTGTACCTACGACGCCACCATAAGAGGGCCACATCAGTAAAATAGATTGAAGCAGTGTTTACCTTAATTGCATCATCCTCGATGCTCATCGCTCGAAAGTATTGCTCCATTTCCTACAAGAAGTTATCCACGTCCCTTACGGACCTTGCACCTTTGAACTTCTCCGGTTTGGGAACATCTATTGCTTGTTGCTTCGGCTTTAAAGACAACATCCCATTACTCAAAGCAACTTTGTAAAGCATGAGCTCCCCCTTAAGCTCTTCAATTTCTTTCTTCATGGCTAACACCATCTCCTCGAGATTCTCATCTTTTTCTGCCAGCTTCTCTATAGTGGAATTGACTAAATCATTTAGTTTTTCCGCATTGGCACCGAGGGAATCCAACACAAAATCTCTAAGTTGCTCTTCTATTGAGTCAAACCCATCTGTGCGTCCCTCGACCAACACAAGCGTCTCCTTCATGTTCTCTACGAATTCCTCGAGATTAACAACTCGTTCTTTCAAAGCTGTCAGCATGTCCCTCGAGCGACTTACTTTTCTGACCCTCCCACGGGTCTGTATTGGCTCATTCTGATCGACAACTTCTTTCGACATCTCAACAGTGCCTTCAAACCAATAGCTCGGATACCACTTGTCACGGGGCTAGACCTTTCATCTCGCAATCCGTATGGACTTAGGCGATTTACTCATCCAAACTCGCATAAGTCAGCCTTTTTACCCACAATGAGGATTCCTCAAGAACTCCTCCAAGGCACCAATTTGTATGGGAGAAGCGTTTGTGCCAAAAAAAGCTACAAATAAGCAAAAGAGAGCCAAAGAAAGAATGCACACAAGGTGTTTGAGTAAATGCCCAAGAATTCTATTACTCTTAAGAATTCAACATACAATAGATGATTTACAAATGAGGGGGAGGCTCTCTATTTATAGTTGAGTTCCCCCAAAACCGACGATCAAGATACATTTACATCGACGAACGAGATTAACAATATCCCATGATTCAAGGGATTTACAAGATATGCCTTATCAAATCTAATCTAATCTTTACAAGATATGATTCCCTCTATCTTTAAAACTAGTTACCCAAAATAACCTAGGTTGCCATATCTTTGCTATCGGGCCACCCAGTCTTTAATCTGATGGGCTTCTCCAACAATTCTTGGAATCGGGCCAGTTCTCGTGGGCTGAATGATCCCCATCTAATCGATCGACCTTTATGAGGCACATCTTGTGCCCTGGTCACGGGCTTTGAACTTTGGCCCGTGACACTAGACAGAATTTATTTAAACATACTAATCTTGAAAATATACCCTAAATCATTTATTAAAAAGGAAAATAAGAAAATTTTAAACATTCAATAAAATAAAAGAAATTTCATTTCATTCAATCTTATCTCCCCAATAGTGTTTCAGGCACTGAGCATTAACTTGAAAATTACCTCCCTTACCTTGGAGCTCGACAACTCCGTATGGATAGACGCGATGATCCGTAAATTGACCGGACCAACGTGATTTTAGCTTACTTGGAAAGAACTTTAGTCTGGAATTAAATAATAAGACTCGCTAACCTACTTCAAATTCTCAAACTCGAATGTGCTTGTCATGCCATTTCTTAAGTCTCTCTTTGAGTAATTTGGCATTTTCGCAGGAGAACATCCGGAGTTCCTCTAAATCATTGAGTTGGAGCATCCGTTTCTCTTTAGCAAGCTTAGGATCCAAGTTGAGTTGTCGAAAAGCCCAGTAAGCCTTGTGCTCTAACTCTAAGGGTAGATGACATGCTTTCCCAAAGACCAACCTGTAGGGTGACATCCCTAAAGGTGTCTTGTATGTTGTTCTATAAGCCCATAAAGCATCATCCAACCTTTTGGACCAATCTCATCGGTTTAGGCAAACTACCTTCTCAAGTATGCCTTTGATCTCCTTATTTGCCAGTTCAGCTTGCTCATTCGTCTATGGATGGTAAGCTGTTGCGATCTTGTGTTTCACTCCGTGCTTGTCTAATAACCACTTTAACCACTTGTTCACGAAGTGGGACCTTTCATTACTAATGATAGCTCTTGGGGTTCCAAACCTTGTGAACACGTGTTTCTGTAAGAACTTAATTACAACCCTAGCATCATTTTTCGGATAAGCTTCAGCCTCGACCCACTTGGACACATAGTCTACTGCTACCAATATATACTTGTGACCAAGAGACGAAGGGAAAAGACCAAGAAAGTCAATACCCCATACATCAAACAATTCTACCTCAATGATGTTTGTTCGCGGCATCTCATTTGTGTTGGTGACATTTTCGACCCTTTGACATCGGTCACAACTCTTTACGTACGCATATGCATCCTTGAATAGTGTTGGCCAAAAGAATCCTGCTTGCAATACTTTAGCCACCGTACGAGTACCTCCGAAGTTTCCCCACTCGGAGCTAAGTGACAATAGTATAAAATCTTTTGTACTTCATCTTCTGCCATGCATCTCCTAATCATCTGATCTGCACACCTTTTAAACAAATATGGCTCTTCCCAGAAATAGTACTTCACATAGTGAAGAAGCTTTCTCCTTTGTTGATAAGTCTTATCAATTGGCATCAAACCACAAGCTAAATAGTTAGCAATATCAGCAAACCAAAAGGTATTATGGACATGACTTACCTTCAGTATGTGTTCATTTGGAAACATTTCCTAAATTGGTATAATAGGAGAATTCCCTTCTTGTGGTTCCAATCTGGACAAGTGATCTGTTACTTGGTTTTCTACTCCTTTTTTATCTTGAATTTCTAGATTGAACTCTTGAAGAAGAAGCACCCACCGGATCAGTCTCGGCTTAGCATCTTTCTTGGCAAGTAAGTACTTAATTGCCGAGTGGCCCGTATAAACAGTTACTTTGGTACCTACAAGATAAGATCAAAACTTGTCAAAAGCAAATACAATAGCAAGTAACTCTTTTTCTGTTACCGTATAGTTCAGTTGAGATCTTGTAAGAGTCGGGCTTGCATAATAGATGGGATGAAAAAATTTGTTCCTTTGCTAGCCCATGACATCCTATCGCGAAGTCTCTTGCGTTACACATTAATTCAAATGGCAAATCCCTTTATGTGTGACGATTATGGGTGTCGTAACTAATCGACTCTTCAAATCCTTGAAAGCCTTTAAGCATTCATCATCAAACTTGAACGTCGTATCCTTCTCTAATAATTTGCATAAGGGTTTAGTAATTTTGGAAAAGTCCTTGATAAATCTTCGATAGAAACCGGCGTGGACCAAAAAGCTCCTAACACCCTTTACAGATGTTGGAGGTGGGAGTTTCTTGATAACATCTACCTTTGCTTTATCTACCTCGATCCCATGTCTCGTTATCCGATGCCCTAGAATAATTTCTTCTCGCACCATGAAATGTCACTTTTCCCAGTTAAGTACTAGGTTCGTTTCTTCGCAGCACCTTAGTACCTTAGCTAGATTGCCTAAGTAATCATTGTAAGTATCTCCGAATACTGAAAAGTCATCCATAAAAACTTCCAAGTACTTTTCAACCATGTCAGTAGAAATAGACATCATACATCTTTTAAATGTAGAAGGTGCATTACATAAACCAAATGGCATGCGTCTAAATGCAAATGTACCGTACGGGTAGGTGAACGTTGTCTTGTGTTGACCTTCTGGTGCTACTGTAATCTAATTATACCCCGAGTATCCATCGAGAAAATAGTAATAGTCTCGTCCCACGAGTCTATCTAGCATCTGGTCCAAGAACGACAAAGGAAAGTGATCTTTCCTAGTCGCCTTGTTCAGCTTTCGGTAATCGATGCAAATCCTCCATACCGTAACTGTTCTAGTTGGTATCAACTCATTATTCTCGTTCTCTACAACTGTGATACTCTCTTCTTTGGCACGTAGTGGATTGGACTTACCGGCGAACTGTTTAAGATGGGATAAATGATACCCGCATCTAACCACTTGATAATCTCCTTTTTCACCACGTCTTTCATGGTGGGGTTCAGTCTTCGTTGTCCATCAATCGTCCCTTTTTCACCATATTCTAGGATAATCTTGTGCATGCATACAGATGGACTAATACGTGGATATCGTCTATGGTCCATCGATAGCCTTCTTGAATTGTTTCAACACCAAGATGAGTTTCTTTTCTTGCTCAGTAGTTAATTCTACTGAAACAATCACAGGTAGAGTAGAAGAGTTACTTAAATAAACATATTTCAAATGTGAGGGAAGTACCTTCAGTTCTAATTTAGGTGGCTCATCGATTGACGCTTTTGGTTGGGTATAATCCCTTTTCTCTAACTCTAAAGATTCAAAGCGGGATTGTGGATTAAATCCCCTTTGATTAGCTTCTAACAAAGCTAAGTATTCATCCTCCTCTTTATCATTTGGAGGATTTGATGTCAAAATTTGTTCCAACGGATCCTCAACATAGTTGAGCTCCTTTTCCACTATTAAATCCTCTAAATCGGATACTGCAGAACAATCATCAATTGTGTTAGGAAATCGCATAGACTTAAAAACGTTAAATGTTACCTGATCATCCTAAACACGCATAGTAAGCTCGCCCTTCTGCACATCAATAAGGGTCCTTCCAGTTGCTAAGAACGGTCTTCCTAGAATAATCGACACTTCTTTGTCTGCTTCAAAGTCTAGGATAACAAAATCATAGGGAAGATAAATTTATCTACTCGTACTAATACATCCTCGATTTTTCCTTCTGGATGTGCTAAGGATCGATCTGCTGGTTGAAGTGTAACCATAGTAGGTCTAACTTCACCCATCCCTAACTTTCTAAATATTGACATAGGCATCAAGTTTATACTTGACCCAAGTCACATAGTGCCTTACCACAATACATTGCTCCAATGTTGCAAGGTATGGTAAAACATCCAGGATCCTTCAACTTTGGGGTAGTTTTTCTTGAAGATAAGCGCTGCATTCCTTTGTCAGAGCTACCGTCTCAAATTCTCCAAGTTTTCATTTTTTGGACAGGATATCCTTCATGAATTTGACGTAGTTCGGCATTTGTTCAAGTGCTTCAACCAACGGGATGTTGATGTGAAGTTGCTTGAGTACGTCTAGGAATTTCTTGAATTGAATTTCCTGCTTCTGCTTCTGAAGTGTTTGAGGGTAGTGTGGTGGTGGTTTCTTTACTGGAACTGGTTGATTTGTTTTCTACGGTAATTCTGCATCTAACGAAGTTGTTAGTTGATCAGAATTAGCTGGTTCTGGAATTACCTTGTCGGGTTTTACAAATTCTGGTTCTTGTGAAACTGGAATTTCAACACTCGGTTGAACTTCCTCTGAGTCTTGAGCATCAGCTGGCTCCTTTTCAACTTCGATAGTGTTGGGCTCTATTGTCTTTCCGCTCCTCAATGTTAACGCTTTGCAATGTTCCTTCCTCAGATTTCTTGGATTCTCTGTATCACTAGGTAAAGCACCTTGTGGTCGGTTCCTAAGTTCAGTTGCAAGCTGGCCCATTTGGTTTTCTAGGTTTTTCAATGTAGCTACTTGGCTTTGAATTAAGGCATCATTCTTGGCCATGTATGCCTTCAACAACTTTTCCAAGCTATTGGATGGTTCAACTTGAACTAGTTTCTGAACTTGTTGGGAAAAACTAGGAGGCTGAGTCGGTCTAGGTTGGGCGTAGTTGTTACTAGTTCCAGCCCCTTGATTACTCAAGGAAAAATTTGAGTGGTTTCGCCACGATGGGTTATAGAAGTTGGATTGCAGTCCTTACCTTCCTCAATTTTGTTTCTGGTTACCCATGTAATATACGGATTCGGGGTTTGATGGACATTCTTTGAACAAATGTCCTTCCCCACAACAAACACAGGCTATACTCTCAAGTTGGTGAGGTGGTTGGGCTACAAAACTATTAGACCCATTAGTGGTAATATTCTTAAGCATTAAGGATATTGAAGATACTTGAGATGCGAGTGAAGTGAGAGCGTCCACTTCATGTATTCTAGTGACTCATCTTCCTGACGCGGCTCGATTGGTTGGCCATTGATAATTGTTACTGGCGATCCTCTCGATGATTTCGTAAGCCTCATTATAAGACTTAGAAAGGAGAGCAGCGTTAGCAAAAGTGTCCACTACCATCCTCGTGTGAGCATTGAGACCATTATAAAATGTCTCAAGTTGGATACAATGTGGGATTCCGTGATAAGGGCATTTCTGTAATAATTCTTGGTATCGCTTCCATGCTTCATACAAGGACTCATCATCCATTTTTTGGAAGGCAGTGATCTCGTTCCTCAACTTAGTGTTCTTGCTTGGCGGGAAATACTTCATGAGGAATCTTTTGGCTAACTCTTGCCATGTAGAAATTTGAGTTTGGTGGCAATGAACTCAACCAGCCTCAAGCTCTGTCCCTTTGTGACTATGAGAACAGCTTTAATCGTAATGCATCTTTGGGTACTCCAGCTAATTTGAAAGAGTTGTTCACCTCCATAAATAGTCTTAGGTGAAGATGAGGATATTCAGTAGGCATTCCACTGAACTGGCCTACAGTTTGAAGCATCTAGAACATGACTGGCTTCAACTTGAATTGTTGTGCCTCGATTTCGGGTCTCTTAATGCTCAGATTAAGATCGTTAAATACTGGCACAACATGTTGCCTTAAGGCTCTATCCCTATCGTCAGCAATAAGGATAGGATTTTGAGCAAGGTTTGCTCCATTTCCTTAATTCATATTCTTGAAATTTATTCCTTTAGTCCTTCTCTAGTTCGCTTGTCTTCTTCACTATCGAAAGGTTCGCTCTATCTCAGGGTCTACAAGGAGTAAGTCAATGATCTGGTCAATACTCATCAACACCTGAAATAATCACGAAAAGAAAATTAAGTAAGTAACAATTTAAACAGGGAAATAAACCAAAATGTAAAACTAACAAATTCACAAATAATGGCTTTTCTAAAACAGTCCCCGCAACGGCGCCAAAAACTTGGAACGACGGAAAAATGTACAAGTATACACACTCGCAACAAGTAATAAAGTGACAAGTAAATGTCGAGTTATCGTACCCACAGGGACTGTAAAATGAATTATTTATGAAATTAGTTGTAAAACACTTTGGTTAGGTAAAAATAATCTGGTTTTAAAAGATGGTCAAAAACTATTTAAAAACTAAGTAAATAATTAAAATAAAACAAAGAAGTTCTAATGCACGATTTCAAATAAGATTTAATCAAGGTAACATACTTGTGTTGGGTTAATTATATTTCTTTAACTTAGAATTATTAAACTCATGTTTATATTGTTACAAATAAATTCACAGCAACCCGGTAATTTGCTAACTTATGAACAAACTTACATACCAAAAACCATTCATCTCTTAACGTATCCCAATGTCAATTCAATCGACTAAACAGATTCTAATAAGCAAACATGTTATTGCACATACATACTCATTAAATTGAACTAATCTCTTGCATATCCCTATGTCAATTCAAACAATTAATTAAATCTAATAAGCATATAAAAGACTATGTGAGGTCACAAGGCATCCCTACCTTGAAACAGTTTAATCACAATAATCTTGCAAGTTATGCAAAGCAATAATATCGCCAGATGCATTGCTAATTTAACCTTTAGCTGCCTTAGAAGATTAAACATGCACTAATTAAGTATTGTTTCAATTAATTATAATTTCAATCCGTTTAAATAATTAATTCATTTGTTATCTAACAATTATAATGCAAAAACAACTTAGGCATGATTTTACTTAACCAAGCAATTTAACGAGGCCTATAGCAGCATAAACATCATTTTAACAATTCAAACAAGCAGAATATAATCAACCCAACATAAACTTAATTTTAAGCTAAATTTATTAAGATAACCATTTCAATAGCATAAATATTCATAAACATGTTCGTCAAAATAAGAAGCAAATTCGGTGTTTCTTCGTGGCTTGACTAGTTTCTCCGTTCTTCATTCTTCGTTGCCTTCGACTATCAAGGTGGCTGATGAGAGCCTCTTTCCCAAGATAAGAAATCGGCACTTGAACAATAAGGGAAATGGGATGGAAAAAAATGAGAGAAAAAGTGAGAGAGGAGAAGAGAGAATAAGAGAATGTTGTGGAATGAGGGATAGTTTGAATGATCAGCAAGGGGTGGCTTTTATAGCTGATTGTGGCTGCTAAAAATAGAAAATTCCAGCAGCCAAAGAGCCCCCCTATGGCCGGCCATCTACTTGGCAAGAGTTGAGACTTTCAACTTTGCTAAAAATGGTCTGGGGTAAATCTACAAAGCCACAATTAAAGGTGGGGTTTGAATGCAATTTAAAAGTCTTTCGAGGGCCTTTTTGCAAGCATTTTTAACCATCTAAAATGCTAGTTTGGGTCAGCATATGGACGGTACTGGGCTGCCCAATTAGTGGCCGGTTCGGCTCACTCAATATGGTTCGACCAGTGCGGTTCAACTGGACCATTTCTTAATAATTAATTAAAAATAATTTATTTAACCCAAATTAAATGGTGAATAAATTAAAATTAATTAAATTATGAATTAATACACATTTTTGGACCGTCTCAGGCTGGAAATTAATGTGCCTCGATACTTCAAATTGCTTCTCGGTTGTGCTTTCAGTAGTGTCGACTGAGCCAATTTTCGCCCTTTGCGCGAATCTGTCAAAAATAGTCAAAATTAATCAAAATTAAGTATAAAATTAACTAAATTCACCATGTTCATATTTTTAACATGATTTAATTATTTTATAATATTTAATTACTTTTCGACAAGAATTTAACCGGATTTGCATGAATTTAAGTAAAAATGGGTATGAAAAAATATATAAATTTTTGTGTTTCCAGTGAGCCCAATATTAATCACTGAATGATTTAAAATGAGGCGGAAAGGCCTCTATTTATAGTTGAGCGTCCTCAAAATCAACAGTACAAATCAAAGTACATTAACGGCTAAGATTAAAAGCTATCTACGAATCAAATCTCTAAGATACATAATTGTATCTTCTAAAGATTACATATCATATCTAAGATTACATATTTTAGAAGATCACATTCCATATTTGCCAAGCTTTGTAGATAGGCCTTCAATCTTTCCAAGTAATGGGCCAGTCTAGTTAGGTCAAATGTCCTCCCTTAAACATGATAGTTCACACAAGTGTGCCATAGTTGCGGGCTCTCATGCGCAACCCATGGCATTCTCCCCCACCTGTTCTAGCGACGCCCTCATCGCGTCCTCATCATGGTATTGGTTTATCTTTCCTTAGAACTGCCACAATGCCTCGGGAAGTTCCCAACTCGCTTCACTATCAGCAAGTCCCTTCCATCGAACTTAGTATTCATGTCATGGCCAATAGTACTTTCGTCTGATCACTTGATCTGCCTCAATGATTTCAACTTCACGATCATAGGAGACCTTTACCCCCATTGCTGCTCATTCGGACTTGCCTCGTTTTGGGTCCTCTTGATCCTCATAGAATATCTTAAGCATGCTCACATGAAAGACTGGGTGGATTTTGAGTTTTGTCGACAACTCAAGCTTGTAGGCCATTTTGTCTACTCTCTTCATAACTCGAAAGAATCCATCATACTGTCGCACAAGTCCCTTATGCAAACCATTATGTCGCAAAATCAAGTGTAGTTTAGCAAGGACTAAATCACCAACTTGAAATTGCACATCCTTTTGATTCTAATATTCCCACTTCTTATTGCGCTTACTTGCCTTATGTAGACAAGCTTTAGCCAAGTCATTTTTCTCTTGCCAATCCTTTGCAAATCGGTAAACTGCTGGATTTGGTCCTGTATAATGGGTCACAAACTTGAACGGGCTTTGATTCGTAGCCCCACTTCGTTGTAAGTTTTATGAAAATTGGGCCATATCCAACAACCTTGGCCAGTCCCTTTGTGTGGCAGTCATATAGTGCTGAAGATATGTCTTCAACAAGACATTCACTCGTTCATTTTGCCTATCAGTTTTCAAATGCATGCCAATGGAAAAGCTCAAGTCTGAGCCCATCAACTTGAATAACTCCATTTCGATTTGACCATTGAATCGCCCATCTCGATTACTGATGATAGATAATGGAACTCCCTAATATTTCACCATGTGTCTAAGGAAAAAACGAGCTGCCTCCTCAGTAGGGCACTCTTTTGTAGCTGGAATGAATGTTGCATACTTCAAAAAACCTGTCCATCACAACAAGAATACTTGCAAACCCATCAGACTTAGGCAAACCAATAATAAAATCCATGGAAACACTCTCCCATAGTCTTTCTAGAATGAGCAAGGGTTGTAGCAAATCAGCCGGAGTCTTTAACTCAGTCTTGTCTTGCTAGCATACTAGGCAAGTTTTCACATAGGTTTCCACATCATCACCCATGTGAGGCCAAAAGTAATGATCCTCCACAAGGGCCAAGATGCGGTGCATTCCTGGATGGCTTGCTTATCTCGAGTCATGGCACTCCTTCATGACTTGCGTAATTTCCCATAATGAGGCACATAAAGACAATGCCCATGAGTGTATAACAACTCCCCCTCAAGCCAAAATCTCCTCGTTTTCCCCTCATTGGCAAGCTCGATCAAGTTTTTGGTTGTGGGATCATGGGACAATCCCTCTCGAATGCACTCTAATAAGGAACCATCATGTTGGCTAATTTTCGCAAACTCCATCTTTTGGCTAAGTGCATTAGCCATAGTGTTGGCATTCCCTGGCTTATACTCCATCGTGAAATCAAACTTTCCTAGGAAAACCTGCCAACGAGCCTATTTGGGAGATAACTTTTTTTGGGTTAGAAAATAACTATTGGCAACAGTATCAGTAAAGACCACGAACCTAAAACCCAATAAATAATGCCTCTATGTGCGCAAGCAATTCACCACAATAGTTATCTCCTTTTCTTGGACTTGTACCTCCGTTCTATCTTATTAAGCTTTCAACTTTTGACAGTAATTGGGTGCCTATCTTGCATCAGTACACCCCCAATGGCATAATCTGATGCATATGTGTGTACCTATATGGTTTTGAATAATCCAACAAAGCAAGTACGTGCTTTTTCGTCATCACTTGCTTCAGTTGGTTAAAAGCTTTCTCACATTAAGGATCTTAATCCCATACATTACCCTTTTTCAACATGTCCATCAAGGGTGTGATAATTTTGGAATAGCCTTCGATGAAATGTTGATAGTAATTCAGCAACCCAAGGAAAGATCTCAACTTCGTCACATTGGTTGGTGGCTCTCACTCAACAATAGCCTAATTTTTTCATTCATCCATCCAGATATTGCCACCTCCCACAATGTGGCCTAGAAAGGGCACCTCTCGTTGGGCAAATTAGCATTTCTCCTCTTTGACGAATAACTCATTTTCCCTCAAAGTTTGCAACATCTTCCTCAAATATTCCACATTCTCCTTAAGCGAATTACTGTACACCATAATATCATCAAGCTAAACAACCAGAAAATGATCTAGGAAGGGTTGAAGTACCTTATTCATTAGGGTGCAGAATGTAGCTAGGGCATTCATGAGTCTGAAGGGCATCACAAGAAACTAATACGAACCATACCACGTTACACAAGCTGTCTTTGGCTCGTCCCCCTCGGCTATTCGAACTTGATGGTACCCCAATCTCAAATCCAACTTGGTGAACGATCTTGCACTAGCAAGCTAATCAAACAAGGCTGTAATAAGGGGAATAGGGTACCTATTCTTCACAGTGCTCTTGTTTAAAGCCCGATATGTAACATCCCGAAATAGGGCCTAAACAAAATAGTGGTTGCAAAACCACAAATCTAAGGTCAAAAAAATTATTTTGATTAAGTTTTAAGGTTTATTCATTGATTGAATAATTGTGTGAAAATTTCGTGAAGAAATTTTATGTATAAGTGCCTAATTTGATAATTAGGACTAAATTGTAAAATTAGCAAAATGTGTGTTCTAGATAATAAAGGGGATTTAATTGAAATGGGTTCTTAAATTGGAGGTCCTTATTTAGAATTAGACCATTATATTTAAGTTTGGACAAAAATGGGCAAGAATAGGACAGATTTGAAAGAAAAGCCTTTAACGGCATTTTGGTCATTTAGTAATTAAAAGAATTAAAAAGGGAAAATAAAGCCAAAATTGGTCCATCTTCTTCATGAAGGCCGAATATAGCATGGGGGAATCCATGTTTAGGGTTTCCAAGCTGTCCAAACTCAATACTAAGTCTGTTTTAGCTTCGTTTTTAATGTTCTTTACGTTTTCAGAGTCTTTGTAACTTGATTTAGCTTATTTTAGCAATAATTCATGCTAGGGTTCATATTTGGAAAAATACCCATAGATTAAATGTGTTTATTTTGAGGTTTTATGGTAGAATATGAAGCTTGAAATTATGTTAAACAACTTTTGCTAAGCGATTTTAACTGAAAACGAGTAAAACGACATAATCGATAAAAATACCAAATGTTCATAAGTACATGATAGAGTGGGAATTTGATGTTTCCATAGAAGGGAAAAATGTTCAGCGTGTCCTAAAACATAAGAAAAATGGATAAATTTTAATTTCTGAGCCTAGGGGAAAAATCGTAATTCTGCAAAGGTTTAGGGGCAAAATTGTAATTTTTCCAAAGTTTGAGTTAGGGAATGTTTTGAATAGTACATTAGTTAAATAAGTGAAATATGATGTTTTAGATCCCAAAAAGTGAGATTTGGACCTAGAAGGGAGAAAAATCAAAAATTGGGAAAGTTGGTAAAATGATCGTTTTAGTATCGAGGTAAGTTTATATGTTTAATAAGCATTTAATTATGCATATTTGAATGATAAATTGATATTTTGGCCATAAATACTTTAGTATTGAGTTTCAGATATAATGATTAATGTTCGATAATAATTCGATATTGGAAAGAGAACTTGTATAATTTATATGTAGGACCATATTTTGTATTATGGCTTTGTATGATAACAAGAAAGTATTGACTAGCATAGTTTGATGAGAATAAGTTAAGTTGATGATCTGATGAGATTGAGAATGCAAGTATGTAAGTTGAGTAGCATTTTATTATTATGCAATTATTATTATTAGTATTGTTATTATTGAGTTATGCGACTAACCTTGAGAATTTGAGCAAGTATGTTTTAGCTATGACTTGACAAGGCATTGATATCTCAAAGTCCATGGTTGTACCATGGTAATTAAGAAAGAATTGATGGAAAAGTCCATGTTCATAACATGGTATTTAAGGAGGAAGTGACGGTTAAGGATACCATGTAAGACCATGTCAAGACATGGCATTGGTAAGGCAAGGATCCCGTGTAAAACCATGTCAAGACATGGCATCGACATTGATTAAGGACTCCATGTAAGACCACATCAAGATGTGGCATTGGCACTAAGACATGGATACCATGTAAGACCATGTCAAGACATGGCATTGGTAAGACAAGGAAACCATGTAAGACCATATTTGGAACATGGCATTTGGTAAGATAAGGATATCATGTAAGACCATGCCAAGGCATGGCATTGATAAGTTCTATAAGGCAAGGAAATCATGTAAGACCCTGTCAAGACATGGCATTGATGAGTTACTATAAGGCAAAGGTCCCATGTAAGACCATTCCAAGGCATGGCATTGGTGAGTTCATAAGGCAAGGATACCACGTAAGACCATGTCAAGACATGGCAATGGTAAGTTCAAAAAGGAAAAGGTTCTCGAGTAATCCAAATAGTAAGTCAAAGAAACGACAAGGTGAGAACATGAAGAAAGAGTACAGGTATGCATTTAAGGCTTATTTAATATTGAGATTGTAAGTAATTGAGATTATCAAGTATTAAGTAAGTGATGAGTTTTCAGTTATGCTTGTGACACTTTATGACTTGATTGGCAATATGCCTATATTATGGAAGAGTATTCAAGTGTTAAGTGAGATGTTGCAGGTATGTGAGTAAGCTATTAAGTAAGGTGCCTTTTGTATTCTGAGCCTTTGGTAAGGTGACCGATGAGTAAGATGGGAAAGTAATAACTAAACATTATTTAAGCAAATTATGACAGCATAATAGTAAGCTAAATTGATTGCTAATGCTTATTATTTTACATCTGAACTTACTAAGCTTTATAAGCTTACTTCTTTCACTTTCCCATGTTTCAGAGTACTTAAAGGCAAGCTCAGGTTGGAGGTCATCGGAGATCACTTCGCACTATTTACTATCAAGTTACCAAATGGGTATCTTCGTTTACAAACGTTCTAGTTTATGTCATGTATAGGGACTTAATCATTTTGTGTGTATGTCCTTATGATATGGCTAAAGAATGGTATGTAAATATTTGATAATGATTAGCTATTGAAATGGCTAATGAAGAACATGTTTCGGTGTTATGTATGCCTAAATGGTAGTTAATACAAAGAAATCATGAAAAAGTGAAATTAACATTAAAACAATATTGAATAGCAGCAGTGACGTGGTCTTGAAAAATCACCAAGAATAGTAGAAATTGAACTAGGTGACAATAAGATATAGAATTAAATATTATTGAGTCTATTTTCATATGAAAGAAACAGAGTAAGCAAAAGAAGTGTATATTAAGAAATATTTGATTTTTAGTGAGATAGGGTTAGAGCAATTTCTGAATCCCCTATTCTTAATTTATAAATTCACTAAAAATTGTAAAAAAAGAATTAGGAGTTATAGTTTATATTTCTAGATTCCTTAGTGAATCGAATTTTAAGAGAAGCAAATGGAATGGTTAGTTGAATTCTGTACAGGGAGAAAATTGATCCATAGTGAGGAGAGGTCAGAGTAGTCAAATAGTGCAACAGGGGAAACTTTAACTAATAAACTTACTAATTGGCTAGACAAAAAATTCTTGAAAAACATTAGTAAGAAGATATATGAGTCTAGTTTCTAGGAAAATTCACGAATTTAAATTTTGAGTTTTGTGACTCGAATTATGATTTATTTAGTGACAATGGCATAGGTGGGCAGTTTTATAAGGAATAATGAAATAAATTGTTTTGATTTGTCTAAGTATTCAAAAAAATTTTAATGTTCCCGGTTTGGACCCGAACCGTTTCAATTGCATATTTTAGGGTCTCGAGGGCCCATTTTAGGGACATATTGAATGAATGTAAATAAATTAATTTTAAAAGCAAATTTTATGCCCCAAATTAGTAAGTTAAGTCAGGTAACGCCTCGTGTTCGACTTCGGCAATGGTCTCCGGTAAGGTGTGTTACATTTATTGGTATCAGAGAAAAGGTTTAGTTGGTTCTCGAAATATTCTGTATGAGTAAGAGTCTAGATATACATGCCATATTGAACTATGATAGTGTGACGACTCTCGACCTAGATATAAAATGTTTTATCTGACAGGTGCGCACTCCAACCGAGCTAAGTTTGATAATACAAACAGTATGTTTATGATGAGTTGAGGCTCATAAAATGTAGGAATAATGATTCATGATGTTTATGTGATAATGAATAAATCGTGAATAAGAATTGTTTGGGAAATATGAAAGATGAGATAAGATGAAAGGAAAGTTTATATTGAGATAAATGTTAATGTTAAATTGGAATTTGTATGATGCTATATGTATAACTAAAGAAGTTATGTAAATGCTATGAGTAATTTTACTTGAGATTTATGAATGCATGTATAAGTGCACTAATTTGCATAAGATGATCATGAAGTCATTGTATTATGAACGTGCATGTTAAGTTGCTTGAAGCAAATTGTATAATTGTGATAATAGTTTAATATGATGAGTGTTAACTTATATGCATGAGTATGTAAGAGGTAAGTCAGAGGTGTTACAACCTCACCCCCCTTATCAGCAAGGTAATTCAGAATGAGATTTCATGAAATTCAGATTAAATAGGCTAAAGTGGAAAACTAAAGAGTTCAGTGACAGATTTATTGACAATGTAATCAGAGTCGAGAATGATTTAGCAAATGAACACAGTTGTAGAAAGGATGCCAGGTTAATAATAAAATCATCCGGATAACTGAAATGCCACAGTAAAAGAAAGGTCAGGCTTAGCTAATGCACTCATTCAAGTATGATGTGTAAGTTTTCTACTTCAGCGTGCAGATGGAAGGTTAACTGTAAGATCTGTATGATGTTAGTTATCTGTATTGTTAACTATTGCTTAATGAAAGTAAAGGAAAATTTTATGGCTTCTGTCATAGTTGTTCCCAGTGCTTGTGAGTATTATCCTTTCCTTTTGGAAATTTTCTGAGATGCTATTGAAACCTTAACTGTTCTACATGAGATGTGGTTACCAGGAATTCTGTGTAGCTCTATGTTCTGAGATTTTATTATCTCGATTTTATTAATAAATTACTATTTAAAGTATCAGCCATGAGACATTAGCAGAAAATGCTCTATTGATGAAAATGGTTTCTTCTTATTATGAGTATGTTTATGATGATTACGAGTTTGGGCCTGATAATCAAAGTACAGAGGTATAGTTATCAAAGGTATAAAGATTCTGCTTTTGCACTGGTTGTTATTGAAATTTGTGTTTAAATCTCTCAGATGATCAGGATGTTTTATTTTCACCCGGGACATTATTTACTAAAGTAATTGGGAAGCCAGTCTTATTATGGCATTATGATTTTTGAGTAGTATGAGTATTGTGGCCTCAGTGTAGTTCAGTTCAGACATGTGTATTGATTTTCATTTTTCGCATAATCTTGATATATATATCAGTGAGTTAAAGACCGAATGCTATGTTCTTTCGAGTTATGCAGTAATAATGATTTGTGATTAGCTCTTTGAAGAAATCATGATAGAATGTATGTTTGAGATATCATGACATCATAGAAAATAACAGTTTTTGAAAAGTTATTGTCTTTTAGTTGAGACTGATTCAGTTGAGCAGTTGATTGAGTTATATGTATGTTTGAATTATTCATGGCTTCAGAGGTAAATGCTGATTTTTCATGTATAAATAGATAAATGACCCGAGTAAATAGTACATATTCTAGAGGTTATGGTACAGAGTTGTATACGCATATCAGAATGGTTGCATCAGAGGTATATTTTTGCAAATCCAAGTTGTCTGATTGTTAAAGTTCTCATTGTATGAAGTTTAGTTTGGCTTGAATTCATGCTAATAAAGTATAAACAGTTGAAGATATTGACAATTAAAGTATCCATTATGATTCAGCTTGGTTTGAATAAAGAGTTTATGGTTTCTAGAAATGTGTTAATGAGAAATCAAGAGATTTTACAATAGTTATGATGCCTAGCACAGTGATAATTATTTGATTATTTGAGAAGTACAGAGTTGGATGATAACTTGAGCTAGTTATACTAGTAAGAGTGTAAAATGTTATGTACTAGACTTTGAATCCGATACCTAAACTTTTAGAGAGTTAAAGTTTATTTTCAAGTACTTCAGAAGCTATTACAGTTAGCATTGATGTTTGTGTGAAAATGTGAGGGTATTTCGAAGAATTGTGCAACAGAATTAGCATTATCACCGAAAGGTTAAATGAGCTATGGTTGATTGCTCGAAGAAGTTTGTGTATTCTTCTCAGTACTAATGAGTTTTTCTACTCAAGGATTATCTGAGTTATTCATTTTGAGGTTGTCAATTCATTCAGAGTGTAAATTTTAGTTTTTATGGTTGGAAATCCAGGGTTGCACCGTAACTTTAGAAGAAAGCTACAGTAAGTTTTGACCATGAGATTGCTAAATGTTACTGCATGTCACCTTTGTACTGATAGTTGAATTGAGGAAGAGAAATTCACAGAATTAAATTGAGCAGAAAGGATTAGAGGAAAGTGAAAATTAATTACAAAAATCAGAGACAGATTATCAAAAATTGTATACAAAATCGAAAGGTAAGAATATTGACACTCAAAAGAGAAACAAGTATTTTTTTTAAAGTACCTTAGTGGCAAAAAATTTCCATTTTGGTAAGAGTTAGTTGCGTTTCATCAAAGAGTATGAGGTTAATGATAAAATAAGGTCAGTTCCTTATCAGTAGGTATTCTAGTTTAGAGCCTTAGTTTAAGAAGTAAAATGTTGGGTATGCCAAGGCTGAATGAGAATTTGACAGTGTTGCTGGAAATCAATTTCAAATCCATTTGTAGGTAAGATTTTCGAGGACGAAAATTCCTAAAGAGGGGAGAAATGTAACATCCTGAAATAGGGCCTAAACAGAATAATGGTTGCGAAACCATGAAGTCAAGGTCAAAAAAAATTATTCCAATTAAGTTTTAAGGTTTATTCATTGATTGAATAATTGTGTGAAAATTTCGTGAAGAAATTTTAAGTATAAGTGCCTAATTTGATAATTAGGAGTAAATTGTAAAATTAGCAAAATGTGTGTTCTAGATAATAAATCGGATTTAATTGAAATGAGTTCTTAAAGTGGAGGTCCGTATTTAGTAATTAGACCATTATATATGGGCAAGAATAGCACAAATTTGAAAGAAAAGCCTTTAAGGGTATTTTGGTCATTTAGTAATTAAAAGAATTAAAAAGGGAAAATAAAGCCAAAATTAGTCCATCTTCTTTATGGAGGCTGAATATAGCATGGGGGAAGCCATGTTTAGGGTTTCCAACCTTTCCAAGCTTAATATTAAGTCCATTCTAGCCTCATTTTTAATGTTCTTTACGTTTTTAGAGTCCCGGTAACTTGATTTAGCTTATTCTAGCAATAATTCATGCTAGGGTTCATATTTGGAAAAATACCCATAGGTTAAATGTGTTTATTTTGATGTTGTATAGTAGAATATGAAGATTGAAACTATGTTAAACAACATTTGCTAAGCGATTTTAACTGAAAACACGTAAAATGACATAGTCGGTAAAAATATCTAATGTTCATAAGTACATGATAGAGTGGGAATTTGATGTTGCCATAGAAAGGAAAAATGTTCAGCGTGTCATAAAACATAATAAAAAATGGATAAATTCTAATTTCCAAGCCTAGGGGCAAAATCATAATTTTACAAAGGTTTAGGGGCAAATTTGTAAGTTTTCCAAAGTTTGAGTTAGGGAATGTTTTGAATAGTACATTAATTAAATAAGTGAAATATGATGTTTTAGATCCCGGAAAGTGAGATTTGGACCTAGAACGGGAGAAAAATCGAAAATTGAGAAAGTTGGTAAAATGGTCGTTTTGGTTTTGAGGTAAGTTCATATGTTTAATAAGCATTTAATTATGCATATTTGAATGATAAATTGATATTTTGGCCATAAATACTTTGATATTGAGTTTCAGATATAATGATTAACGTTCGATAATAATTCGATATTGGAAAAAGAACTTGTATAATTTATATGTAAGACCATATTTTGTATTATGGCTTTGTATGATAACAAGAAAGTATTGACTAGCATAGTTTGATGAGAATACGTTAAGTTGATGATATGATGAGAATGAGAATGTAAGTATGTAAGTTGAGTAGCATTTTATTATTATGCAATTATTGTTATTAGTATTGTTATTATTGAGTTATGCGACTAACCTTGAGAATTTGAGCAAGTATGTTTCAGCTATGACTTGACAAGGCATTGATATCTCAAAATCCATGGTTGTACCATGGCAATTAAGGAAGAATTGACAGAAAAGTCCATGTTCATAACATGGCATTTAAGGAGGGATTGACGGTTAAGGATACCATGTAAGACTATTTCAAGACATGGCATTGGTAAGGCAAGGATCCCGTGTAAGACCATGTCAAGGCATGTCATCGGCATTGATTAAGGACTCCTTGTAAGACCACATCAAGATGTGGCATTGGCACTAAGATAAGGATACCATGTAAGACCATGTCAAGACATGGCATTGGTAAGACAAGGATACCATGTAAGACCATGTTTGAAACATGACATTTGGTAATATAAGGATATCATGTAAGACCATGCCAAGGCGTGGCATTGATAAGTTCTATAAGGCAAGGAAATCATGTAAGACCATGTTAAGACATGGCATTGATGAGTTACTATAAGGCAAAAGTCCCATGTAAGACCATGCCAAGGCATGGCATTGGTGAGTTCATAAGGCAAGGATACCACGTAAGGCCATGTCAAGACATGGCAATGGTAAGTTCAAAAAGGAAAAGGTTCCCGAGTAATCCAAACGGTAAGTCAAAGAAACGACAAGGTGGGAACATGAAGAAAGAGTGCAGGTATGCTTTTAAGGCTTATTTAATATTGACATTGTAAGTAATTGAGATTATCAAGTATTAAGTAAGTGATGAGTTTTCAGTTATGCTTGTGACACTTTATGACTTGATTGGCAATATGCCTATATTATGAAAGAGTACTCATGTGTTGAGTGAGATGTTGCAGGTATGTAAGCAAGCTATTAAGTAAGGTGCCTTTTTTATTCTGAGCCTTTGGTAAGGTTAACGATGAGTAAGATGGGAAAGTAATAACTAAACATTATTTAAGCAAATTATGACAGCATAGTAGTAAGCTAAATTGATTGCTAATGCTTATTATTTTACATGTGAACTTACTAAGCTGTATAAGCTTACTTCTTTCACTTTCCCATGTTTCAGTGTACTTAAAAGCAAGCTCGGGTTGGAGGTCGTAGGAGATCACTTCACACTATCGACTATCAAGTTACCAAATGGGTATATTAGTTTACAAACATTCTAGTTTATGACATGTATAGGGACTTAACCATTTTGTGTGTTTGTCCTTATGATATGGCTAAAGAATGGTATGTAAATATTTGATAATGATTAGCTATTGAAATGGCTAATGAAGAACATGTTTCGGTGTTATGTATGCCTAAATGGTAGTTAATACAAAGAAATCATGAAAAAGTGAAATTAGCATTAAAATAGTATTGAACAGCAGCAGTGACGTGACCTTGAAAGATCATAAAGAATAGTAGAAATTGATTTTGGTGATGAATGAGATATAGAATTAAAGATTATTGAGTCTATTTTCATATGAAAGAAACAGAGTAAGCAAAAGAAGTTTATATTAAGAGATATTTGAATTTTAGTGAGACAGGGTCAAAGCAATTTTTGAATCCCCTGTTCTGACTTTATAAATTCACTAAAAATTGTAAAAAAAGAATTAGGAGTTATAGTTTATATTTCTAGATTCCTTAGAGAATCTATGTTCAAGAGAAACAATCGTCATGGTTATTTGAATCTGTAGAGGAAGAAAATTGATTCATAGTGAGGAGAGGTCAGAGTAGTCAAGCAGTGCAACAGGGAAAACTTTAACTAATAAACTGTACTAATTGGCTAGACCAAAAATTCTGGAAAAAAATTAGTAAGAAGATATATGAGTCTAGTTTCAGAGAAAATTTACAAATTTAAATTTTGAGTTTTGTGACTCGAGTTATGATTTCTTTAGTGACAATGATGCAAGTGAGCAGTTTTATAAGGAATAATGAAATAAATTGTTTTGATTTGTCTAAGATTCGGAAAATTTTTAATGTTCCCGATTTGGTCCCGAACCGTTTCAATTGCATGTTTTAGGGTTTCGAGGGCCCTTTTTAGGGATATATTGAATGAATGTAAATAAATTAATTTTAAAAGCAAATTTTATGCCCTGAATTAGTAAGTTAAGTCAGGTAACGCCTCATGCTCGACTTCGGCGACGATCTCGGGTAATGGGTGTTACACGATAATCGATGCACAACCTCGATGACCCATCATGTTTCTTTTGAAACAACACTGGTGCACTAAACGAAGATTTTGATGGCTTATTGAATCCCACATCTAATAGATCCTTCAACTAATTCTGCAACTCTTCTAATTACGGCGAAAACATACGATATGGGGCCCTTGCTGGTGGTTCCATGTTGGGCACAAACTCGATGCTATGGTCTACCTCCCTCATTGGTGGTAATTCCTTCAACAACTCGATAGGCATCACATCTTGAAAAGACTATAATAACTGGAGCACTTCCTTCAGGTTCTCACAAATGGACTTATCGGCTTCCTCGACCCTCAAGGTGGCTAAATAGGAGACTTCATTTCTCCATACTCCTTTAGCGAATTGGATTGTCGATAATGTTTTTCCCTCCATGCTTCCTTTCCTTGTAATTCTCACCATACATTGATGGCTCAAATCCGAAATCACCATGTAATTACTAGAAGGAAAAATAAATGCATTAACCCGACCAAGGAAACTCAATCGAACCACAAAATCATAGTCATCAAGTGGTATTACCTTAATGATCGCATTACTGGTCTAATCGCCAAGTTGGAGATCCACTCCCTTTGCAACCCCTTTTATTAGAACACTTTCTGAGTTCACTGTTTTGATCCAATGTAACACCCTTAACCCGTATCTGTTGCCAGAACAGGGTTACGGAGCATTACCGGAGTTTACATTTTAGAACTATAAAAAATTTTAAAACATTTAATTTATATAATCAATCACAACCTTTAAAAACCTAAAATCTGTATAATCGTACTTCCATAATCGAGCCAGGAATCATAACCGTAATAGATGTAATTATTTCTGACCAATGAATATCCTTTATAGATGAATCATGTTTGATAGATTAAACAATAGGAATGATAAAAAAAGTGGAGATAATGAAGTCCAAGATGTGAAGCTATATTGAATTTCATATAATACAACCCGTATTGAATGATAAAGAGCTCGATGATATCCTAGAGAAAAATCCAGAAGAAGAATATCACCTATACACACTGGAAACAGTTGTGATAGAGACAATATAAATTGCATATATGTAATTCAGAGCATCAACAAGTAGAAGTAGAAAATAGCATCATATGAGTCTTATCATCAAGTCTTCTATCGAACATAATAGATTAGAAAACCAAAGAAAGATAGAGTGATGCCGATCATCAATCAACCTGACTAACAATAATTTTGCCTAGTATTATGATTACCTAGCCTTTTTATATGATAAGAATCACATCTGAAAATGAACAGTTAAATATATCTCTGAGAATAAAAGAACATGTAGAATGCCCAGAGGAGATCGCTGTAAAATACTCAACTATAACAATTGCCTTAAAATATCTTTGCAATTCAAACATTATTCCACTAACTACTATAGTCATCAATGATCCCGCATTATCCCATTCACTAAAGAAATCAATTCAGAATAAATTCCGATTAACTCATTCTTTAGATACCATACCTAAATAAATCGATTAGTCAAGATTAACTTCTTCATTAACAACGACATCGCGTAATCCAAATGATCTTCAGAAAAAATCTGATATCTCTTTTAAAACCGTCTTTACTTACTAACCCATTCTCAACTCTGACCACATTATTAGTCATTCAGGCACTGAACTCTTCGGTTTCACACTTGTGAACTTAATCAATAAAAATCTTGTGAATTTCATTGTATAAGACGTACAGGTGAGGAAGTGAAGGTTGTAAAGCCTCAAATTTTTTACTCTCACATATACACATATAACATGACATTCATCATCAACATAATATTATGAACTTTTACTCATACCTTTATGAGTTCTGACTCATGATAATTAACACTTTTACTCAGATACTTGAGTATCGCTTTCAGCATTATTAGAATTAGCTCAGTTGGAAAGCATCTCTGTCTAAAATGAAACAAATCATATTAGCGTCAGGAGATATCACACTATCACAGGTTATATAATGGCATATATTTCAAGACTTCACACATACTATGTTTAGTCCGACAACCAACTAAACTGTAGCTTTGACACTAATAAATGTAACACCCTTAACCCGTATCTATTGCTGGAACAGGGTTACAGAGCATTACCGGAGTTTACATTTCATAACTATCAAAAATTTTGAAACATTTAATTTATATCATCAATTTCAAGAAAATTAATCAATAGCATACATATTGTCCCTTATACGAGCCCTCGAGGCCTAAAAACACATTAGAAACAAACCGAGACTAAATCAGAAACATATAGAAATTTCAGGGAAAAGATGAAAATTGACAAACTACAGGGGTTACATGGGCTTGTGGCCAGGTCATGTAACTCACACGGCTAAAAGACACTGATAAACCGTAATTTATACATATTTTTATCCCATGCTTAACACATTTATGAATGAATTATCCTTAGATTTGGTGAATTTGATGCTCCTAATCCTTTAATTTCATGTTTTATACTTAGGAGAGAATAGGAGAGCAAAAAGAACAAGAAATGGGCCAAAAACGGAAAAAATGAGTCGACGTGGGAAAACAACACGGCTTGGACTTCCTCACATGGGCAGAACACATGCCCATTCCATTCTAACAGGCTCGACCATGGCCTAAAACAACCTTAGCACGGGCGTGTTGATCTCTCAACCTCGATCACAGCCTAAAGTAATCACACACAGGTGTGTCCCTGCCGAGCCCTAGTTAAGTTCTATTCGAAAAAAGGCAAGTTTGAGGGCTTTTAGGCATTCTAAAGCCTATTTAAACACCCTAGAGGAGGACAAAAAGGAAGGAGAATAGGGAGCAAGGAATTACTCCAAGAAGCCGATTGATCCATTTCAGAAGTCGGATTCATCATCAAGACTGAAGATCTCTCATCAATTCTCCTTCAGGAGTTTTGGGTTTTCTTTATGTTTTGTATTCTTTATTCTTCTGAGATGTTTTCCTATTTAGTTATGAACTAAATCCCCTAAATACCTAAGGGGGATGAAACCTAAGACGAATCTTGTTATTATTTTCTGAATTGTATGATAAACATTTGACTTGTTCTTAATTATGTGTTCTTAATTCTTGTTTTCGTATTTCAGGATATCGATTCAATTTAATGCTCTTAGTTGGAGGATGAATAGTCCCTATATAAGAGTGACTTTGTCATAATTAAGCGGAGTTGATTGCACGCCTAGAGATAAGGTGACAAGATTTTGCCGTAAATGGGTCTGTTCACACAAGCTGTCAGTCAAGATATAGCTACACAGTGATGCTCACACAAGTTGTAAAGTAACCACAACACATGTCAAAAACTCAGCCACTGGTGGGATGTACGAGACCAACACCCAAAACATGATAATCCCTAATGACATGTCATTTGTATCTTAAATATTCCTAAGGTTCAAACGAGACTCGATAGTCATCGTGCGTCGTTGAATTTTCTTCATTTCATTATAAGCTAAATTGTATACTAACATATATATATCAATTCATTTTCAATAAAATTTCATATAATAACATTCAATTTAATCAATATTATACATAGTATAGTTCATACGAACTTACCTAGCTAAATTGCAGAAATACCAAAGTTTAGGGGCATTTTGGTAATTTTTTATTTTCCTCAATTTTTCACCCGATCTTGATCTAAATTAATAATTTCATTCAATATGTTAATTTACACAATAAAATAATTCATTTCATACAATTTGGTATTTTTTACATTTTAACAAAATTACCCTTAAAGTTTTACTTTTATTTAATTTAGTCCCTAAGCCCAAAACATGCAAATTAACCATTTTTAACCTAAATTGAGCTTAGCTGAATGTTCATGGTATCCAAAACAGCCCATTTATGCAACAATTTCACATTAAATTCTTGTACGTTTATTAATTTAACAAATTAGTCCTTAATCAAAAAATTCATCAAAATCACTTAACAAAATACTTTTAAATATAAATCAACATTCCAAATTCATAATCTAACATAAAAAATCACAAGATTCATCAATGGTAACATTAAAAATCTTCAATAGTTTCAAAATCGAAGGTACGGGCTAGCTGGACCTAGTTGCAATGATCTCAAGAACATAAAAATTACAAGAAATTGATAGTTTATGGGCTTACATGCAAGGAGTTTGCTTAAGCAAAATTTTCAAGCTTCCATGGCTCTTCCTTGCTGTAAATTTCAATTGAAAGATGAAACAAAAAGATGACCACTTTGTTTTCTTTATTTAATAAATCTTTAATTGCCTAATTACCAAATTACCCTACCTAACTTTAAAATTTTCATAATTACCAAGCCATGCACATCCACTAACTCATTTAATGGTCTAATTACCATATAAGGACCTCCACTTTAAAGATGAACATAACTTTTACACTTTACGCGATTTAGTCCTTTTTGCTTAATTAACTATCAAAACGATAAAATTTTTCAACGAAACTTTAATACCACCTTAATTACACTCCATAAATATTTATAAAAACATTTACAACTTGGTTTATAGAAACGAGGTCCCGATACTACATTTTTTAAAACCACTTGACTTTAGGGTCATACCACATGAACTTGATAAATCGCTTATAAAACAAAAATCACAATATCAAAAACCTTTTTAAAATCACAATTAACTTGCAAATATTAAATATAAGATTTACAAACTTACTCGTCATATCTGGTAGCCCCAAAACCACTATTTTTAACACCACTGAAAAATGTGCTGTTACAACTCTCCCCCTTACGAAAATTTCGTCCTCGAAATTTCTCACCTGATACATGCTATTAAGTCTAGTCTTTCTTCCACCTTTTCAATCAAATTCTATAAAAATCAATCATAACTCATATTGACTCCGAACTCATATCAGAAGTCATTTTAGAACTTGATACTATACCCAAACGTAACTGAGTAGCTTTGTTGTTCTCTTGTTATAACATGTAACACCCCTCACCCGTATTCAATGCCAAAATAGGGTAACGGAGCATTACCGAACTTACAAAACATTAAAACATCTATTTAGCATACATTTTCTCAATTCAACCATTCATCATTCGATCTCAATCAATTTGTCCCTATTATAAGCCTATAAATCCCTAAACATGCTTTGGGAGTGGTTCGGGACTAAACCGATAATTTAAGAAACTTTCACGAAACATAGAAAATTTTCTCAAAACAGGGGACGCATGCCTGTGAGGCCAAGTCGTGTGTCTCACACGATCACCAGACACACCCGTGTCATAGGCCGTATGGGTATTCGAAATGGGAACACATGGTCGTGTCCCAGCCCTTGTCTAACCTCATGTAACTCATTGACTTAGGTCACACGGCCAACACACATGCCCGTGTGGCTAGCCCGTGTGCCTTAAAAATGGCCATACATAACCGTGTGCCAGCCTGTGTACTAGGCCGTGTCAAACCTGTAGGGTATACTGACTTATACCACACGGCCAAATTACACGCCCGTGTGTGAGACCGTGTGGAGCACACTGACTTGTTTTCAAATTCAACACCAGGGGACACACGGCCGTGTAACATGACTATGTGTTACACACGGCTGAGACACACACCCGTGTCTCTGTCATGTGGACAAAAATAGGCTATTTACCAAGCTATTTTGCTACCCATTTTGCACATACCTATTCAAGCTCAAATGGTACCATTTCAAGACACTAATATGCATCAAAATACCATCAACCAATGTTCAAATCATACTATTTCTTTACCATAAACACCAATCACAAATATGCTACAATTTTTCATCTAATTTCATACCTAAATTCACATATACAATTCAACTAACTATACCTTTCCAATCATGCATTATCATGTACCAATTCACAAGCATAAAGCTTCCCAAATATCAATCCTTTATCATTCAAATTACCTAATATCATTAAGCATCATAAATCCAACTTCAAACATACAATATAAGTCAATTACCATACTCAAAACAAAACCATTTTCACATTTATAAACATCATTAAATTCATCACCACAAGCCAACTCATGTGGCCAAAATACATTTTCATCACATACTAAAATTACACAAGCCTATACATGTCATATACCAAATATACACACTTCAAAAGTACCAAAATATATGTTCAATAGTACAATAAAGTCCTTGACGATCCCCATATCTGAGCTAGCTTCGAAGAACTATAAAACATTGAAAATTAAACAAAGTAAGCTATAAATCTTAGTAAGTTCGTATGTAAATATGAAATAATATCAACAATCATTAGCACTTCAAAATGGATAACATAATTAACATTTAAAACATCAATCAATGAGCTAACATAAAGTTTAACCATATCGAACTCATAAGTCTTCAACTTCTTCTAACTCGTTACCTGAATCGTTTTCAGCACATACCTATACCGATACATATCTAATTATCACCAAGTCTCTTACCAAATCACTTTGAGCTTATAATTGTTTACGATACAAATACTTTGATTTTCTGATGCCATAGTCCATCTATAGTCTTACATATACGTTGCCAAGGCCCTGCCGTGGTCTTACATTCACATGCCATAACCCGATTATGGTCTTATTATTTGATTTGCCATAGCCCAGCTATGGTTTTATTCAATAATTCGTCCACTTAAACAGTACATTTCAATTAAGTTCTACGCATTTAACCATAGGATAAATACGATCTCAATATCATCCATCCATTGAATAAATACACATTTAAGTTCAAATATCTGAACTTACCTCGTGTATGAAAATGACGAAACGGATCGACTATTCAATTACTTTGCTTTTTCCCCGATTTAAGTATGAATCCCTCTTTTCTTGATCTATAAGTAAACAAAATCAACTTATTTATTCTTCTATTTATTCAATTCAATCCAAAACACACATTAGGGATATTTTACACATTTGCCCCTAAACTTTCACATTTTTACAATTTAGTCTTTATTTCACAAAATCATAAATTCATGAAATTCAAGACTAGCCCATGCTAGCCGAATTACCATTATATCCCTAGCAGCCCATTTTTTTCATTTATTTCACATTTTAACCACTAACTTTACACATTTCTCAATTCAATCCTTATTTTACATTTTCACTAAAAATCACTTTACAAAACTTGTTTAACTAACATCAAATATCCATAATCTATCATTAAACATCAAAATACTCATATATTCATCAATGGAAACATTAAAAATCTTTAACATTTTGCAAATTAGTCCCTGGGCTAGCTAGTACTAGATGCAACGATCACAAAAACATAGAAATCATTAAAAACTGAGCAAAAATAGACTTACAATTAGATCATGAAGTGGCTGAATATCACAAACCCTCAAATGGTTTTCTTCCTTTCCCAAATTCAGAAATTGAAAGAAAGATGGACAACATTTTGATTTTTGTTTTGTTTTAATTAACCTTTATTAACTAATTTACTAAACTAACCTAATTAATATAACTTAAAAATCATTTAATGGTTGTCCAAAATTTTCCACTCATCTTTAAAATGGCTTAATTACCATTTAAGTCCATCATATTTAAGAACCAAAGCTATTTGACACCTTTAGCTAATAGAACAACACTTTTGCATTTTACGCGATTTAGTCTTTTTTCTCAAATTGAGCAATTAAACGATAAAATTTCTTAACAAAATTTTCACACCAGCATGATATCATACTGTAAACATTAAAATAATAATAAAATAATTATTTTGACTTCGTATTTGATTCTAAAACCACTGTTTCGATTTGACCAAAAATAGGCTATTACATAACAGCCTATTTTTGGGTTAAATCAAAATAGTGGTTTTGGGACCACAAATCTAAAGTATAAACATTCATTTTATTACTATTTTAAGGTCAACAGCATGATACATTAATTTTATGAAAATTTTTTTAAGAAATTTTATCGATTGAGTGCTCAATTTGACTAGAAGGACTAAATTGCAATAGGTGTAAAACTTTGAATTCTAGAAGCTAAAGGTGTCTAACTACTATGAAATTTTAAATTAGAGCTCCTTAAATGGTAATTATACCATTTTAATTTTGGATGGACAAAAATAGACATGGTTAGGTGAAATTTTAAAGTTATGCATTAAAGGCATTTTAGTAATTTGGTAAATAAAGACAAAATTAACTAAATAAAAGTGTCTATCTTTTCAATTTAGTCCCTTATAGCCGAATTTTACAAGAAGCCATAGCTAGGGTTTGGGCCAAGCTTTCAAGCTCGATTGTAAGTCCGTTCTTGTCCCCTTTTTAATTATTTTTATATTTTTGATATTGCTGTAGCTTGATCTAGCTATTTCAAGGACTAATTTAAAAGAAAGTTAAATTCTAAAATTTTACTCATGTTGAATATGTTTGTATTTTGATGTTTGATGATAGAAAATGCATGTTTGTTGTTAGCTAAACAACATTTGTAAAGTGATTTTTGACAAAAAGGTTAAATAGGGACTTATTTGTAAAAGGCCATAAAATGTGTAGAAAAGTATGAATAAATGAAAGATATGGGCTATTATGAGTACAAGTAATATTCAGCTACGCTTGGGTTGAGATGAAATTGAAAGAAATTCATTTTACGAGCCCAAGGACTAAATTGTAAAATGTTGAAATTTTAGGGGCAAAATTGTAATTTTTGCCATAATGTGATTTTGGACTGAATTGAATAGCTTGATGATTAAATAAGTTAACTGTGGCATTATAGATCAAGAAACACAAAGTTCAGGTGTAGATTGGGGGAAAAACAAAATAACTGATGAATAGATCCCTTTTGCCATTTTTGCATCCAAGGTAAGTTCGTATGTTAATAAGCTTTGCTAAAATTATATTTTAAATGCTTTAATTTATGCATGAATTGTGTAATCAACTTTGCAGACACATTTGACGACGTTCTGGCAAGCGAGAAATCCCAATCGAACCTTAGGAATAGATTAGGATACAAGTGACATGTCACTAAGGTTTTATGTTATGTGATCCAGGTGTCGGTCCTGCACGTCCTACCGGTGGCTAAGTATACCAGCATATGTTGCGATTACTTGACAGCTTGTGTGAACAGCACTGTGTAGCTACGTCTTGACTGATAGCTTGTGTGAGCAGGCCCGAAGATGGCTCGAGAGCGAGCACATATGTGTTATGAGATAGAGGTAGCAATGGCTACATATGTGACACCTTGTGTGCAAGGTTTCCTGAGTATCCAATATTATTATTCCGAGTGGTTCATTGGGTATGTCAAAGATGAGAATAAGTATGATACCATTACGAGTTGGTACAGATATGTACATAAAACTTATGATTATTAAATTCACAAAATGATGAATTCAAGGTAAGTTTGTGATTGAATGAATTATGGTTACGAGACTATGGTAAATTACATTGCCTTAATATTATATTACTTGAATATTAAATATATGGTAATATTTGCTTATTTCTTGATACGAGCTTACTAAGCTATATAGCTTACTCCGTTTTACTTTCCATGTTTTATAGTGTCACCAAGCTAGCTCGGGTTGGAGATCCTCAGAGATCGCATCACACTATCAAATTGTCACTTTGGGTATCAATGATCTTAAACATTTTGAGTATATGGCATGTATAGGGACTTGGCCATTTTGTTATATGTGTCATCATGATTTTGGCCAAATGTATTGGCTTGTAATTGTCAGAGGCTTAATTTAGTACTTGGCCATGTAAATGGGCTCATTTTGGTTAAATTGATTGTAAGCTCATATATATATATATATGCATGTATTTCCCAATGCCCTTTTTTGGCGATGTGGTTTATATTGATTTGCTAAATGTTGATTGTGCCTTAATGACTTGTTGTGAAATGAATGAGGTTGATTCATTGCTATATCACTTCTAAGGGATTCAGCATATCAATGGTGGAATACCCTAGTATCGGTGGTACCGAGAGAAAGAGTTACCTGGGATTTCTTTCAGGATGAGTTTAGAAAAAAATATATCAGTCAACGGTTTATTGATCAGAAACGCAAATAATTCCTAAAGCTGAAATAGCGTCGTATGTTTATGACTGAATATGAGCGAGAGATTGTTAGGCTCAGTAAGTATGTTCGGGAATGTGTTTCCACCGAGGGCATCATGTGTAAAAGATTTGAAGATGGGTTGAATGAGGATACCAGACTGTTAGTTGGGATTTTAGAGTTGAAAGAATTTGTTGTGCTAGTCGACTGACCTTGCAAAGCCGAAGAGTTGAGCAAATAAAAGAGAAAAGTTGAGTTTGAGACTAAAGATTCGAGAAAAAGACCGATGAATAATTCATTTCAATCTTCGTCAAAGAAATCGAGGGATTTGTATACTCGTTCGAATGTTTCAGTAGGGTATCCCAACAGAGATCGTGGGAAGCAATATTTGGGTTCTAAGGCCCAAACTACGTTAATAGTGAGCGTTGGTAATGCTAGGTCTAATAGACCTGAATGTTAACACTGTGGTAGACGACATCCTGGTGAATGCTGAATGAATAACCGGGCTTGCTTTAAATGTGGCTCCCCAGATCACTTCATTTGAGATTGCCCTGAAATGGCTGAGAAAGATAATTTTTAGAATGCAAGACCGAGCAACACTGCCATTAGAGGGAGGCCACCAAGAAATACTAGAAATGGGAATAGTAGCAGAAGTGTAACGAGAGATTTAACTGCGAGATCAGAGTCCATAGCACCTGCTAGAACCTACGCTATTCGCACTCGTGAAGATGCGTCATCCCCTGATGTTATCTCTGGTACATTTTCTCTCTATGATACTAATGTAGTTACATTGATTGATCTTGGATCGACTCATTCTAATATTTGCATGAATTTGGTATCTAGTGAGATTTTGATTGTTGAGTTTACTGAGTATGTGATTAAAGTGTTGAATCCCTTAGGTAGCTATGTTTTAGTCGATAAAGTTTGCAAGAGCTGTCCTTTAATGATTCGGGGTCACTGTTTTTTGGCTGACTTAATGCTTTTACCATTTGATGAGTTCGATGTAATTCTTAGAATGGATTGGTTGACTCTACATGATGTTGTAGTAAATTGTAGACGAAAGATTATTGAATTGAAATGTCAAGATAATGAAATTCTTCGGATTGAACCAGATGAGTCGAGTGAGTTACCTATTGTGATTTCATCGATGTTGGCTCAGAGGTATGTAAGAAAAGGGTGTGAAGCTTATCTTGCGTATGTACTAAATACGAAGGTGTCTAAATTGAAGATTGAATTTGTGCCGGTAGTTTGTGAATATCCGGATGTGTTCCCAGAAGAATTGCCTAGATTACCACCGATCAGAGAGGTTGAGTTTACTTTTGATTCAGTACCGAGAATTTCACCAATATTGATAGCTCCGTATAGAATGGCTCCAACCGAATTGAAAGAATTGAAGTCCCAGTTGCAAGTGTTGACAAATAAGGGTTTTGCGAGACCAAGTTTTTCGCCCTGGGGTGCACCAGTGTTATTCGTCAAGAAGAAAGACGGATCCATGAGACTTTGTATTGATTATTAACAACTTAACAAGGTTACGATAGAGAACAAGTATCCCTTACCGAGAATTGATGATTTGTTCAATCAGTTGAAAGGGGCAATAGTGTTCATGAAGATAGACTTGAGATCAGGCTATTACCAGTTGAGAGTTAAAGATTCAGATGTGCCAAAAACCGCGTTCAGAATAAGGTACGGGCATTATGAATTCCTTGTGATGTCGTTTGGATTAACAAATGCTCCTACAATTTTTATGGACTTGATGAATCAGATTTTTCAACCGTATTTAGATAAGTTTGTGGTTGTTTTTATTGATGACATACTAATTTATTCCTAAGATGAGTCTGAGCATGCCGAACATTTAAAAGTTGTATTATAGACCTTGAGAGATAAGAAATTGTTTGCTAAATTCAGCAAAAGTGAGTTTTGGCTACAAAAAGTCAAATTTTTGGGACACATTGTTTCAGCGGAAGGTATACAGGTTGATTCGAGTAAAATTTTGGCAGTTGTTGATTAGAAACCACTGAGAAATGTAATCGAGGATAGAAGCTTTCTGGGTTTGGCTGGTTATTATCGACGCTTTTTTAAGGGATTTTCGAAGATTGCTACACCTATGACCAGATTGTTACAAAAAGATGTGAAATTTGAGTGGTCTAAAAAATGTCAACAGAGTTTTGTATAGTTGAAAGCATTGTTGATTGAGGCACTAGTGTTGGTGCAACCTGAATCGGGAAAAGAGTTTGTGATTTTCAATGATGCATCATTGAACAGTTTAGGTTGTGTGTTGATGCAAGAAGGTAAAGTGATAGCTTATGCCTCAAGATAGTTGAAACTGCACGAAAAGAATTATCCAACGCACGACTTGGAATTAGCCGCTATTGTGTTCACCTTAAAAATTTGGAGACACCATTTATTTGATGAGAAGTGTCGCATCTTTACCGATCAGAAGAGTTTAAAGTATTTAATGACTTAGAAAGATTTGAATTTGCGACAACGAAGATGGCTTGAATTGTTGAAAGATTATGAGTTAGTGATCGACTATCACCTGGGGAAAGCGAACGTAGTTGCAGATGCTTTAAGTAGAAAGTCTTTGTTTGCTTTTAGGGCGATGAATACACGATTAACCTTATCTGATGATGGATCAATTTTTCCTGAGTTGAAAGCTAAACCAGTATTTCTTCAACAAATTTACGAAGCTCAGAAAGGTGATAATGAGTTGCAAGCTAAAAGAGTTTAGTGCAAATCGAATAGTGATTCAGAATATCAAATTGGATCGGATGAATGTTTGAGGTTCTGAGGTAGGATTTGTGTACCGAAAAATGCTGAACTGATCTAAAAAATTCTTCATGAGGCACATAATGGTTGTTTATCTGTTCATCATGGAAGTGCAAAGATGTATATTGATTTAAAGGAATTGTATTAGTGGTCAGGCATGAAACGATACATTTCAGAGTTTGTAACGAGATGTTTGATTTGTCAACAAGTGAAAGGTGAATATCAAGTGCCTTCGGTTTTACTTCAGCCTGTGAGTATACCCGAGTGGAAATGGGATAGAGTTACGATGGATTTCGTATCAGGGTTACCTCTGACTCTGAAGAAGAAAGATGCTATTTGGGTCGTTGTTGATAGATTGACGAAATCGGCTAATTTTATATTGGTACGTACCGATTATTCACTTGATAAACTAGCTGAATTGTACATTACTGAGATTGTTAGATTGCATGGGGTACCTACTATTATTTCAGATAGAGATTCGAGGTTCACGTCACGATTTTGGAAGAAATTGCAAGAAGCGTTGGGAACAAAGTTGAATTTTAGTACTGCATTTCATCCACAAATCGATGGTCAATCTGAGAGAGTGATTCAAATTATCGAAGATATGCTTCACTGTTGTGTTTTAGAGTTCGAAGGTAGTTGGGAGAAATACCTACCGTTGATTGAATTTTCTTATAACAACAGTTTTCAATCAAGTATAAAGATGGCACCGTATGAAGCATTGTATGGTTGCAAGTGTCGAACTCTGCTGTACTGGACCGAGCTTAGTGAGAAACAAATTCACGGGGTTGATTTGGTTAGAAAAATTAAAAAGAAAGTAAAATTAATTTGTGATTGTTTAAAAGCAGCTTTGGACCGACAGAAATCGTACGCGGATTTGAAATGGAAGGATATCGAATTTTAGGTTGGTGCTAAAGTGTTTCTGAAAGTGTCATCATGAAAGAAAATTCTTAGATTTGATCACAAAGGCAAGTTGAATCCACGTTTCATTAGGCCGTATGAGATTATTGAAAGAATAGGGCTAGGGGCATATTGACTAGTTTTGCCACCAGAGTTAGAAAAGATCCACAATGTATTTCATGTGTCGATGTTGCGATAATATCAATCAGATCCATCACACGTAATCTCACCGTCAGAGATTGAGATTCGACCGGATATGACATACGGTGAAGAACCGATCAAAGTGGTAGCTCGAGAGGTTAAACAGTTGAGAAATAAAAGCATAGCTCTAGTGAAAGTTTTATGGCAATAAAATGGGGTCGAAGAGGCTACGTGAGAACCAGAGGAAGCTATGAGAAAATAGTACCCTAACCTCTTTTCTGGTAAGATTTTCGGGGATGAAAATCCCTAATGGGGGAGAGTTGTAATAGCCTATTTTTAGGTTAAATTGGAACAGTGGCTTTGGGACCACAAATCTGAAGTAGAAACATTAATTTTATTACTATATTAAGGTCAAAAGCATGATAGAATAATTGTGTGAAAATTTCGTTAAGAAATTTTATCGATTGAGTGCTCAATTTGACTAGAAGGATTAAATTGCAATAGGTGCAACACTTAAATTCTAGAAGCTAAAGGTGTTTAATTGCTATGAAATTTTATATTGGAGGTCCTTAAATGGTAATTAGACCACTATAATTTTGGATGGACAAAAATAGACATGGTTAAGTGAAATTTTAAAGTTATGCATTATGGGCATTTTAGTAATTTGGTAAATAAAGACAAAATTAACTAAATAAAAGTGTCCATCTTCTCAATTTAGTCCCCCCTATGGCTGAATTTTACAAGAAGCCGTAGCTACGGTTTGGGCCAAGCTTTCAAGCTCGATTGTAAGTCCTTTCTTGTCCTGTTTTTAATGATTTTTATATTTTCGAGATCATTGTAGCCTGATCTAGCTATTCCAAGGACTAATTTTAAAGAAAGTTAAAGTCTAAAATTTTACCCATGTTGAATATGTTTGTATTTTGATGTTTGATGGTAGAAAATGCATGTTTGTTGTAACACCCCAAACCCGGCCTAGACGTTACGACTGAATCTGACGTGCCACATTGAAGCGCTTTCTAAAACTTAAACTTGTTGGTGAAAAACCGTTGTTAAGTTAAAACCCATTTAGTTTTTATTGCTTGTAAAACACGATAAATTTCATTATTACAACTGTAATTAGCTTGCCAAAAATGTTTGTTATTATTGATTTCTTAATCCGATTAAAAACTGCAGAAACTTCTCTAGTTGAAAACCTTAAGGTAAAAAAAAATGCCTATTTTTCTTTGAAACTGTGATTATTTTGAAAACTTGGTATTCCTACTCTAGCAGTTTAAGATACTAAATGTAACACCCTGATTTTGGGCCTAGAAGTAATGGGCCTTGAGTTTGGGATCGGTTAGAAAGTGGCTTGAATAAAAAAAAGGTGTTTGAACATGTTATAATTGTGTGTTTAGTTTAATTGTTAAATTATTTGGGAAGGGTTGGTAGTGTGGAAAAAGTCCTAGGTTTGATCCAGGGCTTTAGCAAAATTTTGCATTTTTTTCTAAAGAACCCTAAGCATTAGGTGGAAGGCTTATTCATAAGGCGTAGTAAAATCTAACACAAGGAAATGCTTGGCCTAGTGGCAAAAGGCATGGGTAGTAAGCAGGAGGTCCAGGGTTCAAGTCTTGGCCTTGGAAAAAAATTTTATTTCACATGTGACTAGTAAGGAAGCTAGCGTTTAGGCTTTATAAATATGTTAGGTGGAAATTCGACACAAAAGATGCGCTTGGCCCAGTGGCATGATGGCGTTAAGAGTAAGGAGAGGTGCTGGGTTCAAGTTGCAGCATGAGCAAAAGTTGTGGGTTTTTTTTAAGACAACCTGGAGGTCGGCAAAAAGACTTTATAATTAATTGGGAAGGAGAAACAACACAAAAGAAGCATGTCGTCAAGTGGCAAGGAGGCGTTAAGAGTGTGCATGTGGTCAGGGGTTCGAATTTGAATGGTAGCAAATATTTTTAGGAAAATCTAGTTGCGGGTTAATAGGCCTTAAAAAGAGTTAGGGATGGAATATAGCACAAGAGCGCTTGCGATGCAGTGGCTTGAAGCATGCTATGGTTATGAGAGGGAGCAAGTTCGAATCCTAGGCCTAGCAAAGTTTAAATTTTTATTCTTTAAAAAAGCTGAGGCTTAGGAATATAAGCCTTATAATTAATTGTGACCGAATGGTAGCATAAGAAAGGATGCGGTGCAGTGGCTAGTAGCGTGTTGGGAGGTAGAGTAACCTTGAGGTCTGGAGTTCAAGTGGTTGCATGCACTAAAGGGAGAATTTAATTTTGCTACTCAAGTGCTATACGGTTGAAGCAATTTGAATGCAATTCAAATTGGAATTTTTGGCTAAAATCAAGGGGATTAGGATGAGGATTAAGTGTGGGTATGATTGGAGAATTTAAAGGGAATTTATCTTGACAAGTTTAAGGCGATTGAAGAGTGTAAGTGTATTTTTATTTATTATTTGTTTATTTTTTTAGTATAAATATGTGTGTCGTATGGGCGAGTAAAGGCATTTGTTGTTTTTGTGTGCTTCAGTCGCATATCACCTCCACTTTTCTTTAAGCCAAACTCTTGATCTTTTCTTCCTTATTTTAATCGAGTCAACCTCTTCCCTCTTCAACTTAGCCGACTATTTATTTTTTATTTAAAAGCTGACTTTTCTTTATTCTTTCCAAAACTTTCGTTAATCTACGGTTTCTCCATTTATTTCTCTTTTTTCCCTCACATTCAAGAGTGTGATCGCTAATGGAAAAAGGGGGTTCTAGCAGAGAGGTTAGGATAGAGGCTCCCAAGTTTAAGCAACGTAAGGTGTCGGCCTTCAGGGACATTTCGCCTGGATGCAGAAGGGGGACTATGTCAGATTTTAAGTTACATAGGCAGATCGCAGTCGATCAATCTAGTGAAGGCAAGTATAGGTTGTTCTTCGGTAAGTAGTGGATTTATTTTGAATTAAAAGAATGTGACTAATGGAGTATAATGTTGAATATAGGTTCGGGCGATTATGAATACTTAGCACTCCAGGTGGTAAGGTGTGTACTTCTACCCTATGATAACTTGATATAAAGCCGAAGGTGTGTACATACACTGCACACACTATGAATCGGCAAAAACCGAAATGCCAAAATGCCAAAATACCAAAAGTATGGCTACGGTAGTCTTGCAAGTGCGTGAAAACTTGTAAGGGAGAGACCGATAGGTTGCCTGAGACCCACGGGCGATTCCGTGGACTTGGGTTGTGACTTGGCCATACGGGCCGGAATGGGCTAAATGGGCCTGATGGGCATATAGTAGGCAAAAATTGAATATTGATGCTATGTGATAGGAATTTGCATGTGAGCATAAATATGAATGTGACTGGGCCTAATAGGCCATATAAATATGATTTGGGCCTAATGGGCTATATACAGGTGATTTGGGTCTAATGGGCCATATGAATATGATTGGGTTTAATGGGCCAAATACAGGTATGTGAATTTGTTTGGGCTTCGTAAGGGGTTTTAGGCCTAGTATATGATAACTACATAAGACTTAATTAATATTTTGCGACCGTGGACAGGTCAAAAGGTTAAGGTGTGGCAACAGGTATATGCATGTCTAGGATTGGATCTAGGGAGAGCTTGGTACTTAAGCGGTCTTAATGACCCACCTCCTCTTCTCTGGAATCCTACTTGGTGCATAGTATTCGTTCACATTAGCTCACCGAACTTGTTAATGGGCTAAGGTAAGTGGAAACCATAATTAAGGGAAAATTACCGAAATACCCCTAAGGGTGAAAATGACCAAAATACCCCTAGATGTTGAATGTAAGTTTTATGGATGTGACATGCATACATATGATGTTCTGCTTAGGTTGCATATAGGGTGAGAACTATGGAACGGAGGAAGTATATGAGGATCGCATGGTTGCCTGACAATCGTGGATCCACCGATGGCTTTTAAAGCCCAATATGTAAATGAAGGTAGTTCTGCAACTGGGCTACCATTGGTGTGTGGGCTGGATGGGTCGATATTTATATCCCCACATGGTGTGACGGCGGACGGAGCTGGTGTATAGCAGATGGATAATTTGGATGGGATTGCACTGCGTTGCATTGCATGTATGATATTGTTGTGATATTATTGTGATGTGGGCTTCGGCCCAACTGAGGCTAATTTGGGCTAAGGCCCAAAGACCACCGTTATTGAATTGGGCTCTGGCACAAAATGACTAATGATTGCTTTATACTTTTTGAGGGTTGTGCACACTAAGTTTTCGAAACTAATCCCCTCCTTCTAAACTTTTCAAGTGATAGTAGGCGGTTCGACGAATGGAGGGACTCGGAGGTGGCTAACTAGCATAAAAAGTTTAAACTTAGTCTTTGTGTAATTTTTAATATATTGACTTTAAATTATCTCTATTTGATTTGGGTTGTAACAAGGTTTTTCCTCTGGCTAATATTTCAAATTAGGATTATTATCATTTTTATGCTTTATATTTATTAGAAGTAGAACGTGGTTTCTTAAACCATAACTGTTTTTTTTATACTACGTTTCCGCAACTAAGTTTTGAAATGCCGAGTTTTCATAAAATCATATGTTCTAAATTAAGCTTCCGCAACCGAAAAGAGATTTTACAAAGTAATTAAGGTTTTTTATTCATTTTAAGGAAGTGTTTCCAATGAAAACAAGGTTTTCGATAAAACACTTCAATGTGACACGCTAGATTCGGCCATAACATCTGGGTCGGGTTTGGGGTGTTACACTAAATCAAAAGCCAAATAAAAGTTAGAATCCCTCAAATGGCCTTATTACATAATTAAAACTCAAACATAAAATCTTTGAATAAATTAAGTCATAACCAAATCATCTGTGATCGTGTGGCCACCTCTGAGTCCCTCGTGGCTCCAAATTGTCTAAGGCTGGGGATTACTTGTTTATGCAACCGCTCTAAGTTCTTCAAATGCTTAACCACAAATGTTGAGAACCCGCTCCCTAAGAAAGATACACAATCGATTCACAAGGCTGAACTAGCGTTGTCAATCCCCCAGCAATGTTGATCGAAAAGAAAAGGTTAAGAGAACCATAGATACCGTAAAAGAGAGAAGAGTGAATAGAAACCACAACCGATAAAGTAGCACTTACACTATAGAGAGGGGAGAAAGAAAAGAATGAAACACTCACTATAGCAGAAACCGCAAGAGACAAGAGGCTAGATGACACAAACGGTTAGGGTAAAGTCGTTTGTAAGAAAGGGAAGAAGTTTCGGCAATAAGGGTGTTAAGTTTGACAGTAGGGTTCGGCCAAAGACAGAAAAGTGTGAAAAGAAGAAAAACAAAGATGGGTATTAGAGGAAGGCTATATTTGACCAAAGATTTAGAAGGGAAGAAAGAAAAGAGACATATGATTCGGCATAAGGTAGAATAAAAGCAGGAAGTTGCGACACGGAATTTCGGGTTAAATCCTAAAAAGCACGAAAGACCACCAACGAGATCGGCACAAAGGAGAATGGTACCAAAAATGTCAAAACCCAAAATAGAAGAGAAGGAATTTGGCACCTACCCCCACTCCAATTGTCGAAAATGCACTCCCCAAAACCCCCTTGGCCGAATTTGCACCAACAAGCACCCCCATTCAGCTATAACTCATCGCAATTTCAAATTTCTCAATTTTCTCCACAAATCCCTCCTTAATCTACTCCATAATCTTCTCCCAACAACTCAAGACTGATTCAAACTTCCACCACATAGAATTTTACTCTAATTCAACCACTTGTCGTCCACAAGTGCAAAATAAATACTCAACATTATCCTATGCCAATGCTCGAACCCTGGACCTCCTTGCCACCCTTGTGACGCCATCTTGCCACTACACCACAGGCTCCTTTGCGTCACCATTTAGCCTCAATTAATTATAAGGTCTAAAGGCCAAAGTCTAGGTTCCTTTAAAAGAAATACAAAATAAATTGCAAGAGCCAAGGCTTGAATCCAGGCTCTCTTACAACCTTAATGACACCACAACCACAAGACCACATGCTTCCTTGTGTCATTTATTTAACACAATAATTTAAAAGGCCTTCATCCAATCATCTAGGGTTTTATTCACTTAAAACCAAAACTTTTGCTAAAGCCCAAGTTTGCATCTAGGACTTCTCCAATACACCCAAACACTCCCAAACCACTTAATCATCAGAGCAGACAATTTACTTATGTCATTCACTTGCGAAACTAAATTCCAATTCCTCCGATACATGAAGCCCATTTCTTCTAGGCCCAAAATCGGGGAGTTACATTTCTTGTTCGTTAAACAACATTTGTAAAGTGATTTTCGATAAAAACGTCAAATAGGGACTTATTTGTAAAAGGCCAAAAAAGTATAGAAAGTGTGAATAAATAAAAGATGTGGCCTATTATGAGTACAAGTAATATTCGGCTAGGCTTGGGTTTGGATAAAATTGAAAGAAATTCATTTTACGAGCCTAGGGACTAAATTATAAAATGTTAAAATTTTAGGGACAAAAATGCAATTTTTTCCATAATGTGATTTTGGACTGAATTGAATAGCTTGATGATTAAATAAGTTAATTGTGGTATTATAGATCAAGAAAAACAAAGTCCGAGTGTAGATCAGAGGAAAAACAAAATAACTGACGAATAGATCCCTTTTGCCATTTTTGCATCCGAGTTAAGTTCGTATGTTAATAAACTTTGTTAAAATTGTATTTATGCTTTAATTTATACATAAACTGTGTAATCAACTTTTCAGACACATTTGACGACGTTCTAGCACGCGAGAAAGGTTGATTTTTTATATGAATAATAATGGTTGTAAAATTTTAGTAATTAGTCTATAAAGTTTAGTTTAGTAATGCTCCGTAAACCTGTTCTAGCGATAGATAAAGGTTAGTCGTGTTACATTTATTGGTATCAAAGCTTTGGTTTAGTCGATTCTCAAAACGAATATAACGTGTAAAGTGTCTAGTAATACATGCCATGTAAATCTGTGATACTGTGATGTGTATGATCTGATCTAATCTTTGTTTTTGTTATAGATTGTAAAGATGTCTGATAGATCCAAACATGCTGAATGTGATAAAGGTAATAGCAGAGTACAAACATCTGAACACGGGACAAGCAGTAGTGTCCCAATTTCTCCGATGCAAGAATAGGAACTCAAAAATATGTTCTATAGATTTATGAACAAATGATTTAATAAGATGATGTAAGAAAGAAATTAGGCTCAGTAACCTCCTCCCTGTATTGTACCATCTGTAACACCCCCAGTTGTACCTTCACCTCCTTCGGTAACTGAATCAAGTAAGCGTACTCTGATAGAAAAACTCAAAAAGTTTGGGGCCGAAGAATTTTGAAGTAGGACAGATGATGATCCAGTCAAAGCTGAGTATTGCCTTCAAAATACAGTGAGAGTTTTTGAAGAAATGGCTTGTTCTAGAGAAAATTATTTAAGGTGTGTTGTTTCCTTACTGAAAGAGGAAGCATATAATTGGTGGATGACCATTGTGGCTGTGGTACTAATAGAGAAAATCACTTGGGAATTTTTCCAGAGTGAATTTAAAAAGGAATATGTTGGTAAGAGATATTTAGATAAAAAGAAGAGAGAATTCCTGGAGTTGCGACAAGATAACCGATCAGTAGCTGAGTATGAAAGAGAATTTGTGTATCCCAGTAGATATGCCCGAGAAATTGTATCAACTGAAGAAGAAATGTGTATTTGGTTTGAGGAAGGGTTAAATGATGAAATTAGAATGATGATTGGGGGCACAATGAAACGGGAATTTATTGTTCTGTCAGATTGTGCTCAGAAAATAAAAGAGGTGTACAATAGAAAAATGCAACGAGAAAAAAGGAATAAAGAATCTATAAGAGAAGCTCCTCCAAATCATTTTCAGCATTTCCGGCTAAAAATTTTAGAGATTATTCCAATCGATCTACCTCAATGCCGAAACGATTGAGTAAGAATAAGTTGACTCAACAGGATTTTAGGGTAACTGTTAAACCTGCAGCTAGCGTTGGCAGTGTACAGAATGCTCCCATGCTTAGATACAAATATTGTGGAAAACCTCACTCCAGTGAATGTAGAGGCAAGACAGGAGCTTGTTACAAGTGTGGGGTTACTGACCATTTTATTCGAGATTGTCCTCAAATACTTAAAGAAGAGGGTGAACAAAAATAAAAATAATTAGTCACTTCTCAAAGAAATAAATGTTCGGGACAAAGAAATGCTATTGGGACAGCTCTTTCAGGTATGAGAGATTCAGCTACTCGGTCAGAGCCTAGGGCACCTGGGCGTACATATGTTATTCGAGCTGGGGAGGAAGTAATAGCTCCAGACGTAATTCTTGGTACTTTGTATCTTTTTGATGTTATTATATATGCATTGATTGACCCTGGGTCTACACATTCTTATGTTTGCATTGTATTAGCATCAGAAAAGAATTTGTCTATTGAACCTACTGATTATGATGTTCAAGTCATTAATCCATTAGGTTAAAGTGTGATAGTTAATCTAGTGTGCAGTGACTGTCCACTGAAAATAAAAGGTTGTGAATTTTCTGCTAATTTGATGTTGTTACCCTTTCAGGAATTTGATGTTATTTTAGGAATGGATTGGTTGACAAAACATGATGCTGTAGTAAATTGTAGAGAAAAACGGATTGGTTTGAAATGTCGGACAGGTGAAATGACGATTGTTAAGTCTGAAAATTTGAAGGGAGCTGTTAGAATTATTTCAGCTTTTTAAGCTCAGAGGTTAATGCGGAAAGGTAATGAGGCATTTTTAGACTACATTCTTGATACTCGAGGTTCTGAATTAAAGTTAGAATAGTTACCAGTAGTTAATGAATTTACTGAAATGTTTCCTGAGGAATTGTTGGGTTTACGACCTAATCGTGAAGTTGAATTTGTGATTGATGTCATTCCGAGAACAACTCCTATATAAATAACACCGTACAAAATGGCATCCACCGAGTTAAAGGAATTAAGGACACAATTGCAAGAGTTACTAGACAAAGGGTTCATCAGACCGAGTATGTCTCCTTGGGGCAGACCTGTTTTATTTGTGAAAAAGAAAGACGGCTCTTTGAGATTGTGCATAGATTATAGATAGTTGAACAAAGTCACAATTAAAAATAAATACCCTTTTACCGCGTATTGATGATTTGTTTGATCAGCTAAAAGGTGCTGTAGTATTTTCAAAGATAGACCTTAGATCCGGGTATTATCAGTTGAAAGTTAAAGAATGTGATGGGCCAAAGACTGCTTTCAAAACTCAGTATGGTTATAATGAGTTTTTGGTAATGCCTTTTGGTTTGACTAATGCTCCTGCTGCTTTTATGGATTTGATGAATCAGATTTTCCAATCATATTTGGGTAGATATTTGGTTATGTTTATTGATGATATATTGATCCATTCTAAGACAAAATCCGAGAATGCACAACACTTGAGAATTGTGTTACAGATTTTGCGAGAAAAGCAGTTGTATGCAAAGTTCAGTAAATGTGAATTTTGGTTACATGAGGTTTGATTTTTGGGTCATATTGTATCAGCTGAAGGGATTCAAATGGATCCAAGCAAAGTGCCTGCAGTGGTGAATTGGAAAATTGCAAAGAATATAACCAAAGTGCGAAATTTTCTGGGATTAGTAGGATACTACTGCCGCTTTGTTAATAATTTCTCGATGATTGCTTCACCGATGACTCGACTACTACAGAAAAATGTTGAATTTGTGTGGTCTGATAAATGTTAGCAGAGCTTTGATCAGTTAAAGAAGATGTTAATAGAAGCTCCAGTTTTGACTCAACCAGAATCGGGCGTGCCGTATGTTGTATATAGTGATGCGTCTCTAAATGGTTTGGGTTGTGTATTGATGCAGTCGGAAAAAGTAGTGGTTCATGCTTCTCAGCAATTAAAACCGCATGAAAGGAATTATCCTACACATGATCTTGAGTTGGCTGCAATCATTTTTGCTTTGAAAAATTGGAGACACTATTTATACGGTGAAAAGTGTTATGTGTATACAGATCACAAGAGTTTAAAGTATTTGATGACTCAGAAAGAGCTGAACTTGAGACAGAGACAGTGGTTAGAGTTGCTAAAGGATTATGATTTAGTTATTGATTATCACTCGGGAAAGGCAAATGTGGTTGCGTATGCACTCAGTCGAAAGTCATCTTTGTTTGCACTCCGGGCGATGAATGCTCATTTATCTCTTAATGAAGATGGTTCTGTAATAGCAGAATTGAGAACAGAACCTTTGTTCCTTCAACGAATTCAAGAGTTGCAAGATGATGATCTAAAATTGGTGTTGAAAAGATAGATGGCTCGGGACAATTTGAGTACAGAGTATACCAATGATGATGCGGTATATTCTATTATCACAACAAAATTTGTGTTCCGAATAATTTAGAATTGAAAAATGATATTTTATCTGAAGCTCACAGTAGCATGTATTCCATCCATCCGGGTAGTATAAAGATGTATTGTGATTTGAAAAAGATGTATTTGTGGCTGGGTATGAAACGAGAAATCTACGAATTTGTGGCAAAGTGTCTGATTTGTCAGCAAGTTAAAGCAGAGCATCAGATACCAACGGGTTTGCTACAGCCTGTCATGATTCTTGAGTGGAAATGGGAGCATGTTACAATTGAATTTGTATTTGGATTACTTGTGACTTCGAGAAAGAAAGATTCAATATGGGTGATTGTTGATAGATTGACTAAGTAGGAACATTTTATCCTGGTCAGAACAAACTTTTCACTTAAGAAGTTAGCAGAATTATATATGTCTGAGATTGTTAGACTACACGGGGTTCTAACATCTATTATTTCGGATCGAGATCCTAGATTTACATCGAGATTTTGGAGTAAACTACAACAAGCCCTGAGTACGAAGCTAAATTTTAGCACAGCATTTCATCCTCAGGCTGACGACCAATCAAAATGAGTGATTCAGATTTTAGAAAATATGTTGAGATGTTGTATACTCAAGTTTAGAGATAGTTGGGAAAGGTATTTACCTTTGGCTAAATTTGCTTATAATAATAGTTATCAGTCTAGCATAAAAATGGCACCATTTGAAGCTCTTTATGAAAGAAAATGTAATACTCTATTGTATTGGTCTAAATTAAGTGAATCCAAGTTAGTGGGAGTCGACTTGATCCGAGAAACTAAAGAAAAAATTTGAATCATCTAGGACAGTTTGAAAGCTACTTTAGACCGTCAAAAATTATATGCAGATTTGAAAAGAAGAGATATAGAATTTCGGTTGGCGATAAAGTATTCTTAAAAGTTTCACCGTGGAATAAAGTGTTATGGTTTGGCAAAAAAGGGAAACTAAGTCCAAGATTTATCGGACCATATGAAATTGTTGAAAGAATTGGTCCTGTGGCTTACCAGTTAGCTTTACCTCCTGAACTTGTGAAAATTCATAATGTGTTTCATGTATTCATGTTGAGACGGTACAGATCAGATCCTTCACACGTGATTCCTCATATTGAAATTGAGCTTCAACTTGATATGACTTATTTAGAAGAACAAGTGAAGATTTTAGCTCAAAAAGTTAAAGAATTACGAAATAAACGAGTACAGTTAGTTAAAGTGTTGTGGCATTGTCATGGTTCGGAGGAAGCAACTTGGGAAACTAAGGAATCAATGAGATCATAGTATCCGAACTTATTCTCAAGTAACAAATTTCGAGGAAGAAATTTCCTAAAGGGGGAGAGTTGTAACAGTCTAATTTTAAATAGTGTTGGAAACAGTGATTTGAGATCACTAAATCTAACAAGTAAGTTTGAAATTTTAATAAATTAATATTTATGAGTCAAATGTGATTTTAGAAATATTTTTTAATTAGTGAATTTTGTGAATTGAAAGAATTTATTAGGTAAATTGGGTCGAAAATGAGGTAACGAGACCTCAATTTCATAAACTGAGCCATAAATATTTTTATAAATATTTACGGAGTGTTAATGAATTAGTATTAAAGTTTCGTTAGAAAATTTTAACGTTTTGATAGTTAATTAATTAAAAGGACTAAATTGAAAAAGGTGCAAAACTTGTAAATTAAGGAAATAATGATTAAATAGCTCAAGTAATAAATAAAGAAGGACTTAAAGGGAAAATTAGCCCTAAAATGAATGGCTGAAACAGTGAAAGCAGAAAAAAAAAAAAAAACAAAGAAATTGGATGATTAAGGGGAAAAATAGGAAATAAAGAAAAAATTAATTAGATAAATTGGGACTTAAAAGAAATCTAGACATTTCTTCATAATTCTTTAGCAAAAAACACCATAGGAGGTCTCTAATAAGCTGGTTTTTCATAGTTTTACTTGATGTAAGCTTAATTCTTGATTATTTCATGTAATTTTTATATTTTTGAGACTTTTACAATTAGGTCCAATTATTTATTTCATTAGTTTTTGATTCTATGGGTAATTTTGAAAGTTACCATTGATGAGTGCTGGGTATTTATGATGAATTAAAATGGAATTGAAGCTTCAATTTTATTATATGATGATTTTATCAAGTAATTTCAATAGAAATTGATTTTAGGACCTAATTGTGAAAAAGTTTAGAATTAGGGTTTGGTGCTGAAGTTTTGAATATAAAAGGCTGTATAGTAGTCTAAAATAATTCGATTAAGTGTTAATTGAGAAAAATTAGCTCAATTGATGGGTTAATTGATCAGGGACTAAATTATAACAATTGTAAAATTTGGGATAAATGTGTAATTTCAAAAAATTGAAGGACATAAATTGTGAAGTGAATTAGAATTGAACTAGATGCTAATGAATGAATAATTTTACATTATAGATCAAGAACCCGAAGATAAACGTAGAAAAGAGAAATTAACAAAATAGTCCATGAATTTCTACAACTTTACAATTTTTGTGCAGGTAAGTTCATATGGTTGAACTTTCATGATTATTTGTTAATTTAGGAATGATATAATGAATTATCTCATATGTTTGTTATTGAATTATGATTATTGTAAAAATATGAAAATTGGATCAAAAGTTCAAATTAAGTGAAACGCAGGATTGAGTACGATCATTCCGTGACAAAAGACGAATTGATGGATAAGACCATGGTTGGACCATGGAAATGTTTAAATGTAAGACCATATCAGGGCTATGGCATTTTAGTGAAAAGACCATAACTGAGTTATGCATCGTGAACGTAAGACCATGGTTGGACCATGGCAATAAATATAAAGCTATGTTTGTTTCACTGAAAATGACTTCCGGAAAATGATTTCTGAAAAATGATTTACTTTTCTAGAAAAGCTAATATTTTCTGGTGTTTGGATGAATCTGTTAAAATATTTTCTGTAGTTTGATAGATTTCTTAAAAATATTTCATAAAAGTTGTTTTCAATTAAACAAATATATATTTGAGATTTTCTTAGTTTTTCATTGTTTAATTGACTTTATTTTTATCTATAATTTTATATTTTACATTGTTTTTGCATATATTAAAAATATTATGTTAAATTCAGATTCATTACAGCATCATTTTTTAATTACATGACTAGTAAGTGAGTATTTTTATTTAAAAAATGTGATATCAACAAAATTAACAAAAAATTAACGATGTCAACAATTGACTTGATTTTCAAATTTGAAAAGTAAAGGGACTAGATTCTTGAAAATGAAAGTGCAAATACTAAATTACAAATCTATGAAGTGTACATAGACTTATGACATATTTTAACTTTTATACTACAAAACATTTATTATTAATCTATTTATAATTATAATAAATATTTATTATTAAAATATTAATATTGAATGTTTTCAATAATATGTGAATAATATTATTTAAAATTATTATTTTTAAAATTTATTATTAAAATAAAATTGAAATGTTAAATAATTTATTAAAATAATAAATTATATTTATTATATTAATAATTTATTATATGACTAAATATAAATAATTAAATATTGAAAAATAGTAATATTGAAAAATATAATATTTTAAATATTTTTAAAAATAAAAAAATATTATCAATATAATAATATTAAACTTGATTTAAGTTAATTTTTATAAAAAAATAAAATTATCTATAGATGAGCTCTTTTTCGGAAAATGACTTATGCTTTTCAAAATGGTAAGTCATTTTACAGGAAAAAGGGCTTATTTTACCTTGATCTGTAAGTCATTTTCCGTTGACCAAACTTTTTATGTGAAACAAACACAGGAAAATGCAGAAAATATTTTTTGTAAAACCTTTTACATGTAAAGAAACGGACCCTAAATGTAAGACCATAGCTGGGCTATGGCATCCTGATGGTAAGACCATAACTGGGTTATGGCACTCGAGTGTAAGACCATGGCAGGGCCATGGCATTATATGTGTAAGACCATAGTTGGACAATGGTATCAAGAAAACGATGTATTCAAATCCATAAGACGTTCTCTATTTGACAAGTATTGGTAAGTGTAATATGGATTTATTGTGAAAGAATCTAAGAAGTTATTGATATTGAGTTCAACCAAGTGAATTTTATTAATTGAAATTGTGATTGGCAGACAATGTTAGTGAAATGCTTTGTTTAATGTTTATTTATCATTTGTTCGGTAAGATTTATTTTTAAAGCCTATGAACTTTCGAAACTTCTATAAACTTACTCTTGTGTTTTTAATGTTCCTTGTAAATTGACGTGAGTTCGGAGGATCAGATCAACACATCAGGCCACACTATCCAGATTTCTTCGGTAGATTTTGTAATACAATCCTATGGTTTATATGGCATGTATAGGGTTGACTTAGAAAAGAATTAAACTTGAAACATGGTTATGAATGATACATATGTGTGTGTTTGTTTGTGTGTATCTAGTAGTAATTTTTAGCAATCAAGAAATGGAGTTATTATGGTGAGTTTATGCAAATGAGTCTTATGATTATATAATATTATTAAAACATGAATTTTTGACATGAATTAGTTTCCTGGTTTGGATATATTAGTGTATCTCTATGTTGTGTGCAAGTTGATGTTAATAAGAGTGAGAAAAGTGGCCTTAAAATGGCCTATTTTCGTCCACACGAGCAGAGACACGGGCATGTGTCTCAGTCGTGTGCCGTGTGTGACACATTGCCTAACACATGGTCGTGTAGTCTGGCCGTGTGTCCCTTGCACCTTGAAATTTCAAAACAGAATGCCCAGTTTTTTGCACACGGCCTAGCACATAGGCGTGTGATTTGGCAGTGTGACCCATACACTTCATACACGGCCTAGCACATGTGTGTGTGGTTGGCCGTGTGACCCAAGTTAGTAGCTATCCTAATTTGGACACGGGCATGTCTCCTGGCCGTGTGAGCCACACGGTCTGGCCACATGGACGTGTGTCCCCTACTCTTAAGAAAAATTTTGAGATTTTGGGAAAAATTCCCTAAGTGTTCGGTTTAGTCTCGATTTACTTATAATGTGTATTTTGGGGGCCCATCTAAGGGACAATATGAATGTTTTATGATTAATTCTTGATACGAATAATAAAGGTTGTAAAATGTCAGTAATTAGTATATAAAGTTTAGTAATGTTCTGTAACCCTATTCTGGCGACGGATAAAAGTTAGGGGTGTTACATACCGGATCCAAATATAGGATGTCACCATACTTACATACTTAACAAACAATTTTTAAAACTAGCGAAGACCCTACTAAATATACCTCTTATTTATTTTCTAAGTCAAAAGATTTTGACTAAAACATTTAATAATTACAACAGTTTTTCAAATACTAGTATAAGATGTTACAACTTAAATCTTTATAAAGCAGACTTAATAGTGGCATAGAAATATTATTAGCTACATTTCCAAAAGTTCTCTGTATCCATAATATTTCCCTTCAAATAGACACCAAGGCGCGTTCTTGGTTTTTCCCTTTTTGGTGAACTGGCACAATTCTAAGAACCTGCATTACAAATAAACGCCTATAAGTTCAACAAATCTTAGTGAGTCACATCCGATATTTCCTTTAAACGCTGTTGTGGAATTCATTGACTTTAAAATCTTGGAGTTCCTTTTAGGATTTTTCAAATACTTCTAAAATTCTTAGTGAATAACTATACACCATTCTTTGCACGTAACCTCCTTAACACATTCTACTTTCTTGGCGAATCACAAACTTCACATCATTTTGGGGATCCTACTTCACAACCTATTTGAAGATAAAAGTTGATTACATTCCTCTAAATCATGTACACATAGATATTACTCTTGGTTGAGTCATATTGTAGCTTTGGTGGGCTACCAGAATGCAATACTCTTCCAATCAACCTAGTCAAACGAGCTTACTTAGATGAATGCAATACTTTAGATCATCCCCTAGAATCTTAGTTGACTTTGATTCATTTCGTGAGAATTTTCTAGGTTTGGCAGATAATTACACCACCCATAATTTTGGATACCTCAATTTCTCTATCTTGGCGTATTATTATTACAAATTCATCAATCGGGTACATTGTCTGATAAAGAATAAGGAGGATGAACGTGAAAGTGGATCATAAAGTTTGTTCAAGTCGTGGATTTGACTTAGGGCTCTACACATTAGGAAAGAAACTTGGATTTTGACACAACCTGAAATGCAATCAAATCCAAGTCAGATAAAATAATTAAAATAAATAACTAAGATAATTAAAATAGAATAATAAATCTACGACTAGAACAATAATGAAGAAAATAAAGAAGATAGATGGAAAGATATGACGTGATATGTAGAAGTCCTAAGAAACCTTGGAAACACAAAGAGTCCACAACCCCCTTCAAGCGGCTCTAATTTCCCCTCCATGATAGAGAACTTGGAAAGAAAATGTTTGAAGATAATCCCCACAATCCCAAAAGATTGTTAAAACTCTTCTAAAAGAAACTCAAAAGAAATTTAAGAGAAATTCTTGAAAAGAGAAACTTAAAGAGAATTTATTAACTCAAAAGAGAAGTTGAATAATAATGAATTGTGTGATTTGTGTACAATGCAAAGGCCTATATATAGGCTAGCTAAATAAATTTAAATAAAACTCTTAAGTATATTAGAACTGTAATTAATCTAAATAAGAAGTAGTTTTAAACTAAACTTTCTTGTTGATATAAAACTCTTAAATAACTTAAACTACTTAATAATTATTACAAATTCAGAATAATAAAATAATAAGAGTTGATAAATACAATATTAAGCTCATATATAATAAAAATTTAGCCCAAAACCCAAACCAAATATGATTTAAACTTGAATTAAAAGCTGAAAACTTGTAATTCCCGTCATAATCACGTTCAGAAATTCTGCTCGTGCAGTATTTAATAAAACGATCACAACTTGAGCTCCCAAACTCAAAATTGAGTGATTCAAAGTGTGTTTCAACGATAAGATATAGAGCTTCAAACACCATGCTGACATCTCAACCCAAAAATGCCTAGATACCATCCACAAATTCATCCCAAGTATATTGATTTCCTAAGCTTGAAAATTGGCAGCTTCGATGAATGAAATTTAATAAATTTCACTCCATCCATGCATGTATCATTCCCCCTTTCCTTGAAAAGATTCATTCTCAAACCTTGTCTTTCATCAAATCTTGGTTTGATTTGCTTGGCCTTTGACATTGTTGTTGGGCCTTGAAATAGTGTGAGCCCATCACATTCATGGGTTTGAAATTGGGCTTTGAGACTCACATCATTCCCCCTTCCTCAAGAAGATTCATCCTCAAATCTTTTACTGCACAAAAAGGAAAGGGATAAAAATAAATAACAATAAAGTGAAAAAAATACTTACCTAAGCTTTTTTGTCAGCCAAAACTATCTCCAGGATCAAAGATATAATTTTGATCTCCCAAATCAGTATGGATCAAGTATCTCTCCTTCAAAACCAAACCATCAACACTAAATAAAGAAATATTAGGCACATGAGTCTTCAAGTAAAAAATAACATGTAACTTTCTTTGAATATGCATGGTCATCCATAAGAATTTCCAATGATGGGTCAAAAATTTCACATAATTATAAAAATCAAGATGCTTAATATTATTATCTAAAAGTTCATCGTTAAAGGTCAAGATAGAAAATTTTGTTACAAGAAAAAATCTATAAAATGTTTTTAAAAAACCTCTTTAATGCAACAAAATTACTATTCTTAACCTTTACAAATTTAGATAAACCCATAAAATCAGTTGAACTTTCAGACCAAGGTTTAATAAATTTTGACCAACAAAAAACTTGTTGTAAGGAAATATTTTACAAACAAAATCAGTAGCATACGTGTAAAAAACATTCAAGGTATGCCGTCTTAAATTAATTTATGTTATTTCCTTATATTCATTACCTTGTAGCACTTGTGGGGAATTATTAATATTCAACTTGTAACAACCCTAACCCGTACCCGTCGCCAGAGGGATTAAAGAGTATTACAAAACAAGCATGAAATTTCATTTAACACTATTCCGATAATTCCTAAGTTCAAGTCACATCAAACCATTTAAAGCATTAATCGAATATCAACCACGCATACACATTAACTATATGGAACACCTATAATAACTTAACAAGCCATTTTCGCATGGCTATACACATACACATTACCAAAAAGATAATTAAATAATATCAAAAGTCAATCCTATACATGCCATTATCGAAGTTCAATTACAAAAGTACCAAAAGGGCTTAGATAGTGTGGACGACTTCGACTTTGAAACTCCTGAAACCGATAGCTAATGAACAGGATCTATAAAACAAAGAATTAAGGCAATAGAGTAAGCATATTGATGCTTAATAAGTTTTAAGTAACGCAAACAATTCAAAACTTGTTATTAAAAAGAAATCGAGTACTTAAAATCGCATACTAATATTCTAATTGGTTATCACTTGACCGAATATGTACGTGTATATATATATATATATATATATATATATATATATATATATAAGAAAACTTCTAGCACATACTTCACTATTTACAAGGCTTATACTATTACCTTTAATCACATTCTTTCATATGTAACTTACATTAACCAATTATATCATTGTCTTATCCTCAAATACCAAATTCATTCACACACATATATATATATATATATATATACCGTACTTTGATACTAGTAATTCACATAGAAATTAACTCAAATTTGAGTACGTAACGTGAATATTAACATGTAAAATATATATGGTATCTACACAACGATGTTTACCATGGACGTTCGAATTTACCATCTTACTTACATTCACGCATCGGTTACATCCGGATCTTAAAGCTTGGAATTTCATCACTAGCATGAGCCTGCGGGTCCTTAGCCCGGATATTTTTCCAGCACGTAGCCTGCGGACCTCAAGTCCGGATAGATTCCTAGCATATAGCCTGCGGACCTCATGTCCGGATATATTCCCAGCCTATAGCCTGCAGACCTCATGTTCGGATATTTTTCTCAATATGCACATCATCATTCACATTTCAACTCCAAAGTTATACTCAAAATCACATATTCATATCATTATTACAGCTTAAACTCAAAGTGACTTCACTTTAAGTCATATATTCACACATTATCTAATAAACAGTTTCATTCAAGTGCTCACCTATTATACTCTTATAAGGCATCATCAATTGTATACTAGAGGAGACTACTTAAAACTTACCTCGGTATATTGGAACGGTTGTGGATTGACTACTCTATTGCTTTCTCTTTTCCCCTGTCCAACTTTGATCCCCGTTGCTCTTGAGCTTAATAAATATAAATAGATGGGTTCAATATTTTGACCAATAATGTTTACTTATTATTCACATTCGGCAATCACATATCAAGCTCATTTTATTATATATTAACATTACCACAATGAATCTTAAACTTACAAATTTCATAAATAATACAATTTCATACACTATTGCTACTTTCGCCCAATGCTCATATAATTAGGATAACAATTTATCATTCAACTTTCAAAACCAAAACGTCATTTTATGACCACATATACATGCACCCATATACTTAAGCACAATAATTATAATATAACATCATGTACTTATATTAGTTATGTGGCCGAATATACTTGGTCATACATACACATAATCAAAAATAAATTCCAAGATTTTCATATCATTTATGCACTAAGCCGAATACACTTGCCATGTTCACATACAATCTTCAACAAACTCTTCTTTAATCAAGCACATATTCGGCAAAAAAAATGAAAATTTTAGCAAACTTTAATTTAACACTTAATTGGTTATAACACATTTAAGCATTCTTTTCATTTTATCAACTCAAAACACATACATTACTCAAATATGACAATTTCATATTCTGCAATAGTATCAAACATAATAGCCGATTCTTCCCACTTAGCATCTAATGCATCCATATGACCATTTGTTTAGTTCAAACACCTAACTATCATTATTCATCTAAATTACCATGAAACAACCACCATATCTTTCATTAACTACTATGGCCGAAAGTCCTAATCATTCCCAAAATCAAAATTTCAATATGGGTTACATAAAGAACTTGATAACTAACTCAAAATTAACTAAAATTTCAAGAATTGGGTTGAATTTCTTACCTTAATGAAAACCTAAGATGACCGAATGGTTTTCTTTTTTTTTTCTCCCCAATTCTTCTTTACTTTCGGCTTTGAAGGAACAAGATGATCACTTTGTTTTTTTCACCCACTTTGTACTTTTAATTATTATTATTCCATGATATTAAGCCATTTAACTAAAATAATGTTAATAGAAAATTCATATATTATATTTTAACTAGTAACATGGCCGGCCACTATCTAAAATGGGTAATTTAACATGCAAAACCATTCTTTTCAACACATGCATTAATAGACCATTATAAATTAACCTATCACATTTCAAAAGTGTCACACCTAAGTCCTATTAAATAAATTCACATGAAAATGACCAAATCAAAGCTTGAAACTTTCACACATGCATTTACTCACATCATAAACATAAAATATAACTTATAATTATTTTTATAACTCGGTTTTGTGGTCTCGAAACCACTTTTCGACTAGGGTCAAATTAGGGCTGTCACACAACTTACCTTTTCCTTACAAATAAAAGTGTTGATTGATGGTAGAGTAATGTAATTGGAAGTCCGTCAATAGATCTTTAATATCTTGTAACAAGGAAACACCACAAAACAAATTCGAGTCATGGTTAGTTAAAACATAACCATTCCTCACTTTTGCAAGAATATTTTCTTGTTTTCCATTTTTTTCCCACTTGAGAACCCTCAAATTTTACCTCATATATATTTTCACTCACCAAAAGTGGACCATCAAGTAGACTTTTATCACTCAAGGTCTTTTTTCTCTCTATCTTTTCAATTTTTTCTTCCTCATTTCCTATATCCCGTCACAAGTATTATGAATATTCAAGTCAATACAATATATCTCTATAGGAGAACATGACGTTTCTATCTCATCTAACTATATAGATTCGAGGAAAAATTCTCACTATCATCTTTTTTTATCAACAAAAATCTCGTGTTGGCACAATCACTACTATAGTGCCCACGCCCTTTGCACATAAAACATTCAATGTCACGAGCTCTTTGTTGTTTTAGTGAAAAATTAGTAGAAGTGGGCTGCTTAGAAGATATGGAAGAAGGTTTTGTAGAAGCCCCACTTTTCCACTCAAAAAGTTTAGTTTCATAATGTATTGGCAACAACTTATTATTACCATAAGGAGGTTTCAAAAATTAGAATTAGAACTTGTACCTCTATAATATTATGATGCACTAAATGAACGAGATTGACGTTGTTGAAATTGCTACTCAATCTCAACTGCCTTGTGTGTAACACCCAAAACTCGGCCCAGATGTTACGGCCTAATCCGGTGTGTCGCATTGAAGTGTTTTAGCGAAAACATTATTTTCATTCAAAACCCTTCTTAAAATAAGAGAGAATATTAACTATATAAAAAAAAACTTGTTCAAACTTAAGATTGGATGAAAATAAAGCACTTAGAAATTTAGTTGTGGAAGCGTAGAAAACATACTATAATTTAAGAAATCCATGTTCAACTTCTTCTAGTTACAATGAAAATAATAATAATAATTCATTTAATAATAACATAATGAAAACCTTATTACAATCTGGTCTGAGCATACTTAAAAAGAAATAAAAACTTAAATCTTTAAAAAAAAAACCAAGTCCGAATTATCTTGCTAGCTGGCCACCCAGAGTCCCTTCTGAAAACGAACCTTCTACTGAGCATCACCTGAAAATAAAATAAAAGAGGGGGTGAGTTTTTGCAAACTCAGTGTGTACAACCTTCGATGAAAAATAAGCATTCAAAGAAGAATCATCAAACATGCAATGCAATCCCATCCAAATTATCCATCCGCTACACACCAGCTCCGTCCCCCGTCACACCATGTGGGGGTATAAATATCAACCCACCCAGCCCACACACCAATGGTAGCCCGGTTGTGGTACTACTCTCATTTACATATTAAGCTTTAAAAGTTGTCGGTGGATCCACGATTGTCAGGCAACCATGCGATCCTCATATACTCCCTCTGTTCCATAGTTCCCACCCCATATGCAACCTAAGCAGAACATCATATGTATGCATGTCACATCCATAAAACTTACATTCAACTCCTAGGGGTATTTTGGTCATTTTCACCCTTAGGGGCATTTCGGTAATTTTCCCTTACTTATGGTTTCCACTTACCTTGGCCCGTTAACAAGTTCCGCAAGCTAAGGTGAACGAATACTATGCACCAGGTAGGATTCTAGGGAAAAGGAGGTGAGTCATTAAGACCGCTAAAGTACCAAGCCCTCCCTAGATCCAATCCTAGACATGCAGATACCCGTTGCCACACCTTAACCCTTTGACCTGTCCACAGTTTTCGCAAAATATTGATTAAGTCTTATGTAGTTATCTAGGCCCAAAACCCATTACAAAGCCCAAACAACTTCACTTACCTGTATCTGGCCCATTAAGCCCAATCATATTCGTATGGCCCATTAGGCCCAAATCACTTGTATATGGCCCATTAGGCCCAAAACACATTTTTTATGGCCCATTAGGCCCAGTCACATTCATATTCATGCTCGCATACAAATTCCCATCACATAGCATCAATATTTAGTTTTTGCCTATTATGGGCCCAATAGCCCATCGGGCCCATTTAGCCCATTCCGGCCCGTATGGCCAAATCACAACCCAAGTCCACAGAATCGCCCGTGGGTCTCAGGCAACCTATCAGCCTCTCCCTTACGAGTGTTCGCGCACTCGCAAGACTACCGTAGCCACACTTTTGGCTTTTCGGCCTTTCAGCATTTCGGTATTTTGGCATTTCAGCTTTTGCCGATTCATAGTGTGTGTACAGTGTATGTACACACCTGGTAAGAAAGCGTGATGCGATCTCCTTAGCCCCAAACCTTGCGCGATAAGTATAACAGCCCCTTCTTATTAACTCCTAGATCTGCACCAATCATAACTATTAAAACAGAATAATAAGTGACTCGTATCCAACACAAGTCCCCTTACCTTAACTATGAACATTCGGCCACCTTAGCCAATGGGAAAGGAATACTTACCAAAATCGCAAACAACTAAAGAGCAATTTTGGTAGAGAGCTAAGATCCGAGATCCGATACTAATTCCCTACCACAGTCCATTAGAAAGAGTGAGGAATAATATTCGATACTTAGCAAAGAAAACCGATTGGAAGAGTAACACTTACACTAGATTCAGTCAAAGAGTATTCGGCTCTAGAGAACTGAATGGCACAACTGCTTATTTGGCACCAAGGGAGAGAGAAAGAAGAATCGGCTAAACCCAAAAGTGAAACAAAGAAATCGGCAGAAGAAAAATAAAAAAAGAGAACAAGGGTTTTTAGCTTTTAGAGAAATTGGCAGAAAGAAAAGGAAGAAAACAAAAGGGTTTTTGGCTTTTAGGAAAGAGGGTTTTTGGCAACAAGGTGAGAAAAAGATTTCGGCATTAGCTTCATACCCTTACATTCGACACCTATTTATAACCCTATAGTCGAATTGCCTGGCCCTCAATTCCCCAGTCGGCTCCATCACTTCCCCCTCTCATCTCCTTGTTTTTCTCCCTGATAAGCCCTTGATCATTTCCTTAATTTTCTCTCCTGAACACTCCCCTTACAGCCTATCTTCACGCCACTTCCAACCTTCCAGAAGGCCAAAATTAAAAATCTAAAAACATTAAGCTAGGATTCGAACCTTGGACCTCCTTGCTAGCTATTAACGCCACCTCCCTACATTCTAAGTGGCGTCACTTAGCCATTCCACCACAAGGCTTTTTGATGTCATTTTCCCTTATCTCTATTTAAAAGCCCAACTACTTGCCAACAAGGTCATTTTACTTATTAAACTATAATTTCTTCTACCCTAGATTCGAACTGAAACCTTGACCAAGACCTACCAACGCGTAATTGATCGTGATTTTCCGTGATAAGTTTTATAAATTTATAATTAATCACTCTTGAAACTAACTATTATCACGATGTAGGAAAATGTACCTATCGAACAGTAGTATAGCTTTAGCAAGACTGGGTTGTCCAACGCAAAGGAACTAAAAGTACTAGTAATGACTGTCTTTTTATTATCTAGCCTAAGAATAAAAGGGTTTGTTTTAATTAACTAATTAACTAAACTAAGAGATCACAGAAAATAGAATTGGGAAATTACTTTTGGAAAAACGATTGATTTAAGACAATACCTGAGGAAAAATCCACCTAGACTTCACTTGTTATTTTGGCTCCGAATCAGACGATTTATTCATTTAACTTGTTTTGTAGAAATCCCTAAGTTATGTTATTATCCCTATTCAAGACTAATAACATCTAACCCTAGATTGAATAACTGAAATTTCTTTCTAATTAACACCCTAGCGTTGCATTAACTCGATCTATGGATCCCCTTATTAGGTTTCACCCTAATCTGGCAAAATCTTGTCACCCTATCTCTAGGTGCACAATCAACTTCACTTAATTATGACAAAGCCACTCTTAGACATGGACTATTCATCCTCCAACTAAGAGAATTAACTTGAATCGATATCCTGAAATACCAAAACAAGAATTAAGAACACATAATTAAGAACAAGTCAAATATTTATCATACAATTCAGAAAATAATAACAAGATTCGTCTTAGGTTTCATCCCCCTTAGGTATTTAGGGAATTTAGTTCATAACTAAATAGGAAAACATCTCAGAAGAATAAAGAATACAAAACATAAAGAAAACCCAAAACTCCTGAAGGGAAATTGAGGAGAAATCTTCAGTCTTGATGATGAATCCGGCTTCTGAGATGGATCAATCGGTTTTCTTGGAGTAATTCCTTGCTCCCTCCTCTCTGTCTCCCTTTTTGTCCTCTTCTAGGGTGTTTAAATAGGCTTTAGAATGCCTAAAAGCCCTCCAACTTACCCTTTTCCGAATAGAACTTAACTAGGGCTCCGTAGAGACACGCCTGTTTGACAAGCCCATGTGCGATTACTTCAGGCCGTGGTCGAGGCTAAGGGATCAACACACCCGTGCTGAGGTTGTTTTAGGCCGTGGTCGAGCCTCTTAGAATGGCACGGGCGTGTGTTCTGCCCGTGTGAAGAAGTCCAGGCCGTGTTGTTTTCCCACGTCGACCCATTTTCTCTATTTTTGGCCCGTTTCTTGTTCTTTTCGCTCTCCTATGCTCTCCTAAGTATAAAACATGAAATTAAAGGATTAGGAGCATCAAATTCACCAAATCTAAGGAGAATTCATTCATAAACGTGTTAAGCATGGGATAAAAATATGTATAAATTACAGTTTATCAAATACCCCTACATTTAATCGTTTGCTTGTCTTCAAGCAAAATCCTCAATTCACAATTAAGACTTCCTTTTTCTCAACTTACAATTCCTATCAATAATAACTCAAACTAATCCAAAAGTAATCATACATTTAAGAATTCAACTAAAAGAACATTAAAGTTTCAAACATTCTAAGTTGAGCATTTAATCATGAAAAATATAGGCATCTCCCCTTATCTACGTAGGTACCATTGATTCGAAATCTCACAGAGTTTAACACCCTCACTAAAGATTCACTCAAATCACTCGAAATGTTTAAGGACAATGAAATTAGCACTCATCAGTCAATATGAAAAGTTATTACCATAGGCTTGCATTAAAATCAAATCTCCACCACTATAAATTGAGATGATACATCAATCAAAAGGTCTTTAGAGGGTTGTAACGAGGCTTGGTTAAGGGGTGTGGTCATAAGTTGAAAGAAAGGGTTAGAATTGAGATTGAATTGACAATTTTCTTAACTAGAAAAATATTTAATCATCACTTGCGTACAACAGAGCTTCTTCTCCGAATATGGAATTTAAATACTTAAGCTCAAAGACAAAAGATTTCTACTGCTAATATGTAATTTTTTTTTAAGAACAAGTTAAATAACATAGACTAACTATTAAGAACAAGACATAGCTAAGCAATTTATTCAAATCAAATCTCGACAAAAATAAGGATCAAATTAATTGAGGGGATTTCAACAATATTGGGTTAAGGGTTAATATTAAGGGTAATACAAGGGACGGCTTGTTAAGCTCAAGGGGTTTACTAAGGGTTAATCGTGGAGGTAGGCTTTTCATGGCATGAGTGGGTTAATCCTAAGTGCCTCTATCACCTTGACATATCAAATCAAATGGTGTGGTCTTGACATGCATAATCAAGCAAGTTCTAGAATAACAATTCGATATTGACACACTCAAAGCAATAATAAAAGTGAGCATGAAAGAAATAATAGATGCTCTGAAAGGATCAAAATCTCACACAAATTATGGCTTTTTAATGTTTAAACTTGTGGATTTCAATTCAAGATAAAACCTAAACTTGAGGAAACAACCTAAAATTTTAATTTCTTAAAAATCAACTTATCATGCTTAATTCTCTAATGTCTTAAGGTTTAAATAATCAATGCATGAATGCCTATGTTTTAATTCAAAATATATCAATAAAAATCATAATTTAATTAAAATTTATCCTAAAAATGATATGATAAATTTGCAAGAGAACAAAATTTGCAAGAGAACAAGACAATATTCAGGGATTTTTCTGATAATGAAATGGATACCCTCCACACTTAAGATGTACATTGCCCTCAATGTACAAAGATAAATATATTGAAAAATCTAAATAAAAGATCAGAAGATAGGGAGAGAAATGAAACTTCCTGAGTTATGAATGGATGGGATCCCTGGATTAGTGAGAGCGAGAATTGAAAATAGAGTTAGAGGTAAGGCATGATTCTGAGGAAGAAATAATCTGATAATAATCATAAAGATAAGCCGCATTTAAAAAATACGTGAATCTTTTAAAAATAACTAAAAATAAAAGTAAAAATAAAGTAAGAGGAATAATCTAATTTTGTAAGTGGCACGGTTGTCTCACACGCTCGTGGGGTTTATGTCCAGCCCGTGTTTGACACAAATTGAGAGTTCATCACATGGCCTGAAGATGCGCCCGTGTGTCTAGGCCGTGTGGCTGTATGATCGTAACGCACGACCATGTGTGATGTGGTTCGTTTCTCCCACGCCCGTGTATGTACGCCCATGGTCGTGTTAATTCAACAGGTTTGACCATTGGTGCTAGACACGAGTGTGTCACACGCTCGTGCTATTTTTGCAGGATCGGCCACAGTTTCATGAAACGGGCGTGTCGCACGCCCATGTTGTTTTGGCAGGTTCGCCCACGGCTATATCGCATGACTGTGGCTATTTGTCGTAGCCCGTGTTTGGGAAAAACCTTTGCCCTGTTTCCACACAGTCCTAGCACGCCTGTGTGCTTGGCTGTGTGAGTATGATAAACTTGCATTCAAGTACTCCGTTAGTAAGTTAGGTGTTAAACACTATAATTTAAAGAAGTTAATACTGTTAGTGCTCGGGTTGCCTCCCGAGAAGCACTTATTTATAGTCTAAGCTCGACTTACCTCTCCTTTGAATGGTCATGGTGGTTCGAGGAGTTTATACTCCTCATTCCTGCTATCAATCTTATCAAAATAAGGTTTTAGGCGGGTATTGTTTACCTTAAAAGCGCCGAACTTGGGATGACTTACCTCGACTGTACCGAATGGAAAAATGCTAAGTACCGTAAGAGGGATTTCTTCATTCGGTTTGGCAGTGACGATGTGAGGATCTGCGACATCTAGTAAAACTTTATCTCCCACCTTAAGTTGATTTGGTGAGGTATTGAGCTCGTTCTGGCGTAGTTTTGGTTTATCATGTGTTCTCGATTTATGTGTCCGCCATTCATCTAGCTCCTCTATTTGTAGCCTTCATTCTTCATGAATAGGTCCTCTATTGTTGCTGGAACATGGCTCATGTACTTCCTTCAAACTCATTTCCTGCAAAGTAGGTTGCACTATATTGTCAGTTTTAGTAGAATGGTTTATATAATCACCTTTAATTTTCGATGTGTTGCCAGAATTGCGAGCTTGAAGGGTGATTGTTTCGTCTTCCACACGAAGCGTGAGTTCACCTATGCCAACATCAATAATTGTTCTAGTAGTTGCTAAAAAGGGCCTTCCTAAAATTAAAGGAGTGTTGCTATCCTCCTCTATATCTAGAACAACGAAGTCAACGGGAAATATAAATTAATCGATTTTAACTAGCACATCCTCAATAATACCCCTAGGAAATCTTATAGTTTTATCTGCTAATTGAATGCTCATCCTAGTCTGTTTGGGTTTCCCAAAACCTAGTTGCTTAAACATTTTGTAAGGCATGACGTTAATGCTAGCCCCTAAATAAGCTAATGCATTATTAACATCTAAACTACCAATTAAGCAAGGAATTGTAAAACGCACTGGATCTTTTAATTTGTTGGGTGGCTTATTCTGTAGAATAGCTGAGCAAACTGTGTTTAGCTCAACATGCGACGTCTCATCCAACTTTTGCTTATTTGCTAAAAGCTTTTTTAAAAATTTCATTGCGTTTGGCATCTGCAAGAGAGCTTCAATAAACGGTAAGTTGATATGTAATTTTTTTAAGAGTTTAAAGAATTTACCAAATTGTTCATCTAAGCGGTCTTTCCTTGTCGCATTAGGGTATGGTACACGGGGTTTATATTTTACACTCACCATTTTGTTTTCACTGTGACCTACCTTACCTTTACTTACCACAATTCCTTCCCTCGGTTCTGGCTCAGGCTCAACAAATCCTTCTTCACCTTGAACATTAATCGTGTTGAGTTGTTCCCTCGGGTTAGGTTCAGTATTACTTGGAAAACTACCTTGTGGTCGTTCAAAAATTAGTTTGGACAGCTGGCCGATCTGAGTTTCGAGCCCTTGGATTGATGCTTGTTAATTTTTAAGTGTTGTCTCGGTATTCTGGAAACGAGTTTCTGACACTGAGATGAATTTGGATAGCATCTCCTCAAGGTTCAGTTTCTTTTCCTGTTGATAAGGCGGTTGTTGAAAACCTGGAGGATTTTGTGGTCTTTGATTCCCTTGACCACCCCAAGAGAAATTTGGGTGGTTCCTCCAACCTGCATTATAAGTACTACTGTATGGGTTATTTTGAGATCTAAAGTTATTGTTACCCATATAGTTGACTTTTTCCTCTTCAGTTGTAGGATTGAATGGTTGATATTTTATATGTACACTTCCCCTACTTGAATCACACCTCATCACTGGATGTACCTGCGTAGAACCAAGTAAACCATCAATATTTTAATTTAGAAGTTTTACCTGATTTGACAGCATAGTAACCAAATCGACGTTATAGACGCCTGCTGTTTTAGTAGGCTTAGTCCTTATGACTTGCCACTAATAGTTATTCAGTGACATCTCCTTAATAAATTCGTAAGCCTCTTAAGGTGTTTTGTTGTTGATGGTTCCACCAGCGGCTGCGTCAATCATCTGTCTTGTTGAAGGATTCACACCATTGTAGAACGTTTGAACTTGCAGCCATAGAGGTAACCCATGGTGAGGGCACCTTCGTAGTAGGTCCTTGCATCTCTCCCATGCATAGTAAAGTGTTTCTAAATCCATCTACACAAAAGAAGAGATATCATTACGTAATTTGGCCGTCTTAGCTGGCAGAAAATACTTTAATAAAAACTTTTCGATCATTTGTTCCCAAGTAGTGATTGACCCTCATGGTAATGAGTTCAACCACTATTTAGCTTTGTTCCTTAATGAAGAAGGGAATAACCGAAGACGAATGGCATCATCAGAAATGCCATTAATTTTAAAAGTGTCACAGAATTCTAGAAAATTTGTCAAGTGAGTGTTTGGATCCTCATACTGCAAACCATCAAACTGAACAAATTACTGTATCATTTGACTCGTGTTAGGTTTCAATTTAAAATATTTGTAGCAATAGCAGGCCTAACTATACTTGACTCAGTTCTTGTTAAATTAGGTTTAGCATAATCATACATAGTACGAGGAGTAGGATTCCGATTTGCTAGATTAGCGGGTATCGCAGGAGGTAGCTAATTTTCCTGATTTTCAGCCATCTCCTCGGTTGTAGTTGAGATATAGTCCTCTTGCTCTTCCTATGTGTATCTTAAGCTTCGCCTTATGTCTCGTCGGTTTCTACGAGCGGTACGATCGATTTCTTTATCAAAAAGTAATGGTTCCGACGGGTTTCTTCTAGTCATAAACTATAAGAACCTGTCAGAAGGAAGGAAAAGCGAATTTAGTAAATAAAAATAAAAACAAAAAAAATTAAATTGTAGTAAAAGGAAATGGCTAAAGTAATAAAAATTGAGTGTTCCTAATATTTTAGTTCCCCAACAATAGCACCAAAAACTTGATCGTGATTTTTCGTGATAAGTTTTATAAATTTATTATAATCGCTCTTGAAACTAACTATTATCACAATGTAGGCAAGTGTACCTATCGAATAGTAGTATAACTTTAGCAAGACCGGATTGTCAAACCCAAAGGAACTAAAAGTACTACTAATGACTATCTTTTTATTATCTAGCCTAAGAATAAAAGGGTTTATTTTAATTAACTAATTAACTAAACTAAGAGATCACAGAAAATAGAATTGGGAAATTACTTTTGGAAAAACGATTGATTTAAGACAATACCTAAGGAAAAATCCACCTAGACATCACTTGTTATTTTGGCTCTGAATCGGACGATTTATTCATTTAACTTGTTTCGTAGAAATCCCTAAGTTATGTTACTATCCCTATTCAAGACTAATAACATCTAACCCTAGATTGAATAATTGAAATTTCTTTCTAATTAACACCCTAGCGTTGCATTAACTCGATCTATGGATCCCCTTATTAGGTTTCACCCTAATCCGGCAAAATCTTGTCACCCTATATCTAGTCGCACAATCAACTCTGCTTAATTATGACAAAGTCACTCTTAGACAGGGACTATTCATACTCCAACTAAGAGCATTAACTTGAATTGATATCCTGAAATACCAAAACAAGAATTAAGAACACATAATTAAAAACAAGTCAAATATTTATCATACAATTCAGAAAATAATAACAAGATTCGTCTTAAGTTTCATCCCCCTTAGGTATTTAGGGGTTTTAGTTCATAACTAAATAGGAAAACATCTCAGAAGAATAATGAATACAAAACATAAAGAAAACCCAAAACTCCTGAAGGGAAATTGAGAAGAAATCTTCAGTCTTGATGATGAATCCGGCTTCTAAGATGGATCAATCGGCTTTCTTGGAGTAATTCCTTGTTCCCTCTTCTCCGTCTCCATTTTTTTCCTCCTCTAGGGTGTTTAAATAGGCTTTAGAATGCCTAAAAGCCCTCCAACTTGCCCTTTTCCGAATAGAACTTAACTAGGGCTAGGTAGGGACACGCCCGTCTAACACGCCCATGTACGATTACTTCAAGCCGTGGTCGAGGCTAAGAGATCAACACACCCGTGCTGAGTTGTTTTAGGCCGTGGTCGAGCTTGTTAGAATGGCACGGGCGTGTGTTCTGCCCGTTTGAGGAAGTCCAGGCCGTGTTGTTTTCCCATGTCGGCCCATTTTCTCCATTTTTGGCCTGTTTCTTGTTCTTTTCGCTCTCCTATGCTCTCCTAAGTATAAAACATGAAATTAAAGGATTAGGAGCATTAAATTCACCAAATCTAAGCAGAATTCATTCATAAACGTGTTAAACATGGGATAAAAATTTGTATAAATTACGGTTTATTAGTAATTAACACTTAACCGAGATTGCTAAGCACAAAAAGAAAAATTCAAGATTTCGAGATTTTTAGGTTTCGAGATTTTTGGGTTTCGGGATTTTTGAGGCATTACAACTCTACCCCCTAAAAGAAATTTCATCCTCGAAATTCCTAACTACTAACACAGACTACCACACCACACTTCAGCTGCGCACTCTAATTCCAACTTAGGTAAATATCACCCTATGGGTAAGTACGTACCATTATTCACCTTTGGAGCATCCCTATCCTCTTGACAATGTGCTGCATAGACCAAAGCTGGCTTCTTTGCCTCAGCATGACCAGCACCTCTGCCCGATGCTTTACGACCTAAACCGTTTCCACCCCTAGCCTGATCACGGCCTCTCAGTGGTTGCTAACCACCCCTCGGTGGCTATACACCACCTCGGTCCATGACTAGCACCTGAGCTGGCATTCTAGGGCAATTCTTGATCCTATGCCCCATGGATCCACAAGCTAGACAAGCTCCCGTCCTCTTCCAACACTCGCCTACATGGCCTTTCCCACAATTAGCACAAAGTGGCACCCCTGGATTAATAGCAGGGGGCCCTGCTCTGACTGGCCCAACAACTCTGGCCCTAGCCCTAGGTCTTTGATTGACACCAGGAGTCTCAGCCTCCCTTTTATCCTTACCCCCTTTTTTTCCTGATTTAGGCGCTCAGTGCGCTTTACCTCCTCCACTATCTTTGCTTTCTCTACCAATTTCGAGAAAACTCGCTCCCTTTGTGGAGCTGTAATACCCTAAGGCTATCTTTCAGTCCGTCCTCAAACCTAACGCAACGTTCATATTCCATTGCCAACATAACTCTTGCATACCTACAAGGTGTAGAAATTCCGCCTTATACTCCGCCACAAATTTGTTTCCCTAGGTCAAGTTTAGGAACTCCTTCCTTCTAGCATCCACATAGCTTGCACCCATATACTTCCCTTGGAATGCAGCTTTGAAAAACTCCCAAGTGACCCGCTCCGGTTGGGTGCCCTCTTTCACTGTCAACCACCACTGGTAGGTTTCTTCCCTAAGCAGGGACACTGCTCCTTTTAACTTTTGTTCCGGTGAATAGTCCAGGTCCTCCATTATCCTTTCAGCGACCTCCAACTAATATTTCGTCACGTTAGGAGCCACGTCAGCCACACCCTTAAAGATCTCAGCCCCGTTCGATCGAAGTCGCTCCGGAATGGACCCCCGATTTCCAGTGCCATTGTTGGGCCCAACGACCCTTTCCAAAATTCTCAGCATTTCCTGCGACAATGTATCTTCTCCTGCGGCCCGATCATTTGGCCCATTCCTAGCCACAGGTGAGGCCGAAGCCTCTTTTACGCCAACATTGGGCACATGGCCTGATGCCGACGATTCAGCCCTAAAACTTTCGCGGCCTCAGCCACAGCCTGTCGCACCCCTTCTAGCACTCATCGTCGATTCGCGTATTACCTGGATTAGAAATTTTATGAAGTCTTAATTAGTTTCAATAATTGACCTGATGTTTCATGGAAGTAATTAAAGAGAAGATTGTTTTCGAAAATCCTCTACAGTTTTAAGTTCCTGCGGGCTTTAGTTCCATTCTAACAATATCATCTAAGGTAGCCCTCTAACTATCTACTGTATAAGAATTTAAACAAACTTTAGAATAAGAATACTTACTTGATTCGTTGTCAGAGACTCGGTGTGCCGCTTAGCAAGACTTCCTCTTTTCTAAAACATTGTAAAAAAATAATTTTTTTAAAAAAAAACACAAAAAGAATCCAAGTAATAAGGCCCAATTCGCAGCCCAAGTTTTGCAACCTGGGCTCTGATATCACTAAATGTAACACCCCAAACTCGGCCCGGACGTTACGGCCTAATCTGATGTGTCACAGTGAAGTGTTTTAGCGAAAATCGTGTTTTCATTGGAAACCCTTCTTAAAATAAGAGAGAATCTTAACTATATAAAAAAAACTTTTTCAAACTTAAGATTGGATGAAAATAAAATACTTAGAAATTTAGTTGCGGAAGCGTAGAAAACATACTATAATTTAAGAAATCCATGTTCAACTTCTCGTAGTTACAATGAAAATAATAATAATAATAATTCAAGTAATAATAACATAATGAAAACCTTATTACAATATGGTCTGAGCATACTTAAAAAGAAATAAAAACTTAAATGCTTAAAAAAAACCAAGTCTGAATTATCTTGCTAGCTGGCCACCCAGAGTCCCTTCTGATAACGAACCTTCTACTGAGCATCACCTGAAAATAAAATAAAAGAGGGGGTGAGTTTTCACAAACTCAATGTGTACAACCTTCGATGAAAAATAAGCATTCAAAGAAGAATCATCAAACATGCAATGCAATCCCATCCAAATTATCCATCCGCTACACACCAGCTCCGTCCCCCGTCACACCATGTGGGGATATAAATATCAACCCACCCAGCCCACACACCAATGGTAGCCCGGTTGTGGTACTACTCTCATTTACATATTAAGCTTTAAAAGTTGTCGGTGGATCCACGATTGTCAGGCAACCATGCGATCCTCATATACTCCCTCCATTCCATAGTTCCCACCCCATATGCAACCTAAGCAAAACATTATATGTATGCATGTCACATCCATAAAACTTACATTCAACTCTTAGGGGTATTTTGGTCATTTTTGCCCTTAAGGGCATTTCGATAATTTTCCTTTAATTATGGTTTCCACTTACCTTATCCCGTTAACAATTTCCACGAGCTAAGGTGAACGAATACTATGCACCAGGTAGGATTCCAGGGAAGAGGAGGTGAGTCATTAAGACCACTTAAGTACCAAGCTCTTCCTAGATTCAATCCTAGACATGCATATACCCGTTGCCACACCTTAACCCTTTGACCTGTCCACGGTCGCAAAATATTGATTAAGTCTTATGTAGTTATCTAGGCCCAAAACCCCTTACAAAGCCCAAACAACTTCACTTACCTGTATCTGGCCCATTAAGCCCAATCATATTCGTATGGCCCATTAGGCTCAAATCACATTTTTATGGCCCGTTAGGCCCAGTCACATTCATATTCATGCTCGCATACAAATTCCCATCACATAGCATCAATATTCAGTTTTTACCTATTATGGGCCCAATAGCCCATCGGGCCCATTTAGCACATTCCGGCCCGTATGGCCAAATCACAACCCAAGTCCACAGAATCGCCCCTAGGTCTCAGGCAACCTATCGGTCTCTCCCTTACGAGTGTTCGCGCACTCGCAAGACTACCGTGGCCACACTTTTGGCTTTTCAGCCTTTCAGCATTTCGGCATTTTGGCATTTCGGCATTTTGGCATTCCGACTTTTGCCGATTCATAGTGTGTGTGCAGTGTATGTACACGCCTGGTAAGCAAGCGTGATGCAATCTCTTTATCCCCAAACCTTGCGCGATAAGTATAACAGCCCCTTCTCAAATCCCTAACCATGATCAACTCCTAGATCTGCACCAATTTTAACTATTAAAACAGAATAATAGGTGACTCGTATCCAACACAAGTCCCCTTACCTTAACTATGAACATTCGACCACCTTAGCCAATGGGAGAGGAATACTTACCAAAATCGCAAACATCTAAAGTGCAATTTTGACAGAGAGCTAAGATCCGAGATCCGATACTAATTCCCTACCACTGTCAATTAGAAAGAGTGGGGAACAATATTTGATACTTAGCAAAGAAAACCGATTGGAAGAGTAACACTTGCACTAGATTCGATCAAAAAGTATTCGGCTCTAGAGATCTGAATGGCACAATTGCTTATTCGGCACCAAGGGAGGGAGGAAGAAGAATCGGCTAAACCCAAAAGTGAAACAAAGAAATCGGCACAAGAAAAGTAAAAAGGAGAACAAGGGTTTTTGGCTTTTGGAGAAATCGACAGAAAGAGAAGGAAGAAAACAAAAGGGTTTTTAGCTTTTAGGAAAGAGGGTTTCTGGCAACAAGGTGAGAAAAAGATGTCGTCATTAGCCTCATACCCTTGCATTTGGCACCTATTGTTAACCCTATAGCCGAATTACCTGGCCCTCAGTTCCCCATTCAGCTCCATCACTTCCCCCTCTCATCTCCTCGTTTTTCTCCCTGATAACCCCTTGATCCTTTCCTTAATTTTCTCTCCTGAACACTTCCCTTAAAGTCCATCTTCACGCCACTTCCAACCTTCCAAAAGGCCAAAATTAAACTTCTAAAAAAACTAAGCTAGGATTCAAACCTTGGACCTCCTTTCTTGCTATTAACGCCACCTCCCTACACTCTAAGTGGCGTCCCTTAGCCATTCCACCACAAGGCTTTTTGATGCCATTTTCCCTTATCTTTATTTAAAAGCCCAACTACTTACCAACAAGGTCCTTTTACTTATTAAACTATAATTTCTTCTACCCCTAGATTCAAACTCAAACATTGGCTAAGACCTACCAACGTGTAATTAACACTTAACCAGGTTGCTAAGCACAAAAGGAAAAATTCAAGATTTTGAGATTTTTGGGTTTCAGGATTTTTAGGTTTCGAGATTTTTGGGGCGTTACATTGTGTACCACCTCCTCAAGATTAATATAAGTTTGTGTAACACCCTAAAATCGGCCTAGACGCTATGGCCGAATTCATGATGTCACATTGGAATGTTTTTCTAAAACACGAGTTCTGTGAAAGTCCCTACTACATAAAAACTTCTTTAGATTCTCAAGAAAAGTTTAGAGTGTTTGGCTCATTATCAAAACTCAAGTTGGTTTAGCAAAATATTAATTATATGAGTTTGTTATTAAACTTAAAAATGGTGTTTGTTGCGGAAGCTTTCAAAATGTGTTACGTAAACGTGATGTGTTTAGAAAATCATTTGTTTGTGTTTACTTGAAAATCTGAGTCCTATCACTAACAGGTAAAATAAGGTAAATAAAATCCCCAAATCAAAATAAAAATTAAAAAGGCCTTATTACACAATGAAAACACAAAATAAAATCTTAAGTATAATATTAAAAGAAACTACATCGAGTGGCCACCTCTGAGTCCTCCGTCGCCTAGATCCGTCTAAGCCTGAGGATTTCCTACACAGCTAATAGATGGGTGAGTTTACGAAAACTCAGTGTGGGAAATCCCATAACAGCAAACAACCAGTGTGAATATAGTCTGGGCCTAAGCCCTTTAGTTTCAGTTAGGGGCCTTAGCCCCCTTTTCAGTAGCAGTAGCAGTTTAGGCCTTAGCCTGTTTCAGTACAGTATGTACGCAAAGAATCTAACCCAAACCATCCGCTACACTCTATCTCCGTACCAGGCTTACACAACATGTGGGGATTAAATCAACCTACCCAATCCTACATACCAGGTCGTACCGATTCTGGTACTAAAATAGTATTTGCAGCAGAGCTGCCAATAATAGGCTTATAGCATTTCAGTACACTTCCACCAAAATCATATATCCCACCCCATGTAATGCAACATAATATCATACGTGTATGCAGAAATGTCATGCTCAAAAACAGTCATAGATAATACAGAGGTATTTCAGTCAATTTACCTCTCAGGGGTATAATGGTCATTTCATCAGTATGGGGTCTAAGCGTACTTATCGACCCTACAGTAGGTCCACAGTCATCTCGTGCGACCCGTGCAACCTTATCAACCCATCAGTGCTAATGAGCCTATAGCCCTTATTGCGGGCCCATATAGGCCCACACGCTCATGTGGCCTACATAACCCAAAATGGCCTTAGCTGTGTGGTTCACACAGCCTATCCCAACAATAACCACACTCTTGTGTGATTCCTTCAGTGTGGCCCCTACAGGCCCAATAGGCCTATATGGCCTAGTTAGGCCCGAAATGGCCCAGTTTCATTTCGACCCATGAAAACGCTCATGGCCATCTCGTTGACCACACGGCCATGTCTTGTTGCACGGCCTGCCACACGGGCACCTACACGCTCGTGTGGTGTCAACAACCCACTTTCGGCTTTTCAATCTTTCGGCTTTTTGGCTTTTCAGCCTTTGCAGCTTCATATCTAATAACAGTGTTCACACACCTATTTGCGAAGAGAGTGCAATTTCCACGAACAACAACCTATATTCAATCATAACCCCAACGTCAGTCCTTTAACAAATGGGTAACTATTCCCTCAAATAATACTTATCCAAATCATAGTTCGATACTTACCTTGATCGACCGATTAAGGTTCCTAACCCTTTAGTCATTGTCGAGGATTGATTATAGGTTTTTTCAAATCATCTACACTCAAACTAAGATTCCATTATCCTCTATTAGAAAGTTTGTATAAATAATTGAACCTGCAACTAATACTTACCACAAAAATTGAGAAATCGATTCTAGAGAATGAAAAATAATAGGTTCACAATCTCCAATAAGATAGTCATTACAACAGGGCAGAACTAACGTTATCGCTCCCCTAGCAACGTTCATCAGAAAGAAAAGGTTAAAAGAGAACCATAGATATAGCAGAAGGGAAAAAGAATGAACAGAGACCACATCCAATAAAGTAGCACTTACCACCAAAATCGACAGAGAAGAACAACAGAAGAATCGGTTTATAAAAGGTCAATGCAAGAGTAGTATTCGGCCAACACAGATTAGATTACACTGAAGAGAAGGGAGAAAGAAAAGAATGAATCAGTCACTACAAGCCGAAACCAAAAGAGATAGAGAGGCAAAAAGATGCAATCGGTTAGGGAAAAGTTGATTGAAAGAAAGGGAGAAGAGAGGAAAAGAAGGTTTAGCTAAGGTAAGGAAATTAGAAGAAGGGGAATGATGGAAAGACGAATGTTACCTAAACAAGGTATTGAACTGGGGAACAAGGTCAAAGTAAAATAATACGAAATGTACCCGAATGGTCACATTCGACTACTATTCCTGCACAGACAAAAGAGAGCAAAAATGAAGCAAAAGGATTCAGCTATCGAAAAAGAGAACAAGCCCTAGCCAAATTCGGCACTAAGTGCCTATGACAGATTTTGGCACAAGGAGAATCCCACTTTTGGCAAACAACTCCCTCTCCCTTACTCCTTGATCCACTCTACGATTTTCTCCCCATAATCCTCCTTGAATTTGGCTACACACTCCCCACTCCCCCTCAAACTCTCCATCGTCCAAGAGCATCAGAATCCTATTAAGAAACAACCTCCTACAAGGCACAACAACAAAAAGAGACATTCCTTGCGCACAGGAAGACTCGAACCCAGGTCCCTTACCAGTAGTAACACGCCGTAATCCTTTGAACCAATAGACCTTTCATGACATAATTTCCCCTCAATTATTTAAGAACTCAATGCCTAGCAGCCAAGTTTTTAATTAGTAAAAACCAAAAATTTTGCCAAAGCAGGTTTGAACCCAGGACTTCTCACACTTCTCAGGACCCTTAATCATCAAAGCAAGCCAAACATACAACACAGCACACCAGTTAATCACAAAAGATTTGGAGCATTATAGTTTGAAGATTAAGAGTATTGGCTATCCAAATGTTCAAGCCATCTACAAACCGCACCGTGGTAGTCTCTTCATCTTATTGCACATTGTCTCTTTGCATAAGCATCTTCATCTCCTTAAAGTACTCATCAACAAATTGATTACCTTGAATAAGGTGTTGAAGTTTCGTTTTGACCTTTCTGTAGTAATGAGAAGGAACATAACGCTTTCACATCACTTGCTTCAACTCGTCCTATGTTTCAATTACCCTTTCATAGTTTCTTTGATGATTAATTCTAAGTTGAATCCACCAACTCAACACATAATCTAAAAATCCACAGGTTGTAAATGAGTCTTTTTCCTCTTCTTGGTATTTAAGTAACAAAACATAAGTTCCATTTCTAATTCCCATTCACAATATGCCTCGGGATCATTCTTTCCACGAAATAAAGGGATTGTGAACTTTGGTTTTGCCAAAGAAGGCTACTCATGGTTTTTAGTAACCAAAGGTTAATCATCTACACTAGGGACACGTCCAACATTATGTCTGTGAGCACGAGGCTATTCAACCTCAACATCATTATTAGCACCCCAATTTTAAGTCATTTGCTCAGTCCGTAACTGATGCAAGGTATTGCTCATTGTCTAAAGTATAGGATCCCTTTATCTTTCTGTTGTAGCTTAATCCTCTAGAGTTTGTTGCAACCTATTGAACCTGTTTTTAAACTTGACTTCATTGAGGTCACATTGTAATTTCGTTGCGAACCAACATGAATTTTTATGGTCACTAGTGGTGTGTCACTCTGGTCATCACTCCCTTTGCCACTACAAGGCATTGTGACAAATCTGAAAAAACATAACACTTAACAAAAAAAAAATCTCACCGTTATGCACTCAAAAATAAAATAAAATTCTCAATGAGGTAAGAATTAATCTTGTGATTCAATTAGGAGTATTTATGGCAATCAATCAGAATGTTAAATAATCTTGCTACCAAATATCCTAACGGCACTAGGAGTCCAAAAGTGGCTAAACACCAACGATTTGTGTTGCAAGGAGGAAGGAATGTGCAATATGATTTAACCTACTAACACAAGAAACAATAAAGTTTTAGAATGTGTATAGGAACAATAAAAAGCAAAAACAAATGAAATCCTGAGGCTAAAAGTCAATGAAAATTGCTGAAACCTGAAAAATTACAAAGCAACTTGAAAAACTTTGTTCGAGGGGTTCCTCGATTTCCAAAAATCATGAAATTTAAATTGGAGCCTCCTCAAATAATTTAAATTTGATCTGGAAATTTCTAGTACAAAATTAAACCCACAAAATATTTTTTATTTTTTGCATTTTCTTTTTTCTGTACTTTTTCGATCAGTTTTTTTCATGGGAAATATTTTTATATTTTAATACATGCCAAGAATCAGTATATCAAATTTTAGATAAATTGGAAAATGTTTACCCACTCAAAAATATTTTTTTCTGAAAATAATTATGAGTAAAAATTGCTTATAGGTTATTTTGCAATGGAAATCAGTTTAGAAATCAACCATGTACAATGAAAAAGCCTATATATCGGCTAGCTAAATAAATCTAAATAAAACTCTTAAGCATATTAGAACTCTAATTAATCTAATAAGTAAACTAAACTTTCTTGTTGACATAAAACTCCTAAATAACTTAAACTACTTAATAATTATTAAAAATTTGAAATAATAAAATAATAAGAGCAAATAAATACAATATTGGGCTCATATATAATAAAAATTAAGCCTAAAACCTGATCAATATGATTTAAACTCGAATTAAAAGATGGAAACTCATAATTCCCATCATAATCACGTTCAGAAATTCTATTCGTGCATTCTTTATTAAAACGATCATAACTTTAGCTCCCAAACTCAAAATCGAGTGATCCAAAGTGCGTTTCGAAGATAAGAGATAGATATTTGTACACCATTCAGACATCTTAACCCAAAAATTCCTGGATCCCATCCAAAAATTCGTTGCAAGTCTGCTGATTTCCCAAGCTTAAAAATTTACAGCTTTGGTGAATGGAATTTAATAAATTTCACTTCATCGGTGCATGTATCATTCCCCCTTTCCTCGAAAAGATTCTTCCTCAAACGTTGTCTTTGATTGAATCTTGGTTTGATTTGCTTGGCCTTTGACGTTGTTGGGCCTTGAGGTAGTGTGAGCCCATCACATTCATGGGTCTGAAATTGGGCTTTAAGACTCATATCATTGTCAATAATTCTCTTAGAAAATTCCTCAAATGCACACCCAGATCTTTTCACAAAGGCAGACTATCAACTCACCATTTAGATATTACAAAATTCTCCATACAGACTGTAACAGCCCGATTTAGACCCTAATTGAAACGGTAGTTTCAGGACCACGAATCTGAGTCAAAAAAATATTTTAAGATTATTTTTGGTGTTTATTGTGTTTGAATTTGTGTGTGTGAAATTTTCGTGATTTAATTTTGTCATTTGAGTGCCCGATTAAATAAAAGGACTTAATCGCGTAAAATAAGAACTTGATAGTTAAATGTGTGAGGATCGAATTGTTAATGTCTTTTTAATATGAAGGCTTTATATTTTAATTGGGCCACTATTAAATTAGGTGGACGGTAATGGTCATGGTTATAATGGTTTTATAATTTAATAATAAAGGTTAAATAAGTAATTAAGTAAAATGTTATTATATGTTATAATATATCATAATTAAAAAACAAGCTTTCATATGTCTTCTTCTTTCCGAAATAAAAAAATAAGAAAAGAAATAAAAGAAGCTAGGGTTTAGCCATCTCTTAAGCTCAATCAAGGTATGTGTTTAGCTCGATTTTTGATAATTTTTACGTTTTTGAGATCGTTGCTTCGAGTACTAGTAAACCCATGCTTGAATTTTTTATTTTGGGAAATATTTTGAGTTATGCCATTGTTTAGAGCTTGTGATTTTTGTTTTTTGATGATAAAATATGAAAGATATGTTTTAGATTAACATGTTTTGTACTGGAGTTTTTGATGATTTTGAGTAATTAGGACTAAATTACAAAAATAATAAATTGAGGGCCTAAAATGTGAAATAAATGAAATATATGGATTTGTATGAATACGGGTAAGATTTGGCCTAACATAGGTATAATAAAATTTTGCATATTTTGTGTTTTGTGCAATAGGGACTAAATTGTAAAAAGTGTAAATGTCAGGGGTAAAATGGTAATTTGCCCATTTATGTGTTTTTGGACTAAATTGAATGAAAATATGTTCGAATGAACTTAATTTGAATATGTTTAGATCAAGAACCAAAGAATTTGGATTTGGATCGGGGGAAAATGAAAGTTGTCGACTAGCTTCCCCGTTCCGTTTTACATTGTCCGAGGTAAGTTTATAAGCAAATAGACGTACTTAATTTTAATTAAATGCAAACTATATATGCTAAAATGAAATGTGAGAATATATACATGCAAATGCCGAATGTGTATAAGCTTGGTAACTATGTTCACATATTCATTTTGATCGAGTTTGTAACAGCCTGATTTAGGGCCTAGTCGGAACAGTGATCTCGGGACCACAAATTCGAAGTTAGAAAAAATTATTTTATTATTTTATGAGGTTATAGTATGATTTTATTAGTGCATGAAAAATTTGGTGAGCTAATTTTGATGTTATCAAGCCCGATTGCGAAATAGGACTAAATCGCATAAAAGGTAAAAGTTACATTTTAGTACCCAAATGTGTTAAATAGCTAGAGATTTAAAATTTAGGGTCTTTAAAGGGCAATTAGACCCTTGTGAAATAGCCTAGCCAGCCATGGAGTGAGGGGAGACAAATTTGACAAAGTTAGGTGATGATGAGGTCATCAAATTTGACTAGTTTTAAATTAAATAAAACAAAGGTCATTTCTTCTCTATTTTTCTTCTCTCCACCGATTTTTATCACCCATTGTTGGGGTTTTGAGCTTCAAAAATTTGCAGCAACATTAAGCCTCTCAAGTAAGTGACTTTGATAGTTTCTTTTAATGATTTTTGTATTTTTGAGACCCTTGAAGCATGAGCTTTCAAATGAGGGTGATATCTTCCAAAATGGTCAATAGTTTAAGATTTTTCCATGGATGTTTTTGAGATGTTTATTGAGTTTTTTATGGAAGAATATGAGTCCTAGCTGGGTTATAAACAACTTTTGTGAAAGGTGTTAGCATGAAAACACCTAAAGGGACTATTTTGCATGAGTTGTAAAATAGTTAATAAGTATGTGAAATAGTGAGATTTTAAAGTTTCTATAAGGGTAAAAATAGCTCGGTTACGCTTGAGATACAAAGAAATTCGATGAAAAACAATTTTCAGGCATAGGGGTAAAATGGTCATTTTGTCAAAGTCTAGGGGCAAAATGGTCATTTTACCAAAGATGTGAATTTATGATTGATTAATCCTAATTAGTGACTAAATGAGTGCAGATTGTCATTATAGATCAAGATTTACCAAATCCGAACCTAGATCGGGGGAAGGCCAAACAAACTGACTAAACCCAATAGTCAAGTACTTTTTGTAAATCTAGGTAAGTTGTATGTAAATAATACAACTACACTGTTAATACTTGTATTCATATCACCATTGAATTGATATTGTATGAGTTGCTAAGTTAAAAGTTAAGAATGTCCAGTAATATTAAGATAATAGAGATATCCCGTTGAAAAATTAGGATACAAAATGGATATTCGTGCCAAGGCATTGGGTGATTTGTGCGCCAGTGTAAGACATGTCTGGGACATGCTTCGGCCACATTCTGAGAGCCAGTGTAAGGCCATGTCTGGGACATGGCATCGGCTTTTAGACGAGGGCTAGTGTAAAACATGTCTGGGACATACATCAGCCATACAGAGATAGCCAGTGTAAGATGTGTCTGGGACACGCATCGGCACAGAGATGAGTACCAGTGTAAGACATGTCTGGGACATGCATCGGCCTCGACAGAGATAGCCAGTGTAAGACATGTCTGGAACACGCATCGGCTAAGAGTTGTGCTAGTGTAAGACATGTCTGGGACATGCATCAACACGCATATATGAGAGCCAGTGTAAGACCATGTCTGGGACATGGCATCGGAAATATATCCCATGATGGAGGTTCATAGAATATCCAGTAGGATTCCAAATGTTTCAATGGTGAGATTTATAGATCAATTTTAATAAAGAAAGAATAATCATTTTGCAAGTGTTACTGGTACCTATATGGTAAGCATGAGTAACGAGCTTAATTTAGAAAATGTGACTCGAGTAGAGGATAATGAGTAAGTTCAATAATATTTAACTTTGAGTTAAAAGTATGATGACTGCTGGTGAGATTGTTGTTGTATATTTATTTTTATGTAACTTACTAAGCTTTATGCTTACCCTCTTTCCTTTCCCTCTTCTTTCAGTGTTGCCAAGCTAGGTTAATGATCCCTTAAAGTCAGAGATATCGATCACACTATCGTACGCAACATTTGGTATAGTTTGATTTGTATTTTTGAAGGTGGCATGTATAGGGCTAGACTAGGATGTTACATTATGAGAAGTGTTTATGTATTTTGGCGTAAGTCAAAAGCCCTTTGTTTTGTATCAAGCCTAGAATAATGGCTATTATTCGTTTTGATGAATGCATATGATGTTCTTTCTATGCTTGAATTAGTGCCCATTATGATAAGGTTTGTGTATTGAAAGGATCTTGTGTAGGTTGTGCAAAATGGGTGACCAAAAGGCCTGGAAAATAGCCTAGTTTGTCTACACGGGTAAGATACATAGGCGTTTGTCTAGACCGTGTGTGACACACGGCTCTTGTCCATGGGTGTATTATGGCCGTGCGTCCCTTGCACTTTAAATTTTGAAGTCATTTTAGTGCACGGGCAGGCCACACGGGCGTGTGTCCACGTCGTGCCATAAAGTCAGATGCATGCTAGTAGTACACGGGTAAGAGACACGGCCATGTGTCTCACCCGTGTGAAGGACACGGTTGTAGGGCACGGGTGTGTACTCGGGTCGTGTGGTTTTGGCAGAATGCCCAAGTTTTCAAACACGAGTTCGGGTCATGGGCATGTCCTTAGCACACGATCGTGTGCTCTATACCCACACGGGCGTGTGGAACTTTGCTGTATGAGAATTTCTAAGTTTTTCACGAGTTCTTAGTTGGGTTCTTAACCACATTGGATGTATGTTTTGGGTCTCGTAAGCCCATGTTTGGGACAGATTACATGAGAAAGGAAAAGTTTTTAAATTTTTGAGATTTCATGACCCGATTTTATATAGTTGATTCAGTTTTAGTCAGGTAATACCTATTTCGACATCGGATAAGGGCGAAGGGTGTTACATTTGGTGGTATCAGAGCATGGTTTAGTCAATTCTAGGACTAAGCTAGCCAGAGTACGAGTCTAGCTATACATGCCACGTATATGCATATTGATAGTGTGACAATTCCTGACGATTATAAATTGTGTTTTTATAGTAATGGATCCTGATAGAACCACGACGGATGACGTGGAAAGTAATGCACTGGCTCCCGCAAAAGGGACCACGACAGTAGAAAGTGAGCCTGTGAGTATGGGCCAAGGCAGAGGGGCTAGGGAAGCCTACCTCCGAATGATGGATGCTTGGTATATGGAGTTTGTTCGTGCGAACCCGAACACTCCACCTCCCCCACCTCCTCTGATACCTCAATATGTCGCGATGGCTCTGCAAGTTGCGGATGTTTTTAGATGAGAGAAGCCTTCGGTAGACAAGATCCGGAAGCAAGGGGCCGAGGAATTTTGGGCTAGTGTAGATGATGACCCAGAGAGAGCGAAGTTTTAGCTAGAGAATACCCTGAAAGTATTCGATGAACTATCACGCACGCCTGAAGAGTGCGTGAAATGTGCCGTGTCACTTTTACGAGACTCAGCTTATCAGTGGTTGAACACTTTTGTGTCTGTATTACCGAGAGAAAGAGTGACTTGGGAATTCTTCCAAGGAGAGTTTCGAAAAAAGTACATTAGCTAGAGGTTTATGGACCAAAAAAGGAAGGAATTTCTAGAGTTGAAGCAAGGTAATAAGACTGTGACAGAGTATGAGCGGGAGTTTGTGAAACTCAGCAAGTATGCGCGAGAATACATATCTACTGAAGCTACCATGTGTAAGAGGTTTGAGGATGGCCTCCATGAGGACATTCGAGTATTCATGGGCATCCTAGAGTTAAGAGAATTTGCAGTGCTTGTTGAGAGAGCGTGCAAAGTAGAAGAGTTGGTGAAAGAGAGTAGGAAAGCAGCCAGCGAGTCGCGAGATTTAAAGAAAAGATAGATGGGGAAAGCATATTAGTCCTCCTCCAAAAGGTTAAAAGAATTTACTACCCGATCAAATACTTCGGTAGGGTATTCGAAGAGAAATAAGAATCAGCAGAATTTGGCGCCTAAAGCCCAAACTACTTCAGTTGCAAGTGTCAGTAGTGCTCGGGCAAATATGCCAGAGTGTTCGCAATGTGGAAGACGTCACTTGGGCAAATGCCAAGTAAATGAGAGGGGCTGTTTCAAGTGTGGGTCACTTGACCACTTTATTCGCGTGTGTCCTGAGATGGACAAGAGAGAGAGAAGACAAGATGCGAAGGCAAGCAGTGCTCCCTTGAGGGGTAGGCCTCAAAGGAACCCCGAGAGTAGGACTAGTGGTAGAGGTGCACTGAGAGATACTGCGATGAGGTCTAAAGGCAAAGCACCAGCGATGACCTATGCTATACGAGCCCGAGAAGAGGTAGAGTCTCCAGACGTGATCATGGGTACCTTTTCTATTCACGATATAATTGTTGTCGCTTTAATTGACCCGGGATCTACCCACTCTTACATATGTATTGATTTGATACCTCGTATAGACATGCTTATAGAGTCCACTGAGTTTGTTATGAAAGTCCAACCCGTTAGGCAAGCATGTATTAGTGGACCGAGTATGTAGAAATTGTCCTTTGACGATTAGAGGCCATTGTTTTCCGGCCAACTTGATGTTGCCATCGTTTAATGAATTTGATGTAATTCTTGGGATGGATTGGCTGACCTCCCATAGCGTTGTTGTAAATTATGGAAGAAAAGTAATTCAGTTAAGATGTGAGAAAGCTAATGTCATACGAGTTGGGCCAAATAAGTTAGATAACCTGCCTGTAGTAATATCGTCTTTGACCGCCGAAAAATACTTGAGAAAAGGTTATGAAGCTTATTTAGATTTTGAGCTGAATACTCAAGTATCTGAGTCGAAGATTGAGTCAGTACCGGTGGTTTGTGAGTTCATAGATGTCTTTCCAAAGGAGTTACCAGAGTTACCCCCAGAGAGAGAGGTTGAGTTCGGTATCGAGTTGGCTCCTGGTACGATGCCAATTTCGATTGCACCTTATAGGATGGCCCCCCACTGAGTTAAAGGATTTGAAAGTATAGTTGCAAGAGTTAACAGATAAAGGTTTTGCTAGGCCGAGTTATTCACCATGGGGTGCTCCAGTACTTTTTGTGAAAAAGAAAGACAGGTCGATGAGGTTATGTATCGACTACAGACAGCTTAACAAAGTGACAGTGAAGAACAAATATCCTTTGCCGAGAATTGATGATCTCTTTGACCAATTAAAAGGAGCCACTATATTTTCTAAAATAGACTTGAGATCGGGTTACTACCAGTTAAGGGTCAAGGATCAAGACGTGCCGAAGACTATTTTTCGGAGAAGATATAGGCATTACGAGTTTCTTGTTATGCCTTTTGGATTAACGAATGCCCCGGCCGTGTTTATGGACTTGATGAATCGTATCTTCTGACCATACTTGGATAGGTTCATCGTTGTTTTCATAGATGACATACTGATTTATTCGCGTGATGAGAGTGAGCATGTGGAACATTTGAGAACTATGTTACAGATTCTGAGAGATAAACAACTCTATGCTAAGTTTAGTAAGAGCGAGTTTTGGCTTAATGAAGTTGGATTTCTAGGACACATTGTGTCGGGCGATGGGATCAGAGTTGACCCAAATAAGATCTCAGCTATTGTGGAGTGGAAACCACCGAGGAATGTAACAGAGGTTCGTAGTTTTCTAGGGCTAGCAGGGTATTACAGACACTTTGTAAATGGATTTTCTATGATATCTACTCTAATAACGAGACTTGTAATATCTTGATTTCGGGCCTAGTCAAAATAGTGGTTTTGTGACCAGAAAATCCAAGATAGAAATAATTATTTTATGATTATTTTGAGGTCTATGATATGATTGCATGATTGTGTGAAAATTTCGTGAAGAAATTTTATGCATAAAGTGCTTAAATTGAAATTAGGGACTAAATCGAATAATTTGCAAAACTTGCATTCTAGAAATTTCTAGTATGAAATTGTTTTGAAATATTAATTAGGAGGTCTAAAATAGAAATTTTACCAATTTCTAAGTCTATGGACAAAAATTGGACATGGATGGAATTTTTGGAAAGTTTAGTAGTAAGGGCATTTTGGTCATTTAGGGGTAAAACGAATTAAAATACAAAATTAAAAGCCAATTTTGCTCATCTTCAACCCCATGGTCGAATATAGCAAGGAGAAACCATGGCTAGGGTTTTTCAAGCTTCCAAGCTCGATTGTAAGTCCGTTTCTAGCCTGCTTTTTCAAGTTCTTTACGCTTTTAGAATCCCTTAACTTGATTAAGCTTATTCTAGCAATAATTTAAGCTAGGGTTCATATTTGGAAAAATACCCATAGGTGAAATGTGTTTATTTTGATGTTTTATGGTAGAATATGAAGGCTGAAATTATGTTAAACAACTTTTGCTAAGCGATTTTAAGCAAAAATGAGTAAAACGGCTTAATGGGTAAAAATTTATATGTTAGAGTGAGAATTTGATGTTGTCATAGAAGGGAAAAATATTCAGCATGTCATAAAACATAAGAAAATATGCTGAAGTTTAATTTACGTGCTTTGGGGCAAAAGTGTAAATATGCAAAAGTTTAAGGGCAAAACTGTAATTTTGCCAAAATATGATTTTGGGTTAATTTGAATAATGTGAGCCCTAATTAGACTATATTTTAAATGATAGAGCAAGGAAAACTAAAATTCGGGCTAAAATGGAGAAAATACCAAGTTGTGGATGAAATGGTAAAAGTAGCCATTTTCACATACGAGTTAAGTTCATGTGTAAATGTAGTAACATAATTGTTATTTTAGTTAACTTAATGATATTTATATGATATGATGATTATTATTATGAAATATTATGCTTTGTGGTTATTGTTGAGTAATATGCAAATTATGTTTATTACTTGTTAAATATGAATTGCTACCGAGTATCGATTTTGATATTCCGTGGAAGACAGTAAAGATGTGTGATTGAGGAAAAAGCCCGTTTGAACCTTGGGAATAGATTAGAATACAAGTGACATGTCACTAGGATGGTTGAGTTCCGAACTCATTGAGTTGAGTCCGAGTTCGTGAGATGTAACTAGGCATCCGAGCTCGTTGAGTTGAGTTCGAGTTCACTTATGGATGCGAATGCCCGAGCTCATTGAGTTGAGTCCGAGTTCACTTATGGGCGGGTTACATGGTAGCTTGGCTACATATGTGGCACTTATGTGCAAACTTTTCGTGTATCCAAATTATATTCCGATGTGTTCAACGGGTAAAATTCTACTCAAATGGAGGAATACTCGAGATGAAAGGGATGTATTGGTAAGTGTTGTGAAATGGATACTTTGAACAGGTATGTACTTAACCCTCGGGTTGAAAACTCGATATAACAACAATATGGTAAGATGATAAATGAAAATGTGATATGAATGTCTCGGTGATGATCATGCAAATGATGTTTATGTTTGCATATATAGTTGTGTTACTTGTTATTTGCATGTGAACTTATTAAGCATTTGTGCTTACTCCCTCTTTTTCATTCCTTGTAGTGTTGACAAGCTAGCTCAGAAATCGAAAACGGTCAGAGGCACGCTCACACTATCCGTATACCATCTTGGCATAATGGCTTGTATATTTTGTGTATGACATGTATAGCATTATAATCATTTTGTATATATGGTCTTATGATATGGTTATTAAGTGGTATGGAAATGCTTGGTAATGATTAGCCATTGGAATGGCTAATCATGATCATATTTGGTGTTATGTATGCTAAATTGCTAGCTTGACTGAAAATTTTAAAAATAAATTGTTTGAGCTATTTAAAGTAATGAATTAAGTCTGTTAACACCTCGTGTTCGACTCCGGTGACGGTCTCAGGTACGGGGCGTTACAAGACTATTGCAGAAAGATGTCCATTTTGAATGGACAGAAGAGTGTCAGCAGAGTTTTGAGAAATTAAAGGCTTTATTGATCGAAGCCCTAATTTTAGTGCAACCAAATTTGGGTAAGGAATTTGTAATTTATGGTGACGCCTCCTTAAATGGTTTAGGGTGTGTACTCATGCAAGAAGGTAAGGTTGTAGCCTATGCCTCGAGATAGCTAAAACCACACGAGAAGAATTATCCTACCCATGATTTAGAGCTAGCAGCTGTAGTGTTTGCCTTGAAGATTTGGCGATACCATTTGTATGGGGAGAAATGTAGGGTATTTATTGACCATAAGAGTTTAAAATACTTGATGACTTAAAAGGAGTTGAATTTGAGGCAACGTCGATGGTTAGAACTATTAAAGGATTATGTGTTAATCATCGATTACCATCCGAGAAAGACGAATGTAGTCGCTGATGCCTTGAGTAGAAAATCGTTGTTTGCCTTGAGAGCTTTAAATACGCAGTTGACTGTATTTAAGGATGGTTCGATCTTAGCAGAACTGAGAGTTAGACAAACTTTTCTTCATGAAATTCGAGAAGCTCAGAAAAATGATGAGAAGTTTCAAGCCAGGAAAAATCAGTGTGAGTCAGGTGTTGAATCAGATTTTCAAGTTCGTATCGACGGATGTTTAATGTTCAAAAATAGAATTTGTGTGCCTAAAGATAGTGAGCTCGTTCAGAAGATTTTACGAGAAGCACATAATGGTAGTTTATCCGTCCACCCGGGTAGCGTAAAGATATATAACGACATGAAGAAAATGTTTCCAAATCCTAGTATGTCAGCAAATAAAGACCGAACACCAAGTATCTTCTGGGCTACTCCAGCCTATTATGGTTCCAGAGTGGAAATGGGATCGTATCACTATGGACTTCGTGACCAGTTTACCATTAACCCTGAAAAAGAAAGATGCTGTATGGGTTATTGTCGACAGATTAACTGAGTCAGCCCACTTCATACCAGTGCGTGCCGACTATTCTCTCGAGAAATTAGCTGACTTGTATGTTTTCGAGATTGTGAGGCTACATGGTGTACCATTGTCGATTGTTTCGGATCGACCCGAGATTTACCTCGAGGTTTTGGAAAAAGTTACAAGAGGCTCTAGGAACCAAGTTAAGTTTCAGTACGGCTTTCCATCCACAAACTGACAGATAATCGAAAAGAGTAATACAGATCTTAGAGGACATGCTGAGGTGCTGCGTCCTTGAATTTCAAGGAAGTTGGTAAAAATACTTACCATTGGATGAATTCACCTACAATAACGGCTATCAGTCGAGTCTGAAAATGGCACCTTATGAGGCTTTGTAGGGCGAAAATGCCGAATGCCCTTATACTGGACTGAGTTGAAAGAGAGTCAGATTCACGGGGTTGATTTGGTCAAAGAGGCTGAGGAAAAAGTTAAAGTGATTCAGGAATGCCTAAGAGCCGCTTCGGATAGGCAGAAATCCTACACGGATTTGAAACGAAAGGAGATCGAGTTTGAGGTCGGTGATAGAGTATTCTTGAAAGTTTCCCCTTGGAGGAAAGTCCTCAGATTTGGTAGAAAAGGCAAGTTCAGTCCAAGTTTCATAGGACCTTATGAAATTACCGAGAGAATAGGGCCTGTTGCCTACAGATTGAATTTACCGCCAGAATTAGAAAAGATTCACGACGTGTTTCACGTGTCTATGTTACGCCGATACAGATTTGACCCTTCGCACGTAACTGCGCCTACTGAAGTTGAAATTCTTCTAGATATGACTTATGGTGAAGAACTAATCAAGATCTTAGCTCGAGAGGTTAAACAATTAAGAAATAAGGATATACCAGTTGTGAAGGTTTTGTGGCATAGACATGGAGTCGAGGAAGCTACATGGGAACCCGAAGAGTCTTTGAGAGAGAAGTATACTAACTTATTTACCAGTAAGATTTTCGAGGACGAAAATCCCTAAGGGGGAGAAATGTAACGGCCCGATTTAGGGCCTAGTCGGAACAGTGGTCTAGAGACCACAAATCTAAAGTTAGGAAAAAATTATTTTATTATTTCTATGAGGTTATAGTATGATTTTATTAGTGCATGAAAAATTTGGTGAGCTAATTTTAATGTTATCAAGCCCGATTGCGAAATAGGACTAAATCGTATAAAAGGTAAAAGTTACATTTTAGTACCCAAATGTGTTAAATAGCTAGAGATTTAAAATTTAGGGTCTTTAAAGGGCAATTAGACCCTTGTGAAATAGCCTAGCCAGCCATGGAGTGAGGGGAGACAAATTTGACAAAGTTAGGTGATGATGAGGTCATCAAATTTGACTAGTTTTAAATTAAATGAAACAAAGGTCATTTCTTCTCTATTTTTCTTCTCTCCAACGATTTTTATCAGCCATTGTTGGGGTTTTGAGCTTCAAAAATTTACAGCAACATTAAGCCTCTCAAGTAAGTGACTTTGATAGTTTCTTTTAATGATTTTTGTATTTTTGAGACCCTTGAAGCATGAGCTTTCAAATGAAGGTGATATCTTGCAAAATGGTCAATAGTTTAAGATTTTGCCATCGATGTTTTTGAGATGTTTATTGAGTTTTTTATGGAAGAATATGAGTCCTAGTTGGGTTATAAACAACTTTTGTGAAAGGTGTTAGCATGAAAACACCTAAAGGGACTATTTTGCATGAGTTGTAAAATAGTTAATAAGTATGTGAAATAGTGAGATTTTAAAGTTTCTATAAGAGTAAAAATAGCTCGTTTAGGCTTGAGATACAAACAAATTTGATGAAAATCAATTTTCGGGCATAGGGGTAAAATGGTCATTTTTTCAAAGTCTAGAGGCAAAATGGTCATTTTACCAAAGATGTGAATTTATGATTGATTAATCCTAATTAGTGACTAAATGAGTGCACATTGTCATTATAGATCAAGATTTACCAAATCTGAACCTAGATCGGGGGAAGGCCAAGCAAACTGACTAAACCGAATAGTCAAGTATTTTTTGTAAACCGAGGTAAGTTGTATGTAAATAACGCAGCTACACTATTAATACTTGTATTCATATCGCCATTGAATTGATATTGTATGATTTTCTAAGTTATAAGTTAAGAATGTCCAGTAATATTGAGATAATAGAGATATCCTGTTGAAATATTAGGATACGAACTGGATATTTCTGCCAAGGCATTGAGTGATTTGTGCGCCAGTGTAAGACATGTCTGGGACATGCTTCGGCCACATTCTGAGAGCCAGTGTAAGACCATGTCTGGTACATGGCATCGGCTTTTAGACGAGGGCTAGTGTAAGACATGTCTAGGACATGCATCGGCCATACAGAGATAGCCAGTGTAAGACGTGTCTGGGACACTCATCGGCACAGAGAGAGTGCCAGTGTAAGACATGTCTGGGACATGCATCAGCCTCGATAGAGATAGCCAGTGTAAGGCGTGTCTGGAACACGCATCGGCTAAGAGTTGTGATAGTGTAAGACATGTCTGGGACATGCATCAGCACGCATATATGAGAGACAGTGTAAGACCATGTCTAGGACATGGCATCGGCAATATATCCCATGATAGAGGTTCATAGAATATCAAGTAGTATTCCAAACGTTTCAATGGTAAGAGTTATGGATCAATTTGATAAAGAAAGAATAATCATGTTGCGAGTGTTACTGGTACCTATATGGTAAGCATGAGTAACGAGCTTAATTTAGAAAATGTGACTCGAGTAGAGGATAATGAGTATGTTCAATTATGTTTATCTTTCAGTTATATGTATGATGACTGCTGGTGAGATTGTTGTAGTATATTTATTTATATGCAACTTACTAAGCTTTATGCTTACCCTCTTTCCTTTCCTTCTTCTTTCAGTGTCGCCAAGCTAGCTTAAGGATCCCTTAAAGTCAGAGATATCAATCACACTATCATCTGCAACATTCGATATAGTTTGATTTGTATTTTTGAAGGTGGCATGTATAGGGCTAGACTAGGATGTTACATCATGAGAAATGTTTATGTATTTTGGCTTAAGTCAAAAGCCCTTTATTTTGTATCAAGCCTAGAATAATGGCTATTATTCATTTTGATGGATGCATATGATGTTCTTTCTATGGTTGACTTAGTGCCCATTATGATAAGGTTTGTGTATTGAAAGGATCTTGTGTAGGTTGTGCAAAATGGGTGACCAAAGGGCTTGGAAAATAGCCTAGTTTGTCTACACGAGTAAGATACACGGGCGTGTGTCTAGACTGTGTGTAACACACGGCTCATGCCCATGGGTGTGTGTTGTGGCCGTGCATGCCCTGCACTTGAAATTTTGAAGTCATTTTAACACACGGGCAGGCCACACGGGCGTGTGTCCAAGTCGTGCCATAAAGTCAATATGCATGCTAGTAGTACACAGGCAAGAGACACGGCCATGTGTCTCAGCCATGTGAAGGACACAGTTGCAGGGCACCGGTGTATGCTCGGGCCATGTGGTTTTGGTAGAATGCCCAAGTTTTCAGACACGAGTTCGAGACATGGGCGTGTCTTTAGCACACGGTCATGTGCTCTATACCCACACGGGCGTGTGGAACTTTACTGTATGAGAATTTCTAAGTTTTCCACGAGTTCTTAGTTGGGTTCTTAACCACCTCGGATGTATGTTTTGGGTCTCATAAGCCCATGTTTGGGACAGATTACATGAGAAAGGAAAAGTTTTTAAATTGTTTGAGATTTCATGACCCGGTTTTATCTGGTTGATTGAGTTTTAGTCAGGTAATACCTCGAGCCCTATTTCGGCATCAGATATGGGCGAGGGGTGTTACAGAGTTACGACGTCCGAAAGCCCCGTATGAACCTTAGGAATAGTTAGGATACATATGTCATGACATAGGATTCCGATATGTGAGGTGCGAGTAAGACCATGGCATCGATATGTGATTCCGATATTTGTGTACGAGTAAGACCCTATTCGGGATAGTGGCATCAATATGTGATTACATGTAAGACCACGTCTGGGACATTGGCATTGTACGATATATGTGTGATTATCCGAGTGTCCTATCCAATTCTGAATAGTTCATTGGGCAAAGATAAGTTGTGTTCGAATGTGTAAAACGAGCTAAATGGCCAGGTATGAATTAGGTTGTTGTCTGCTTGAAATAAGGTAAGTACGTAACTTGATAGTTGTTATAAATTGTGTGTGATGCCAATGAAGAATATATGTAAATTTGGTAAGCGTATTCGGCTTGTGGATATTATTGAAATGAATCTTAACTATGTGCATATATTATCATGTGTATTCTGCCACATAACTAGCATATGTATATGGAGTTATATTTTGATACGTGAGCTTATGTATTTGAGTGTAAGTGGACTAGGTTTTATGATGACTATTTGGCTTTGGAAGATGAATAATAATATATTAACTTGAATATGTGAGCATTCGGCCAAGGTAGGATTTATGTATGATAATGTATTATTTATGAAATTTGTAAGTTTGAGACTAAGCATGGTAATGTTAATGTAATTTCGATTTAGTTTAAAATGAGTTGATTATATCATTGGGTTGTTTATTTGTTTATGACTTACTAAGCTATGATAGCTTACTCTGTGTGTGTTCATGTTTACTCTATTTTATAGATTCATGGATTTTAAGTTATGAGCTTGGGGATCGTCAGCAAAGTTTATCACACTATCTACTATTTTGGTACCTTTATAAGTTAAACTATAATTATGGCATGTATAGGCTGGACTATGTTTTGAAATGTTGGATTTTTGGTTGTGTATAATCTAAGCCATGCGAAAAGGCTAATCTTTTATGATTGAATTCGGTTATGCTAAGTATGGTTTATGTTCATCTTGGTCATGAGGTTATGTGCTATGAATGTGTAATATTTGAGTTAGGTACTATATGCATTGAAGATGCTTGATGATTTGGATGTGGTTGAAAGGGTCGAACACGGTATACATATGGTATGAATTATATTGTTGTGTCACTCTTAGTTAAAATGATTTGGTTATTGCATTTATAAATTTAAGTATATAATATATCAATCATGGTACAAAGAAATATATATGTTCATAAGTATATTAGTTGGTTCAGCTATGGTATTTATATATATAAATAGTGTGAAGTTGATTGATATGCTTTTTTAAAATAAGTTAATGAATACGGTTGATTATAATGCTTATGCTTGTGTTTAGATTTGACCTTGGTTTACTTATATAGAAAGTGTGTCCCTGATATGAAATGTTGTGGAGTTTGGTTTATATGTTTCGACCACAAGGTAAATAATGGTTATTAAGCTAACTAAGGTGTAATATGTATTAGACAGGTGATATTCAAGATTATATGCGTTTTATGTAATGTTTAAATGTCTGAATTGGTAATAAAAAAAACTAGTTGTGTATATGCATTTTGGCTTGTAAAATGAGTGCATTTTAAGTCGTTATTTGTGTTAAAAAAAAACAAATGATTAACTACAAATAAATGACTAAGTATACTTTTAGTAAGTGAACTAAGCTTGACTAACTTCATTATTGATGTTCGGCAATAGTCCCATTTCATTATGATTAAAATGCGTATATGGTTTTATTTATTTAATGAAACATATTTGACCATTTGTGAAATTATTAATGCCGTATAAGTTAATGATTAAAATGCCATGTATTAGATTTTATTTATTAAATTATACATGTATAGAAATATGACTTAAAATGATTGATGTTTACTAGATATTCGAGCATCATTACAATGTTGATTACATGATTTATATTTTTATATTATGTATTAATAAATTCATGAATGGCAATTAATTGGACATTCGTTTATATATATGAATATGACTTGTATGAATATTCATAGTTGTGCTTTTGTTCTGTAATACCTCAGGACCCTAATCCAGCGACGGATACGGGTTAGGGGTGTTACACAGACTTTCCTAATGACTCGCCACAAAAGATTACAGATAACTCACCACAAAGGCTTACAGATAACTGTCGTGTTTAACGATATGGATTTGCCTAAACTCAGCTTCACTTGAGGTTTGCCCATCATCACCCCCAGTAGATGCAGAAACCCTGGTAGACAAATACGGCTCATCCGTTAATTCTTGAATGTGCCATGGCCATTGACTTTCCACGTATCTACCACGTTGGCCTTTTCTCAAGTTTACTATCCTGACGGACCTTGTGTTTACGGTCTTGGCAGACTACAACTTCACCATACTGGCCTTCGCGTTTATTGTCCCAACGAATGTCATCAAAACACCATCACGAGGTCCATTAACAAATCACATATTTCCTCGACACTCTGGCCAAACCTACTTAAATAAAATAATAGACCCATTTATATGGATTTCACTCATACTCTTAATAGAATTACACTTCCTAACACATAATTTCCAATACGTGTTTATCACACATTGTCATATTCATGCAAAACATCGTACACTTCAATACATACATATAGATACTTCACAGAAAACACAAAAGCATACATACACACTGCAACTCCTCAAGAAGATCAGCTTATTTATATGGACGTTAATCATACAAGGGTCATTATAACATAAAGTGCAGGTGACGAGTCTAGAGACTCACCAGAGATTCACCTTTACTTAAAAATTTTATTTCAATAGTCCTTCTCAATCTAGCAGCAGCAACTGCTCAAAATATCATGAAATTTTGATCAAAATCCCCATTAACAGATAGTTCATTAACGTTCAACTACATGCAACCCTTGTGCAGGGCCTTCCACTTATACCTTACTATTCTTACACCTTTTCAACATCCCTACTCATCAATAATCATAACATACAGGGCTATAAGACTTACCAGAAGGTTGAATCATCCATTGATTAAATAAAATCTTAATCTAGCTTAACGAAGGAGAAGAGAATGTTTAGGTAAGAGAGAAGAACCAGAACGTAAAGTAGAGAGTAAAAGTCATCTGGAATTTCTTCTCCCTTTACAATAAATAAACTCTCTATCCCTCCCATACTATGGACTTTGAAAAGTGACGATGCATACATAACCTAAATTTCCTGATCTTTCCACAAAAATTTGGGGAAAGGTAAAGAAAATTTGGCGAAAATCTACTTTACTATTGACTAGGCATAGAAAGGGTTAAATCAATGCAATTTACTCCCAACTAATCCCATCACATGAACCAACTTGAACAATGCTCTAACATGTAACACCACAAATACGGCCTAGACGTTATGGCTGAATCTAGTGACGTCACATTGAAGTGTTTTTCGTAAAGCGTGATCTCATTTGAAAAGCCCAATCTTTATTTAGCCTCTTTGTGTGATATAAAAGATGATTTTAAAACTTGTGTCACTATCAAAAGTATTTACTTTAAAATGTTATTAATTACAAAATCTCGTTCGTAGTGGAAGCTTTTTTAAACAGTTGCGTACCAGCGTTTTCTTGTAAAACGTTACTTTTTCGCGGTAGCTCTTAAAACTGTTTACGTACTCCTGGTATTTTTGAAAAACATTTATCTTTTTGAAAACCCACGTGTTTCCTACAGCTAGCCGAATTACAAAACAAATATATATCCCCAAAATTAAAAATAAAAACTTAAAGAGGCCTTATTACAAAACAAATACCCGAATTAAATTACTTATAAACTAAAGTTAAAAATGGAAGCAAGTGCGATTGTGTGGCCACCTCCGAGTCCCTCACAGCACCGATCCACCTAAGGATTACCTGCCCAAAAAAGCAGAAGGGTGAGTTTATGAAAACTCAGTGCATAATCCCTTAATAAAAAGATAGTCAAACAAACAAAGAGGCGATCTGATGCAGGCCTAAGCCCATTTTAGTGATCGAAAGATCGTATTAGTGTGAGCCTTAGCCCAATTCAGTAGCGGTCATAGTACAGGTATGCAATTAGAAATCCTACCCAACCAGCCTTTACACACCACTCCATCCAACCCTACACACCATGTTGGGATAAAATCAACCCACCCATCCCTACACACCAAAAATAACACCGGTTGCGGCACTAAATATGATTTGCAAAGAGGTCACAAGATCAAAGACACTTCCTCCAAATATAGTAAACCCATCCCCATGCAATATGTCATGTCATAATATCTTATGTGTATGCAACAATGTCATGCTCGACTATAGTAATACATTTCATAGGGGCATATCAGTTATTTTACCTTATAGGGGAATCACAGTCATTTCATCAAATTAGGGTCTGGGTATACTTACTGACCCAACAGTTGGTCCACAATCGTCTCGGGCGACCCGTGCAACCCTAGCAGTCAAACAGTGAAAATGGGCCGAAGGCCCAGAATGCTGACCCATTTGGGCCCCCTCGTTCGTGTGGCCCACAAGCCCAAATCTAGCATTCATCGTGTGGACTACATAGCGTGGTCCAATACTTTCCATTCATCCGTGTGGTTTACTCATGTGGGGCCCACGAGCCCGTGAGGCTCACACGGCCCATTTCAGCCCAACGTGGCCCAAAACGGCCTAAGCCCATGAAATCACTCATGGTGGCTTCTACGATCAACACCCATGTTTAGGCTTTTGCCGATTTACGATTATGGCAGTGTTATTACACACCTGATGCGTTTGAAGATAATCGCACTACGAATACTTTGATACCTGAATTAAACCAAAATAACATCTAATCAGTTATTCAGCTCATGTTTCAAATGGGATCTAATGGAGTCCCAAATTGATCCTACTTTCCTTACCAAAACAAGTCACACTTGCACCCTTGGTTCTTCAAAAACGTGCCAATCACCCTCAATTACCAACTACAGAAGCGTCAAAACCTTATTATTAAACCCCATATGAAAAGTATAATATGATCACAAATGTATTCCGCTTACCACCCAACACCAATTTTGAAAATAGAACCCTGTGACTCTTTGCAACAACCCTAAACCACTTACCACGATGACAGGGCAGATTGTAGATCAGAGATATAGCGTACGAGAATTGACAATGGGGATTAATCTGAAAGAGTAAACAAAAAGAAAGGGATGGTATTCGAAAAAGGGAAACCGAAAGGGAACAAAAAAGAGTAAGACAGAGGCTCACCCAACAGTATTCGATTAACAAAGAACAATCGAAGGAGAGGAAGAGAAGCACCATGCGCTCGAACCCAAATGATCATTGAACACTTGCCAAAACTAAAAACGAGAATAGAGAGGATTGAAGAATTCGACCAAGAAACCAGATAAGGGGTGAGGGAATCTGCTAACACAAGAAGGATGGAAGGAGGGAAGAAAGCGTAATCGGTTAAAGGGGAATCGATTGAGAAGGGGAGAAGAATGAGAGAATTGGCTAGAACAAAGTTAAAAACCGAAGGAGTTTGAGAAGGGGAAAAGAGGGTATTCGGCCAAAACAAGGGAAAGATACTCGTCTCAGATGCACTTTTCGGCTTCAAAGGAAAGAAAACAAACGAAAAGAAACAAAAGAGCAACAATCACCAAAATGAAGAACAAAGTACCCAAACCAATCCCAAAATCCCAAAATCTCCCCAAAACTGATTCAAAGGTTGCCTACAATCCCTATTCGGCTCTAACACTTCCTCAACCTCACATCCTCTTGATATTCTCCTAGAATCTCTCCAAAAAACCCTCAAACCGATCACTGTCAAAATCTTCCCTTTTTCCTCCTAAGTTTCGGCTACACAGTCCCCTACACCACTCAAACACTCCAACCGTCTAAGCATCAGAGTTCCACTGACATACAACCTCTCACATGGAAACTTGTAAAATGAAACACACATTGCATGTAACAAGACTCGAACTCCAATCTCTTAGTAATAGTAACACACCACTATCCCTTAGACTAGCAGGCTTTTTATGACATGTTTTACCAACATTTATTTAAGAAGCCTAATGACTAGAGACAGGGTTTAATCGAGTGAAAACAAAACTTTGTACAAGCCAAGGCTTGAACCCAAGACTTCTCAGACACTTCCCAGAGTACTTAACCACTGAATAAAATACACTCTTGTGTCACTTTCTTGCACAATTAAATATTTATGTGCAGTCTCCTAACTGTTCCCATGCTCAAAACCTAATAATTCTAGGCCCAAAATTTGGGGCATTACATAGAAAATCAATCATTCTATACCTTGGCGGTGACTTGCATATGGCGTGGCCTTAAGGACAATTAAATCTCTTACAACGTTCTTATACACTTGGTAGGCTCTTGATGCCCAACTGAAACTCTGATGCATACTCTTTGTAATGCCCTCAACTCGACCCGATTCATGGAGTCCAAATATCGTGTGTTACTATACATATTACTTAATAAAAATTATTAACCATATTACAATTTACTCATTTCTCTAATTATTTCATTTAACATTTTAACTGAAAAACTTATTGTCTGAAAAAAAAAGCATTTTAAAATAAGTTGTTACATCGAACTTGATACAAATATTTACAATATAAAACTTTATTATTAAATACAGACTCGTAAGGTGTAACCCTAGTCTACGCCACAAATCCACTATATGCATAGTACTCTTTTCTGTTGTGTCTTTGGCGTAGTATCGGTATCGTGCCTCTAGGCATTATCTCACAACATGGAAACCTGAAACATAAACACAACATAAAAAAGTTCAAAATAACTTAGTCAACTTTATCATAGAATTACATTGGCGGATACTTTGTATTCTTATAGAAGCTTCTGTGTGCCAACCATTCTTCTCAACTAATTATTTTGGGCAGATACCATTACAGTTTTATCATACCCTTATACGTCAACTTTCATGCTCTTATCATACTCCCATCTTCTTAGTTTAACTAACTAAGGGTCCTTCCAAACATTTCATAAATCTCTTTGTGACATATCAATTTCTTAACAGAACATACTCTCAAAGCCTATTTCCAACAAATCTTGACTTAACCCATACGCTTATCTCAAAACAAGTGCTCACTGACATTTATCATAGGACGATACGTAAGTGTTTGGCGAACACTTACGCAGAATAAGAGACCTTCAAATTCACACTCAGACATACCTTGATTTAATAACACAATACCCGTACTGATAAAGTATTGCATAGACCATTTAGATGAATTCCATAAACTCAAGATAGCACTAACTCATAATTTCAGAAGAAGATACAATATCACATAGATATGGTCAATTCCACATAACACGAATTCAACCCTCATATAATATGGACCAACATTTTTAATAGTTTTGAAAGTCTCTCACATTTACAATTACACCCATTTTCAGTATTTACATATCATTACGGTGGATGTTTTTTGATGTGTTGCAAAACTAACTAAAATTTTGACTAAGGCAAGTGCACCTATTAATTAATAGTATAGCTACGATGAGAAAAGATATTGTTCCCATGAAGACTAAAAGTACTAGTAATTATTGTCTTTCTATTATTTAGCCGAATAATTCGAGTGACTGATTAAAAACTAAAATTAACTAAATTAATTGTTAACGAACACGACAAAGAACAATTCAGGAAAATAATCAAATAATAACCAAGAAATGAAACAATACCTGGGAAAGAATTCACCTAGATTTCATTTCTCGCTATCAATCTAAATTACGCAATTCCTTTATTTAGTATCTTGATCCGTAAAAATTCCTAAATTATGTTAATATCTTTTTCGAGAGTAAGAACAACTAACTCTAGGTTGATTAATTGAAATTTCTTTCTAATTAAAACCCCTATTATCGCATTAACTCGTACTATAGATTCTCTTATTAGAGTTGACTCTAACCTGGAAGGTTTATGTCATCCTATATCTAGGATTGCATGTAACTCCACTTAATTACGCAAGATATACTCTTAAATAGGGTCTATTCCTCCTCTAAGTTAAGCACATCAAACATAGATGAATAATCTAGAAATATCAAAACAAGAATTAAGCACACATAATTGAGAACAAGATCTAAGTATTTATTGTGTAAAATAAAAATCAAAAAATAGAATTCACCATAGGGTTCATCTCCCCTAGGTATTTAAAAAATTAGTTTATGCTTGAAAATAAAAATATTATAATCTCCTGAGAAATCAACTGGGAGTCTTCAATCTTGATGGAAATTTGTTTCAGAACCGACTTCGATTGTATTTTTTCAAGTTGATTTCTTGAGTATTCTATGACAACTCTCTCCTATCTTCTTATTTTTGTCATATATACGTCCTAGAATGCCTGAAAAATCTAAAAATCACGTTTTCCTGTAGTTCAGAGTGCCAATTTATGAAATCGACACGACCTACCACATGGTTGTATGGCCATGCTGTGTGGAATGGGTCAGCCCGTGTCGCTCTTGTACCTTGCTTTGATTTTTTGATTTTCACTCGTTTTTTGATCCTTTTCCTCCCAAATGCTTTCCTAAGTATAAAAACATTAATTTAAAGGATTAGGAGCATCAAATTTATCATTAACATTGAATAATCAGCCAAAAATGCATTAAGAATTAGATTAAAACATGTTACTTTTAGCACTTATCACATATCCCCACACTTAAGCATTTGTTTCTCCTAAGTATAAAAACATGAATTTAAAGGATTAAGAGCATCAAATTTATCATTAACATTGAATAATCAGCCAAAAATGCATTAAGAATTAGATTAAAACATGTTACTTTTAGCACTTATCAAATATCACCATACTTGAGCGTTTATTTGTCCTCAAGCAAAATTCTTGACCCATATTCAAGTTAACTTCTCTCAATTTATTATTTCCACCGATAATGTCTTAGGAAAATTTACATATAATCATGCAATGGAAATTCACATTACAATGACACTAAGCAGCACAAGCAATCCAAGTAGAGAATTTTAAGCTTTTAAAACATTAGGCGTCTCTTCTATCTTAATAATTACCTGAAATTCAAAATCAACAAGAAATAACATCGTCACTAAGGATTCACTTAAAGCACTCAAAGTGTTTAAAGTTCGAGTAATATGCACTCAATAGTCGAATAAGAAATGTCATTGCCATAAGCTTGCTTAAAAATCAAATCTCCACCACTATAGAATGAAATGTCAAATCAATTAAGAGGTCTTTACAATGTTATAATGGGGCTGAGGTTAAGGGTATGGAAAAAGTCAAAAGAGTTTAATATAACTGAGAATCGAGTTTGATAAGTTAACAAACTAGAAAAGAAGCAATTCCTAAACTAAAGAATTTACATCAACACAAAATAAAGAATAAAAATGAGCTTTTCAATAGAATATGAAACTAACACAATTTTTTTTTACTATTTTTTTCTGAAATTGTTTTTAATAGAGTAAAATTCAGCAATAGAAATGATGGAACATATTTAGGAAACTAACCAAATTAAATATGGACAAAAATGGTTCAATAAAAAGGATAATTTAACAACATAGATAGGGATTACGAGTTAACATAAATGGGTGATAGAAAAAAAATGTGTTAGGAACAACGGGGTTTACTAAGGGTTAATACAACAGATAAGTTGATTAAATGTTAGGTGGGTTAAATCCTAAGTGCTTCTATCATCTTAGTATATCAAATCTATAATGTGGTCTCAACATGTATAATTGAAGCAAGTTCTATAATAACAAATTAAGTCGACGTACTCACAACTAAAAATAAAATGAGCATGGAATAATAAATATGCTCAATAGGCACAAAAGCTCACAAACAATTATGGTCTTGATGTCAAACTTGCAATTTTAAAATTTCAAAATAATTCTTCAGTTCATAGAGATAGCCTAAAACAATAATTTTTGAAAAGCAACTTATCATGAATGAATCTCTCGTGTCTTAAAGTATAAATCAAATAATGCACAAAAATCCACAAGTTATTCTAAAATAGAATCAATAAAAACTCCAAATTAAAAAAATTAACTTCAATGATAGGTTTGAGAGAATTACTTAAACACAAACAATAATTCAGAGACTCTATTGTATAAACATAAAAACATCTTCCCCATACTTAAGATGTACATTTCCTTCAATGTACAAACAAATATAAATCAATAAGAAAAATATCAAAAGTGGCAGAAAGAACTAAAACTGCCCTAAATTTGGATGAATTCACCGGAATAGTGAAAGCCAGAATTGTAGGCGATTCTAAATTAAGTATATGTTTTTAAGCAAACTAATAAGAAAATTGAAAAAATAAATAAGGTAAAGAGATAACAAAGTAGAAAAAAATACAACCGACAAAATAATAAAAATAACAATGCATAATAAACAATAAACAAGACATATAAGTCTAAGAAAATAAAATAAAACAACTAACAATAAAAATAAAAGTACATCTAAAAATATAAAAAAATAGAAATAAAATAGAAAACTAAAGTAAATCAATGATTGGCGGCAGGTGGTAAGTTAAAATCGTGAGGCGTAGCATCGGGTGGAGAAATATGAAAATGTTGGCATATTTGCCGCAGATACGCCTCAATGCCATCAATCCATGTTGATTGCTAGCCAACATGCTCCAAATGTAACTACTCAAGTTGATCTAACCATTGTGACTATTGCTACTGAAGGCGATAGATATTGTTGAGTGTAACAGGATGTGCAGACGCAATAGTAAAGTGACTGGTAGGAGGACTGGTAATAGGTATCTATGGTTGTGGAAGGTTATCATCTAGATGCACATCGTCCTCATGCTACTGATTCAAATGCAGCAACACATACTAATCACTGAAGGCCTTGGGTTGATGGGCGACCATCCTCATATGTTTCATTATACTCAAGCCCTATGGTGCCATGTCCCCAACCAAAGTAAAAGTACCAATCTACTTGGGGGTCTCGAGGAGGCCAAAGTGATGAGCTAGGCATGTCACATATGGAGCCATATAGATAAGTCCTTTCTGTAGTCGTTCACTCTGATGACTACAGCACTGGGCCACAAAATGGGCTAGATCAATCGGGTATTACACATGCATGCTACATAAGTAATATGTATCAAAAGTGCCCACGACGCTCGTACTCTCCTTCCGACCAGTCAGAGTGTGAGCTAAAATGGTGTGAATGTAATGCAGGGACAGAGGTAGGCATCGAGCCTTGGATTAGCTCAGGTTGTACAGAGTGGCAACCTCAGAGATGTCAAAACAATGGAGAGAGACCGATCGATGGATGTGCCTCGGGAGGGTGGAAAACTTGGACGTAGCTAAGACATCATCAAAATATATGCCAAGAGTGACTCGAAATCCCAAAATACTCAAATACTGAGTGATGCCACCATGATGGAAAAAGATCGTTCATGGTTTGTCCCTCGACAATAGCACTATCTGTAGAAAAAAATAGAGTAAAACTCCAAACGTCTCTACAATCGTGACGAACCATTCCTGTGGAGTTATGCCCAATAGTGAATGAACCAGTGCAAATTATCCCACTATCTGAAGTGCTCCCTAGTCGATACACCGACCCAAACCCAATGCTTTGTCATTCAGATGTTGGTACCTCTCCTCACGGGGTGGATGGTCAAAAGTGAGGTATTAATGGCAAGTGGTTACAGTCGGAGAGGATGAAGATGAGGCCCAAGTAGCCTTTCGTTTCTTGAAATTAGTGGCTACCTTACTCTTTCCTCGTGTGTTCGGCATTATGTACCTATATATATATATATATATATATATATATATATATATATATATCAGCAACAATAAAAAAATTCCAAATAGATTTGCCGAAATAATTACTCCAAAACATCACAAATTTGTCACATACAGATTTAGCTTTAACAATACTAAAAAATCAGCATCAAGCAGTACATATTGCCAACACATAGACTCCCCACCAATAATAATACTCAAATAGATAAACAGATTGAAATACAAACAGAACTAATTAAGTGCAATCCACCTCGAAATAAAAATCAAATTCCTAACTAGGTCCTAAATAATTCAAAAACAATGACTAAAATAAACTAATCTAAAAATCTAATACTAAAACTAATCCTAATCTAATGCACAAATTAATATTAGAAAAACCATACAAGCATAATAATAATAATAGAAATAATAATAATATAATAAATATACAAAATAGAAGGGGTGGTGACAAATGGTGGTAGAGTTCGGATGGCCAACGGTGGCGCGAAGGAGAGGGGAATGGCCGATGAGAACAATGACAGGGCTCGCCATGTAACTCTTTGATGTCATGTGTGTTGAAAGAAAATGGAAAAATTAGTTCCAGTAATCACTTAGTCTAGGACACATTCTTGTGTCTTGGCCACGGCCATGTGATCAGGTCGTGTGGATCACCCCAGACCATGTGATTCCTTTTTTTTTCAAATTTTTTTACAATGATACAAATAAAAATAAATGTACCATTTTTTTAATTTTTTTAAAGTAATAAAAATAAATGTACTAATTTTTTTTTATTTTCTTTTTAAAAATAACATGAATGTAAAATAAATAAATAAAATAAGAACACTCAAACTACCTCCCGAGAAATGCTTATTTAGAGTCTAAGCTCGACTTCCCTTTCTAAGCTGACAGCTAAGGCAGATCTTGGAGTCGAAGCTCATCTCTCTCGTTATTAGTATTGCCACCAAAATAAAGTCAAAGACAATGATTTTTTACCTTGAATGTGCCATAATGTGTTACCTCAATGGTTCCGTATGGGAATATGTTCTGTACCACAAATGGGTTCAACCCTCTTGACTTAAGCTCTACAGGGAACATTCGTGGATCTGACTTGTCCAACAGCACTTTGTCTCCAACTTTAAATTGGTTTGTTCTCTTTACATGCACACTATGGCATTGGTTAGTTATTTCTTTGACCGTTCTTAGGTTCTCGTTAGCCTTTATTCACCATTCTTCTAATTCATCGAGCTGCACCATTCGTTCTTCACTTGTCCCTTGATTTCTACCATCCTAAACAGGATACAATTCTAACATGCCTTTGTGAGTGATTTCCTAAAATGAACGTTGAGCCACATGATTACTAGCATTAACAGAATAAGTAGTATCATCGCCCCCACTAGAAGCTCTAACAAAATCACAAGGTTGAAGAGTAACCTCTTCATCAACTACCCTCACACAAGTTCACCATTATGAATGTGGAAATTATGATTACTCGTAAATCTTGTGCATGTTGTTAAGAGAGTTGAAATAACTTGTTAAAAAATAAGAAACGCTATAATGAGAAGATCATGGTCATGTATGTGTTTGACCAAATAAAGGTGGTAATTGGCTTGGAAAATAGCCTCAAAGTTATCTATAACGGTAGACACAGCCTATGTGTCTAGGCCGTGTGTGACACACAGTCTGTCCCATGGGTGTGTGTTCCGGCCATGTGTCCCCTGCACCCTAATTAGGTAAAATAGAATGCCCAGTAGTAAACACATGGGCAGAGACACGACTGTGTGTCTCAGTCGTGTGAGGGACACAACCTTAGCACACGGGCATGTGACTTGGCCATGTGACCCTATTTCAATTGATGACATCATAAACAAAGAGTTACATAGGCTGAGAACATGGGCGTGTGTGACCACACGGCCTACCCACACGGGCGTGTGACTCATGTTTTGAGGAAAAATTTTTTAAGAGATATAAAAGTTTCGAAAGTTCTCGACTTAGTCCCAAACCACACCCAATGTATGTTTTGGGCCTCGAGGACCCATATAAGGGACGATATGCATGTGAATGAAAATTTTTAAATTTAGAATGAAATCCATGTCTCAATTTTGTACGAATGCTTGTGTTTGTGTCCCGTAATGCCTTATACCCTATCCCAGCGTTGGATACAGGTAACGGGTGTTACATCCATCATCTTCATTGAAAATTACTTGAGGGAAGCGAGTTTTTGGCACGTGGCCAATATATGCCGAGGGAGACCCAAGACGCACACATTTCATCTTGTATGTAGGGAGTGTACCATCACTTTATAGGACTTGCAGTTACAATTGGGGTTATCGGTGGATGGGTCTGTGGTCACTGGGTCCGCTCAATCTGCTGATTTGGAAGCCATATGTTATGATCCTTTGGGTGCAATTTTAGATATTATTTATAGAGGCCAGATCGATATGGACTAGTTATGAGACACATTCCTAGAGTCGGGGAATCATTCGGCTAAAGTATAAAGAGTACGATATGCTTGGGTGTACATCCTTCAGATCTTCAAAGGTTATCTGATGCTGGACAAGTCACGAAACCTTGTACATTTGAGGTGGCTACTAAAACTCATCGTTTTTAGAGCACCTGGTGAACTCAGTTGGGGGTCTGCCATTTTGTCGACATTATACCAGGAGATGTGTCAGGCGACACAGCCAAATAAAATCAAAATTGAAGGTTGCCTCACTGCTACAATCATGGGCTTGGTTTCGCTTTTTATTTTTACGTCCACGAGTGGACCACCTGTTTACATTCCCACTCTTAACAAGGTAAAATTTATATTAGATTTTACAATTATTAAATAGATAAAATATATTTTATGCTAAAATTTTATTTAAATAGGTGGAACCATTCACCAAGTTATGGGGGAATACCTACCGCTCTTGAAGATATACAGCTTCTATTAGACCAACGGTCGCAAGCACATGTAAGTATTTATTTCATTTTGAACTATATATATATAACATAGTCAATTTCGTATTTAGTATTTAGTATTATGTATATAACTAATATTTTTATCACATTCATATAGTTTCAATGGACATCATACGAGGATCTGGCAATTTGGTCAGTAACTCCAGATGAATTCCTACAGAATTCAAACATCTGGCACATTAGGGTCCCATTGGTCAACTACGCTACCATCGAGATGCACCAGACGGATAAAGTGTTGCAGAAATTCAGATTTTGACAATTGATTCCTATAGCACCTGAGGTACTCAATGATGAGCACAAAATCGATTTACGGTGACTGAATACACATTGGCCGATCTTCCACTCAGACTATATCAAAATATTGGAAAATCAGTATGATAATATACCTACTCACGACCCGATTATCATTCCAGAGTTAGTGTGTGATCTAGATTACATGCCATGGTTTAGGATCCATGGCAAGGCAATCATATTTACTCTAGGAAGAGAAGAGGCATTGGCAAATCCGTGTCGAAAAGGAATGACGGAGCCTTTTAAATCCAAGGAAAATGGCTAGCAAGGTGGGCCCATCAACATTGCTCACGCAATCACCGGCCCCAACAGAGCAAGAGACCACACCATAGCCCCTTCAGATTATGCCAGGTGTGTATCCTAACCCTTATATTCCTTTTTCCACTCCTATGCAAGGCTGGAATGCATGGCCCGGTCCATCTCATTTCCCGATGACTCTGAGTCAACCAATGATATATAGGCCATCGTCGCAGGAAGGACAACACAAGGCACCGTCAGAGAGCTCAACTTATTTCCAATCTTAATCGCCTTATGACATCCAAACACCTCTACCGTGGGTGATGCAAACACCTCCACAATCTTTGTTCTATCAAGGTAGGTCATCCTCCCAACACCCAAAATCGAAAGCTAATCCTGAACAACCACAACCCCAACCTGAAGCTAAACCAAGAAGGAATCCAACGCGAAATCGTCGACCACACCCATGTGGCACTGATTCCGACCCACACATGCATTGATTTATTTTTAATATTTTTGTACAAATTATTTTATATTGTTTCATTTAATAAAATAAAAGTTTTTTTGAATATTTTTGTACAGATTATTTTTTATATTTTTTCATTTAATAAAATAGAAGTTCTTTTGAATATGTTTGTACAAATTATTTTTATATTGTTTCATTTAATAGATTAGGAGTTATTTTGATGTGGACATGTCGGCATTGTATGACCCAGATTCCTATATCTCCCGCATAACTTTTGTTGGTTCGTTCTTTCCCAGATATTCATATTATCACATATTCTAGTCGAGAATGGTCAAATTTTTGGTTTGCGATGCAATTCTCTATCTGGTAACAACTTAAACGAAGCAAGCGATACAGACGACCACTTACATTCATCTGGTACTGGTGGAAATACATGTCTCCACATGTTGTACATGTATTCTAATTTGTACACTTCATCGACATAGCTCATGGGATCCAAATGGAGATTCTAATAAGCTGCAATTACATGGGCGCATGGGTAACGAAGTGCGTCAAACCTCCCACAGTCGCAAGTCCTATTTCTCATGTGTACACAATATTGTTCGCCGGGAATACCTTGGTTTGGTTTGCCAAACTCCGTCACACGAAACCATAGGTTGTCACGATTGTGACACACTATGTGCAATGAGTTGACCCATGCCTTAGCCTTATTAATTTCTTACACTACCTTCTAGCACCATAAATGGCCTTCCTGCATTTGGCCTTTATAACTCACTGCTCACTTTGGAAACATTGCTGCCAAATGAAAGTATTCTCCTGCACAACCGAGGTTATCGACAAATGACGCATTCCTTTTAAAATAGACTTGATACATTCAGCTAGGTTTGAGGTCATCTGACCATATCATAGGCCGTCATCGTATGATTGTGTCCACTAATCAAAAGGTATGTTACAGAGGTAGTTTGCACCTTAATCGTTAATTGACCGCAAAATTGCCAACATCTCGTATCCTATCAATATAAGTGGATAGAAATAATTACATACCACTCTTCCATTCAGAAGAAATTGAATATTACAAACCAAATAATATTGGTAGTGTAACACCCCAAACCCGGCCTGGACGTTATGGTCGAATCTGGCGCATCACATTGAAGTGTTTTAGCGAAAAACTTATTTTCATCGAAAACCTTGTTTTCATTGAAAACCTTTCTTAAAATAAAAAAAAACCTTAACTATCCTTTAAAAAAACCTCATTTCAATCACTTGTTTAAAATATATGATTTTATGAAAACATGTCATTTTAAAATGTAGTTGCGGAAACGTAGAAAGTCATACTATAGTTTAAGAAACCATGGTCAACTTCTTATAATTACATCACATAAAAATAATAATCCAAATAATAATAAAGTGGAAGCCCTATTACAATCTGATTTGAAAAGTACTTAATAACATAGAAACTGATAAGCTTTAGAAAGAAAAACAAGTCTAAATTATCTTGCTAGCTGGCCACCCAGAGTCCCTCCAAACATCGAACCTTCTACTGAGCATCACCTAAAACTAAAATAAAAAAGGGGGTGAGTTTTCGTAGTGTACAACCCTCGACGAAAACAAGCATTCAAAAGTCATCATACATCAAATATGCAATGCAATGCAGTGCAACCCACCCCAATAATCCAACCGGTACACTTCTACTTCGTCCCTCTTTTCACAACCTGTGGGGATATAAATATCGACCCACCCAACCGATACACATCAATGGTAGCCCAGTTGCGGAACTAACCAAGTTGCAGCAAGCTGTCAATCACATATTAGGCTTAAAAGTCGTCGGTGGATCCACAGTTGTCAAGCAACATTGTAACCCTCATATACTCCCTCCGTTTCATAATTCCCAACCCATATGCAACCAAAACAGGATATCATATGAATACATATGCGACCCTCATTTTCGCCCTTAGGGGTATTTCGATAAATTTCCTTTATTGCGAGTTTTTACTTACCTTGGCCCATTAACAAATCCCGTGAGCCAAGATGAATGAAAACTATGCACCAGGTAGGATTCCAGAGAAGAGGAGGTGAGTCATTAAGACTGCTTAAGTACCAAGCTCTCCTTAGATCCAATCCTAAACATGTATATACCCGTTGCCACACCTTAACTTTATGACTTGTCCACGGTTGCAATATATTAATTAAGTTTTATGTGGTTATCATATACTAGGCCCAAAACCCCTACATACATGCATATGGCCCTCTTAGCCCAATCTCATACATATGGTCCATCAGGCCCAATTCACATTCATATGGCTCATCAGGCCCAATTCACGTTCATATGGCCCATTCAGCCCAATCTCATTTATATGGCCCATCCGGCCCAAATCACATTATATTCATGCTCACATACAAATTTCCTATCACATAGCATCGCTTATCAAATTTTGCCTATTATGGGCCCAACAGTCCATCGGGCCCATTTAGCCCATTCCAGCCCACTTGGACTATTCACAACCTAAGTCCATGGAATCGCCCATGGGCCTCAGGTAACCTATCGGTCTCCCTCTTACAAGTATTCACGCACTCGCAAGACTACCGTAGCCACACTTTTTGCTTTTTGGCATTTCGGCTTTTGCCGATTCGTAGTGTATGTGAAGTGTATGTACACACCTGGTAGCAAGCGTGATGCGATCTCCTTAGCCCCAAACCTTGCTCAATAAGTATAACAACCCCTTCTTAAATCCCTAACCACGATCAACTCCCAGATCTGCACCAATCTTAACTATTAAAACAAAATAATAGGTGACTCATATCCAACACAGGTCCCCTTACCTTAACTATGAACAATCAGCCACCTTAGCCAAAGGGAGAGGGATACTTACCAAAATCGTGAACACCTAAAGAGCAATTTTAGTAGAGAGCTAAGATCCAAGATCTGATACTAATTCCCTACCATAGTCGATTAGAAAGAGTGAGGGACAATATTCGATACTTAGCAAAGAAAATCGATTGGAAGAGTAACACTTACACTAGATTCGGTCAAAGAGTATTCAACTCTAGAGATTTGAATGGCACAATTGCTTATTCGGCTCCAAGGGAGAGAGGAAGAAGAATCAACTAAACCCAAAAGTGAAATAAAGAAATCGACACAAGAAAAATAAAAGGCGAACAACATTTTTCGGCTTTTGGAGAAATTGGTAGAAAGAAAAGGAAGAAAACAAAAGGGTTTTCGGCTTTTAAGGAAAAGGGTTTCCTGTAACAGGGTGAAGGAAATTTGGCACTAGCTTGGCAACCCTGTATTTAGCACTTATTTATAGCTCTTATAGCCGATTTACCTGGCCCTCAGTTAGTTTCAAGAGTGAGTCATTACAAATTTATCAAACTTTTCACATGGAAAATTGACGATCAAGTTTTTGGCGCCGTTACCGGGGACTAAGATATTAGGAACACTCAATTTTTATTACTTTAGCCAATTATTTTCTTGCAATTTAACTTTTATTTTTACTTTACTAATTTTCTTTCTTTCTTTTTCTCCTGGCAGGTTCTTATAGTTTATGGCTAGAAGAAACCCATCAGGACCATTGCTTTTCGACGAGGAAATTGATTGTACAGCTCATAGAAACCGACGAGAAATCAGGCGCAGCTTAAGATACACAGAGGAAGAGCAAGAGGACGATATCTCAACTACTACTGAAGAGCCATACCCTGTAACACCCCAAACCCGGCCTAGATGTTACGACCGGATCCGACATGCCACATCGAAGCGTTCAAAACATTTTGTATTACCTAGTTTAGAAACTTAGTTGGTGTTTCAAAATATACCTTTTAAAATAGGTTAAAGTGAATGGAAGCTATGCACCAGGTAGGAAACCGAAAAAGAGGAGGTGAGTCCGTCCGTCCGCCATTGCCACACTTCTACGTCGTGTATGTTTTTAGGAAAATAATTTGATTAAGTCCATTCAAGAAAAAAAGTGACTATCTTTGGAAAACATTTTCTTAGCGAAAGTCTTGCTTGTAGTCGTTATGTTTTGAAATCAATTATTATTTTTGAAATCGAGCCCTAAAGCTAATCAATTTCGATAGTTATAATGCATCATTTTCATCATAATAAAATGTAAATCAAAACCATAAAAATAAAATAATTAAGCGGCCTTATTACATTTAAAAACCCAAAACTGTAAACGAAAATAAAAGGACGTCTAGTTCATCAGAAAGAAACCGAGTTTGCGGAAACATGTGGCCACTTCAAATCCCTCACGGCTCCAAGCCCACTATGGTTGGGGTTCACCTGCGTGGATAAAACAAAGCGGTGAGTTTAGGGAAACTCAGTGTGTAAATTAACCCAACCATAGCCTAAATCAGTTCAAACCACAGAAATAGAATAAGTTGGCCTTAGCCCAGAATAGATTTCAGAATAAAGTCCATAGGCCCATAACAGATCAGAACAGATATTTCATGTTTATGCAGAAACCCAACCCAAATCCAACCATATACACCCCCATACCATCCTTTCACTATGTGGGGAGACCACTCGACCCACCCAATCGCTACACGCCACAAAAATATGCAGCATGGCTGCCAGATCAGATAGTGTGACAGAGTCACCAGAAATAGATAATTGTGGCAGAGCCACCAGAGTAGATATATGTGGCAGAGCCACCAGAACAGATAATTTGTGGCATAGCCACCAGGACGCTTCCTCCATAATATAACCCATGTCCCCATGCAATAGATATTCATTCATGGCATACATCATATAGATTTAAATCATCATGCTTTTCAGACAAAATTAACCCTAGGGGTATAAAGGTTATTTTACACCTAGGGGTATCATGGTAATTTTTCATACATAGCGGTATTCTAGTAATCTAACTATTTTAGGGTTTTCATGCATATTTCTACCATTTACGTACAATCAGAAACACTTACCGGCATACTTACCGAATTGGGCCCATTGGCCCATTAACCGATTTTTGGCCCAATAAGCCCAAAATGTCAATAATGCACAAAATTGCGCGTACTGCAGTTTTATCATTCAGATTACTAGAATTATTAACCCTTTTATCTTACGAGCATTCGCACACTTGCAAGTTCCCAAAACACCGACTTTTCGGCATTTCAGCTTTTCAGCTTTTGCCGATTTAGTCTATGAGAGGGTGTTAGTTACACACCTCTTTTATGACAATTCGCTGACGAGATCTACGCACGAACTGCCTACAATTATATTATTACTTCGTTAATCTAACTACCAAAACGAACTACATAATAACCCCTTACCATATTCGGCCAACCACACCTTAGGCACTAGCAATCCTACCTTTGTCGAAAGTAGCGCCTAGATCAAGATCCGATCGTTCCACTTGTCCAAACCCTTGATCAGCAGCCTCTAAATCCCACTATTATCAAAGTAAAACAGTTATCACAACCCCTTAGGGCTACAAGTCCAAATCGACAGCCTCCCTAACTTTTAGGGATTTCAACTTTTCCTAAAATATGAAAGAAAGACAAAGTTGGAAAGACTTACCACCGGTTCCCTCAGTTAATGATTCCAATGAGTTTAGATCTAAGCCCTCAGATGATAACAAAATTCGATCCTTCAGTGATCTTTAGAATTCGGCTATGTCCCTATGGCTATGCGTTTTCGGCTTTTTTTTGTAACAGTGAAGAGAAGATGGTATAGTAGGGTTTTACTGTGGTCTTGTCGACAGAAACTTGGGTTTAGAGGATAAGAGAATCGGTTAGGAATGATGAAAAGAGGTAAGGTTTTGGGTATAAGAAATCGACACAAGAGGAATCAAGCTTTTGGGATTTTTGGATTTAAGGCAATCGGCTGTAGGCTTAAAAATAATGGAAGGAAAGTGATGTTGAGTAGAGTGATAGGAGGATTCGGCTATGGTGGGAAAGAAGAAGAAAAGAATGGCAAATGGAGAGAAAAAGAAAAGAAAAAGAGAAGGAAAGGATGATCAGAAAATGGCTCACTTACCCCCTAATGCCGAATTTATACTGGCACTAACCCTAGCCGAATTTTGCCTCCCTAAAGCTCCCCTTGGCCGGCCAACTCTTGCTCCTCACGAGTCCAACATTCGGCCAACTCTGCTCTCCCTAATCAGCTCCTAAATCCTCTCCCTTATCCCCTCCTTACTCAATCTCCTGAGCAACTCAAACTTCTCCTGACAGACTTTTACTTTAGTTCCATTACCTCCCTTTTCTGTACATAAAAATTAATTCCCTTAATTTGCTGTCATTGTGACTTGAATTTGGGTCCTCCCTAACATCCACATGCCACTCATAGCCTTCCCAGTGGTGTCACATGCCACTATGCCACTTGCTTCCTTGTGTTTTATTTTACATAATTAATACTTAAAAGCCCAACTTACCAGAACCCTTTTTTCTTATGGAATTAAAATTAACTTAAACTATCAGGTTTTAACTTAAGCTTGGGCCTTCTAGAGGCCCACTAACATAATTAATCCGACGCCAAGCAGACAAAACACAACATATTAAATTTTACCAACATTTTCAAAATTCCCAAAAATTAGGGCGTTACAACTCTACCCTCCTTAAAGAAATTTCGTCCTCGAAATTTACCTAATCCAAACAGATGAGGGTATTGCTGTTGCATCGCCTCTTCTGGCTCCCAAGTAGCTTCCTCTCTGCCCTGGTTACGCCAAAGCACCTTCACTAATGGGACAGATTTTCTTCTTAGAGCCTTAACATCTCAATCCAATATTTGCACAGGCTCCTCCTCAAAGGTCAAATCAGTTTGCACCTCAATTTCTGCAACCGGCTCGACATGAGTAGGGTCAGAACGATAACGCCTTAACATGGAGATGTGAAAAACATCATGAATCCTATCTAACTCTGGAGGCAATTCCAACTGATAAGCCACTAGGCCTACTCGCTTCAAAACCCGATAAGGCCCAATAAACCGCAGACTCCACTTGCCCTTCTTACCGAACCTTAATATCTTCTTCCAAGGAGAAACCTTTAAGAAGACCATATCACCTATTGAGTACTCAATCTCCTTACACTTCAAATCTGCATATGTCTTTTGCCTATCAGATGCTTCCTTCAACCGGTCTCTAATTAGCTTGACCTTATCCTCAGTATCTGCCACCAACTCGAGTCCAAGAACCTGTCATTCACCCAACTCAGTCCAACAACTAGGTGTACGACATCTTCGCCCATACAGTGCTTCATACGGTGCCATTTGAATACTTGCCTGGTAACTGTTATTGTATGCAAATTCCGCCAACGGTAAGTAATCCTCCCAACTCCCTCGGAAGTCAATAACACATCCCCTCAACATGTCCTCCAGAATCTGAATAACCCTTTCCGACTGACCATCAGTTTGGGGATAGAAAGCCGTACTAAAGTTCAATCGCGTCCCCAATTCCTCATGTAGCTTCTGTCAAAATCGAGATGTGAATCTAGGATCTCGGTCAGAGATAATCGAAACTGGGACACCATGAAGTCGCACAATCTCCGTCACATACAACTTGGCAAACTTCTGAAGTGAAAAGTCATTACGGATAGGTATGAAATGAGCCGATTTGGTCAACCTATCCACAATCACCCATATCGAGTCTTTCTTCGATGGTGTCAAGGGTAGCCCACTCACAAAGTCCATGGTTACCCTCTCCCACTTCCAAAGTGGTATCTTTCTTGTTGCAACAATCCGTAAAGGTAATTGATGCTCGCCTTTTACTTGCTTTGCATGTTAAACATTTCCCCACAGTCTGTTACTTCTCGTTTAAGCCCAGGCCACCAATACAGTTCTCGCAAGTCATGATACAACTTATTCCCTCCAGGATGCATAGCACAAAGTCCCCCATGAGCTTCCTTCAATATTGACTGTCTCAAGTTAGAGTCCTTCGGAACACAAATTCTTCCTCGGAAGCACAAAACTCCTTTACTATTCAACCTAAACTCAAAAGTTTCCCCTTCCTTAACTTGTTGAAAATGAACGACCAAAGACTTATCTTTCAACTGCTTTTCCTTAATCTGATCCACCCAGGTTGGCCTTACTTGCAATTCAGCCAACAAACTTCCATCATCATACAGACTTAGGTGAGCAAACATTGCTCTCAAATCAGATACAGCTCTACGACTTAGAGCATCGGCTACCATATTAGCCTTGCCTGGGTGATATTCGATCGAACAATCATAATCCTTAAGCAAATCGATCCATCTCCTTTGCCTAAGGTTCAGTTCCTTCTGAGTCAGTAAATATTTGAGACTCTTATAGTCTGTGTATATAATACACCTTTCTCCATACAAGTAATGTCTCCAAATCTTAAGTGCAAAGATCACTGCTGCTAACTCCAAATCATGAGTAGGATAGTTCCCTTAGTGAGGCTTAAGCTGTCATGATGCATAAGCAACTACCTTACCCTCTTGCATCAACACACAACCCAAACCCACGTGTGATGCATCACTGTACACAGTAAAATCCTTCCCAGTCTCTGGTTGAATTAACACAGGTGCTTCAGTCAGAACTTTCTTCAACCTCTCAAAAGCTTCCTGTTGCTTCTCAGTCCATACAAACTGTACTCCTTTTCTTATGAGTTTCGTCAGAGGTGCTGCCATCATAGAGAAACCTTCCATAAACCTTCTGTAGTATCCTGCCAAGCCTAGGAAACTTCAAATTTTTGACACTGACCTAGGTGGCTTCCATCCCAGAATCGCTTCAATCTTACGAGGGTCCACCTTAATCCCCTCAGCAGAGACCACATATCCTAAGAAGGTTACCTTTCTCAACCAGAATTCACACTTACTGAACTTCGCATAGAGTTCCTTCTCCCTTAACACTTGTAGCACAATGCGGAGATGCTTATCATGTTTCGCTTCTGTTTCAGAATTTACCAAAATATCGTCAATAAAGACGACTACGAACCGATCCAAAAATGGTTGGAACACACGATTCATCAGATCCATAAACGCTGCAGGAGCGTTCGTCAGTCCAAATGGCATAACCAGAAACTCGTAATGACCATACTGAGTCCTGAATGCCGTTTTGTGGATATCTGCCTCTTTGACCCTTAACTGATGATATCCAGATCGAAGGTCGATCTTGGAAAATACAGAAGCTCCTCTAAGTTGGTCAAACAGATCGTCAATCCTTGGCAGTGGATACTTATTCTTAATCGTAAATTTGTTCAACTGGCGATAATCAATACACAATCGCATCGTCCCATCCTTCTTCTTCACGAATAGCACCGGTGCTCCCCATGGAGACACACTTGGCCTAATGAAGCCCCTATCCAACAACTCTTGAATTTGAGCTTTCAGCTCTACTAACTCCTTCGGTGCCATCCTATACGGTGCGATGGACACTGGCGCCGTTCCAGGCAATAAGTCAATTCCAAACTCGACCTCTCGGTTTGGAGGCAATCCCGGAAGCTCTTCCGGAAAAATATCTTGGAACTCTTTTACAGTCCTAACCTTATCCACTGTTAGCCCCTCATCTTCCGACTGACTTACGAATGCCAAATAGGCCTCACAACCTTTTCGAATCCACTTTTCAGCCCTTAATGCCGACACCACATTAGACAAATAGTCCCTTCGTTCACCTATCATTATAACCTAATCACCTTCCGTGGTCCTTAGCACCATTCGCTTAGCAGCACAATCCAAGGTCGCCTTATGCTTAACAAGCCAGTCCATTCCCAGAATGAGGTCAAACTCTCTGAACGGCAGCTCCATTAGATTTCTAGGAAAAATCCTACCTTGGGTTTCTAAGGGTACATCCCTATACAATTTGTCTACCCTAACCGAGTGACCCGAAGGACTTACCACAGATACCCCACTCACAATCTTCTCAGAGCGCACACCCAACAACCCAGATATGGCACATGCAACATAGGAATGAGTAGATCCAATATCCACTAAAGCAGTATACGGCATGCTAGAAACCGAAAACATACCAGTTATAACGTCAAGTGCGTCGCCCTCCTCTCGGCGACGAGCTGCATACACCAATGCCAGCTGTCGAGCCTCGGCATTTCTGGCACCTCTGCCAGGTGCCCCTCGACCTCGGCTATTTCCATTTTCTTTCCTACCTTGTCCACGTCCACGCGGTGGTTGTAGTCCACCTCTCACGGGTTGAGCAACCCTCTGTTCGGTAACTTGAACCTGATCAGCTCTCTGAAAAAAGTCTTTAACTCTAAACTCCATAGATCCGCATCGGAAACAAGCACCAGAACGTTTCCTACACTCACCCAAGTGTACCTTACCACAATCTCCACAGATTGGTGGTCTAACCACATTCAACCGGAACTGCTCGAATCGACTCCTCTACTCTCGCCCCTTTGACATTCTTATTTGCTCTACCCGAAGGTCCAGAATCCCTTCGAAAATGGTTCCGATCCTTCTCACGGTTCTGCCTCTCAGTACGTTTCACCTCCTCAGCTATCTTAGCTTTTTCCACCAGAACCGCGAAATCACGCTCCCTCTGCGGAGTAATCAATACCTTAAGATCATCTCTGAGTCTATCCTCGAAATGAACGCTATGCTCATACTCTGTAGCGACTATTCCCACAGCATACCGGCTTAGCCTCAGAAACTCAGCGTCGTACTCCGCAACTAACTTATTTCCTTGAACCAGATTCAGGAATTCCTTCCTCCGGTCATCCACATAACTCTCCCCAACATACTTCCCTTTAAAGGCCGTCTTAAACAGCTCCTAAGTGATGATAAGCCTCATCTCGCAGCAACGATACGGCCCCCTTCAGCTTCTACTCCACAGAGCAGTCCAAGTCATCCATAATTCGTTCTGTGGCCTCTAACCAATATTCTGCCACATTCGGGGCTACACCAGATACGCCCCTAAAGATCTCCGTTCCGTTAGCCCGGAGTCGTTCAAAAATCGATCCTTAAATTTCGTTACCCGAACTTACCCCAGCAACCCTTTCTAGAACACGAAGCATATCCTGCGACAGGGCCTCATCCCCGACACCACGCTCATAAGACTCCACTGCCCAGAAGCTGTTGTTCCTACTTGAGGACTACCTCGGCCTCGTCCACGGCCTCTTCCCCGAGCTGCTCTCATACTCATATTGTATTATCTGATTACGAATTTTATGCATTAATTTCAGCATTCCAGTGATTATTACAGATGTTTTATGATTCAGACAGAAATTTAGAGTTGGTTTTCACAGAATCAATGTCTAGCTACAGTTTCAGTCTTTTATCAAGTTTTCCTAAGGTTTCAGTAGCATTCTATCTAGAGTATTCTAGAAGGGTTTCAGTACAGACAGATAATTCAGAATATATTCAGAAAAGTTCAGAATACTTACAGACTTGGGCCGAAGATTCTGAATGCCACTCAAAGATCCAGATTTTGAAAACAGAGTTTTACAATCTTTATAAAACTTTTATTTTCGAAAACCTTCATTTTTTTGTAAACCCATTCCATAGCTGAGTTGTTGCAACTTGGCTTTGATACCACTAAATGTAACACCCCAAACCCGGCTTAGACGTTATGACCAGATTTGCGTGCCACATCGAAACGTTCAAAACATTTTGTATTACCTAGTTTAGAAACTTAGTTGGTGTTTCAAAAGATACCTTTTAAAATAGGTTAAACTGAATGGAAGCTGTGCACTAAGTAGGAAACCGAAAAAGAGGAGGTGAGTCCATTGGACTGCTTAAGTACCAAGCTCCCTTCGGAGCCAATCCTAGACATGCACACCGCCATTGCCACACTTCTACGTCGTGTATGTTTTTAGGAAAACAATTTGATTAAGTCCGTTCAAGAAAAAAAAGTAACTATCTTTGGAAAACATTTTCTTAGCGGAAGTCTTGCTTGTAGTCGTTATGTTTTGAAATCAATTATTATTTTTGAAATCACGCCCTAAAGCTAATCAATTTCAATAGTTATAATGTATCATTTTTGTCATAATAAAATATAAATCAAAACCCTAAAAATAAAATAATTAAGTGGCCTTATTATATTTAAAAACCCAAAACTATAAACGAAAATAAAAGGATGTCCAGTTCATTAGAAAAAAACTGAGTTTGCAGAAACATGTGGCTACTCCAAATCCGTCACGACTCCAAGCCCACAATGGTTGGGGTTCACCTGCGTGGATAAAACAAAGGGGTGAGTTTGGGAAAACTCAGTGTGTAAATTAACCCAACCATAGCCTAAACAGTTCAAACCACAGAAACAGAATAAGTTGGCCTTAGCCCAGAATAGATTTTAGAATAAAGTCCATAGGTCCATAACAGATCAGAACAAATATTTCATGTGTATGCAGAAACCTAACCCAAATCCAACCATATACACCCCCATACCATCCTTTCACCATGTGGGGAGACTACTCGACCCACCCAATTGCTACACGCCACAGAAATATGCAGCATGGCTACCAGATCAGATAGTGTGACAGAGTCACCAGAAACAGATAATTGTGGTAGAGCCACCAGAACAGATATATGTGGCAGAGCCACCAGAACAGATAATTTATGGCATAGCCACCAGGATGCTTCCTCCATAATATAACCCATGTCCCCATGCAACAGATATTCATTCATGGCATACATCATACAGATTTAAATCATCATGCTTTTCAGACAAAATTAATCCTAGGGGTATAAAGGTCATTTTACACCTAGGGGTATCATGATAATTTTCCATACATAGGGGTATACTAGTAATCTAACTATTTTAGGGTTTTCATGCATATTTCTACCATTTACGTGCAATCAAAAACACTTACCGCGCATACTTACCGAATTGGGCTCGTTGGCCCATTAATCGATTTTTGGCCCAATAAGCCCAAAATGTCAATAATACATGAAATTGCGTGTACTACAGTTTTATCATTCGAATTACCAAAATTATTAACCCTTTTATCTTACGAGCATTCAAACACTCGCAAGTTCGCAAAATATCAGCTTTTTGACATTTCAGCTTTTCGACTTTTGCCGATCTAGTCTATGAGAGGGTGTCAGTTACACACCTCTTTTATGACGATTCGCTGACGAGATCCACGCACGAACTACCTACAATTATATTATTACTTCATTAATCTAACTACCGAAACGAACTACATAATAACCCCTTACCATATTCGGCCAACCACACCTTAGGCACTAGCGATCCTACCTTTGTCGAAAGTAGCGACTAGATCAAGATCCGATCGTTCCACTTGTCCAAACCCTTGATTAGCAGCCTCTAAATCCCACTATTATCAAAGTAAAATAGTTATCACAACCCCTTAGGGTTACAAGTCCAAATCGATAGCCTCCCTAACTTTTAGGAATTTCGACTTTTCCTAAAATACGAAAGAAAGACTAAGTTGGAAAGACTTACCACCGGTTCCTTCGGTTAATGATTCCAATGAGTTTCTACTAGATTCTGATGTAGATCTAAGCCCTCAGATGATAACAAAAGTCGAGCCTTCAGTGATCTTTAGAATTCAGCTATGTCCCTATGGCTATGCGTTTTCGGCTTTTTTTGTAACAGTGAAGAGAAGATGGTATAGTAGGGTTTTGCTATGGTCTTGTCAACAGAAACTTGGGTTTAGAGGATGAGAGAATCGATCAGGAATAATGAAAAGAGGTAAGGTTTTGGTTATAAGAAATCGACACAAGAGGAATCAAGCTTTCGGGATTTCGGGATTTAAGGCAATCGGCTGTGGGCTTAAAAATAATGGAAGGAAAGTGATGTTGAGTAGAGTGATAGGAGGATTCGGCTATGGAGGGAAAGAAGAAGAAAATAATAGAAAATGGAGAGAAAAAGAAAAGAAAAAGAGAGGGGAAGGATGATCAGAAAACGGCTCACTTACCCCCTAATGTTGAATTTATACTGGCACTAACCCTAGCCGAATTTTGCCTCCTTAAAGCTCCCCTTGGCTGGCGAACTCTTGCTCCTCTCGAGTCCAACATTCAGCCAACTCTGCTCTCCCTAATTAGCTCCTAAATCCTCTCCCTTATCTTCTCCTTAATCAATCTCCTGAGCAACTCAAACTCCTCCTGACAGACTTTTACTTCAGTTTCATTACCTCCCTTTTCTGTACATAAAAATTAATTCCCTTAATTTTTTGTCATTGTGACTTGAACCTGGGTCCTCCCTAACATCCACACGCCACTCATAGCCTTCCCAGTGGTGTCACATGCCACTATGCCACTTGCTTCCTTGTGTTTTATTTTACATAATTAATACTTAAAAGCCCAGCTTACTAGAACCCCTTTTCTTATGGAATTAAAATTAACTTAAACTACCGGGTTTTAACTTAAGCTTGGGCCTTCTAGAGGCCCACTAACATAATTAATCCTATGCCAAGCAGACAAAACACAGAATATTAAATTTTACCAACATTTTCAGAATTCCTAAAAATTAGGGCGTTACATACCCGCTGAATTAGCAAATCAGAATCCTGCTCCTCGTACTATGTATGATTATGCTAAACCTAATTTTACAAGAACTGAGTCAAGTATAGTTAGGCCTACTATTGCTGTAAATAATTTTGAACTAAAACCTAACACGATCCAGATGATACAGTAATTTGTTCAGTTTGATGGTTTGCAGGATGAGAACCCCAACACGCACTTGACAAATTTCCTAGAACTGTGCAACACTTTCAAAATTAATGGTGTTTTTGATAATGCCATTCATCTTTGGTTATTCCCTTTTTCACTAAGGAATAAAGCTAAACAGTGGTTGAACTCACTACCACGAGGGTCCATTACCACTTGGGAGTAAATGATCGAAAAATTACTTTTAAAATATTTTCCACCGGCAAAAATAGCTATGTTGCATAATGATATTTCTTCTTTTGTGTAGATACACTTAGAAACGCTTTACGATGCATGGGAGAGATTCAAGGACCTTTTACGAAGATGCCCACACCATGGGTTACCTCTATGGCTGCAAGTTCAAATGTTCTATAACGGTGTGAACCCTTCGACAAGACAAATGATCGATGCAGCTGCCGGTGGAACCATCAATAACAAGACACCTGAAGAGGCTTCTGAATTCATTGAGGAGATGTCACTAAATAACTATCAGTAGCAAGTCATGAGGACTAAGCCAACGAAAATAGTAGGCGTTTATAACGTTGATTCAGTCACCATGCTGTCAAATCAGGTAGAACTTTTGAATAAAAAAATTGATAGTTTACTTGGTTCTACGTAGGTACATCCAGCGATGAGGTGTGATTCAAGTGGAGGAGGTGTGCCTATAGAATACCCACCATTCAATCCTACAACCGAAGAGGAACAAGTCAACTATATGGGTAACAATAATTTCACAATAATTTCAGATCCCAAAATAACCAATATAGTAATACTTACAATGCAGGTTGGAAAAACCACCCAAATTTCTCTTGGGGCGGTCAAGGAAATCAAAGACCACAGAATCCTCAGGGTTTCCAACAGCCACCTTATCAACAGGAAAAGAAGTCGAACCTTAAGGAGATACTATCCAAATTTATCTCGGTGTCAGAAACTCGTTTCCAAAATACTGAGATAGCACTCAAAAATCAACAAGCATCAATTCAAGGGCTCGAGACACAGATAGGTCAGCTGTCCAAGTTAATATCTGAATGACCATAAGGTAGTTTGCCAAGTAATACTGAACCAAACCTAAGGGAACAGCTCAATGCAATTGATGCTCAAGAAGGATGCGTTAAGCCTAAGCCACAACAAAGGCAAGAAAAGGTGGAGAACAAAGGTGATGGTGAGGTAAGTCATAATAAAACGGTGAATGTAGAATACAAACCTCTTGTACCATACCCTAACGCAACAAGGAAAGACTGCTCAGATGAACAATTCTGTAAATTCCTTAAACTTTTGAAAAAATTAAATATCAACTTACTGTTTATTGAAGCTCTGTCATAGATGCCAAATGCAATGAAATTTTTAAGAGAGCTTTTAGCAAACAAGCGGAAGTTGGACGAAGCATTGCATGTGGAGCTAAACGCAGTTTGCTCAGCTATTCTACAGAATAAGCTACCCAACAAATTGAAAGATCCAAGGATTTTTACAATTCCTTGCTTAATTGATAGTTTAGATATGAATAATGCATTAGCTGATTTAGGGGCAAGTATCAATGTCATGCCTTACAAAATGTTTAAGCAACTAGGTCTTAGGAAACCCAAACAAACTAGGATGAGCATTCAACTGGTAGATAAAACCATAAGATTTCCTAGGGGCATTATTGAAGATGTACTAGTGAAAGTGGATAAATTCATATTTCCCGTTGATTTCGTTGTTTTAGACATAGAGGAGGAGACCAACACCCCTTTGATTCTAGGGAGACCCTTTTTAACAACTACTAAAACAATTATTGATGTTGTCACAGGAGAACTTACACTTCGCGTGGGAGATGAAACGATCACCCTTTAAGCTCGTAATTCTAGCATCTCATCGAACATGGAAGGTAATGATCCACACCATCCTACTAAAACTGATAATATGACACAATCCACTGTGCAGAAATTAAGTTTGAAAGAAGTACACGAGCCATGTTCCAACAACAATAGAGGACCCATTCATGAAGAACGAAGGCTACAGATAGAGGAGCTAGACGAATGGCGAGCACATAAACTGAGAACACCTAATAAACTGAAACTACGCCAAAACAAGCTCGATACCTCTCCAAATCAACTTAAAGTTGGAGATCAAGTATTATTAGATGCCACAGACCCTCACATTGTCACTCCCAAACTGGATGAGGAAACCCCTCTTACGGTACTTAGTATTTTCCCATTCGGTATAGTGGAGGTAAGTCATCCCAAGTTTGGCATTTTTAATGTAAACAATTCCCGGCTAAAGCTTTATTTTGATAAGAATGATAGCCAGAATGAGGAGTACGAACTCCTTAAACTATCTTGACCATTCAACAGAGAGGTAAGTCTAGCTTAGACTATAAATAAGCATTTCTCGGGAGGCAACCCGAGCATTAACTGTATTAACTTCTTTTAATTTCTTTTAATTTTAGTGTTTAACATCTAACATGCTAACGGAGCTCTTGAAAATAGGTTTACCATAGGGACATGGCCAAGCACACGGGCGTCTGTAAGACCGTATGGAAACAGGGCAAGATTTTCCCAAAACACGGGCGACGATCCCATGGTCGTGGGTGAACCTGCCAAAACAACACGGGCGTGCGACACGCCCGTGCTTAAGGACCGTGCTCGAAACTGAGAAACTAGCACGGGCATGCGACATGCCCGTGTCAACCACCCGTGGGCCAACCTGTCAAATTAACACGGGCGTGGGGATTGAATACACGGGTGTGGGAGAAGCGAACAAGGCAAAAAAAGGCCGTGCGACACAATCGTGTTAAACAACACGCCCAACGAACACGGGCGTGTGTCGAATTTCAGACACGTCAAAAGGGAAAAAACGCGAAACACACGGCCAAAAATTGAGACACACGGGCGTGTCCCCTGGCCGTGTGCCCCAAAATCTATAAATACCCTGCACTATTCATTGCATTCCCCACTCAAAAACCCTAATCCTAGCCACTGCAAGTCCACATGGCCTCCACGCCACGCCCGTGCGCCGCCTCCAACTTTGTTTTTGACGCATTTTCTCTTCTTCCTAGCATTTGTTTACTTCTTCCTTTTCTATTTTATTGATTTTTAGGCCTAATTATCATGATAATATGCAAGTTTTTGACTTTATTTCTATATTTTTCATCATTTAAATATCACACCCATAATTTAGTTTAAGTTCTTGCATGCATTCTTTACTTTATTCATTTAGTTAAAATTAAAACTTTCATGATAAAGAATAGTTAAAATTTTTCATGCATTTAGTCAGCACCTTCACATCTCATCGCCAGTCCCACCTCGCGAACCATCCAGTGATGAAGATGTTTAAAAATTTTTATTTTTCTTATTTTATGTTTTTATTTTTATTTTTATTTAAGACAACTTTTTATTTTTCTCTCATTTTATTTTTATTAGGATTTATAATATTTATATAACAATCTTTACTCTCGGCTAATCTTTTATAAGTAAATCATTCTTCCTACTATCCCCTAAACAGTTCCTGCTTTTGTCACAGTTATCATAGAGCTCCAAAGCTCACAATTATTTAGGAACTTCAAACTCCAATGGAAAAGGTTCACCACGGTTACCATGCCCTACTCAATAAGGAGATATAATATTCTTTTGGCACAGCACCTATGGTATCCAACCTCTACTACCACCGGAGTATCCTCCTCCACCTCCATAACGCCAAACTAGGACATTCATCCATGAAAAGCCTACCTCCACAATTAACCCTTAGTAAACCCCTTTGAGCCTAACAAACCATTCCTTGTATTACCCTCAATATTAACCCTTAACCCATTATTGTTGAAATCCCCTAATTTAATTCGATCCCTATTTTTTGTCGAGAATTGAGTTGGATAAATTGCTTAGCTATGTCTTGTCCTTAATAATTAGTTATGATTATTTAACTTGTTCTTAAAAAGAATGTGTGTATACATATTAGTAGTTTTCTTTATTCAAATTCCATAGTCAGAAAAGAAGCTATGTTATAGGTAAGTGATGATTAAATATTTTTCTAGTTAAGTAATTTTTCTAGTCAATCTCGATTCTAACCTTTTCTTTCAGCTTGTCACCACACCCTCTAACTAAGCCTCATTACAACCCTTCAAAGACCTTTTGATTGATGTATCATCTCGAATTATAGTGGTGGAGATCTGATTTTCATGCAAGCCTATGGTAATAACTTTTCATGTTGACCAATGAGTGCTAATTTCATTGTCTTTAAACACGTCGAGTGATTTAACTGAATCTTTAGTGAGGATGTTAAATTCTATGAGGTTCCAAATCAATGATAACTACTTAGATGAAGGGAGATACCTAAGTTTTTCAGGATTAAATATTCAACTTGGAATGTTTGAGGCTTTAATGTTCTTATAGTTGAGTTCTCGATGTATGATTACTTATGAGATGATCTGAGATAATATTGATCAAAATTATAAGTTGAGGAAAAGTAAATTTTAACTGTGATCCGAGGATTTTGCTTGAAGACAAGCAAATGCTTAAGTGTGGGGGTATTTGATAAACCGTAATTTATACATATTTATAACCCATGCTTAACGCATTTTATGAATGGTTTCTTCTTAGATTTGGTGAATTCGATGCTCCTAATTCCTTAATTTCATGTTTTATCCTTCGGTAAGCATAAGAGAGTGAAAGGAACAAGAAACGGGCTAAAAACAGAGAAAATGGGCCAAAGCATGAAATCAACATGGCCTAGACCTCCTCACACGGGTAGATCACACGACTGTGTCAATCTGGCAGAATTGAAGCATGATTCACACGAGCAGCTCACACGCCCGTGCCAATCTAACAGGTTCGAACACGGCCTAAAGTAATCGCACACGGTCGTGCTACACGGGCGTGTCCCTACCGAACCCTAGTTAAGCCTCATTCAGAAAAGGCCAAATTTTAGGGCTTCTTAGGCATTCCAAAGCCTATAAATACACCCTAAAGGAGGAAGAAAAGGGAGACAGAGAATAGGGAGTAAGGAATTACTCCGAGGAAGCCGATTGATCCATCTCAGAAGCCGAAGTCACCATCAAGACTGAAGATCTCTCCTCAACCTCCCCTTCAGGAGTTTTGGGTTTTCTTTATGTTTTGTAATTTTTATTATTCTGAGATGTGTTCTTGTTTAGTTATGAACTAAACCCTTAAATACCTAAGGGGGATGAAACCTATGACTAAACCTTGTTATTATTTCTGAATTGTATGATAAGTATTTAACTTGTTCTTCATTACGTGTTCTTAATTCTTGTTTTGGTATTTCAGGATATCACTTCAAGTTACTACTCTTAGTTGGAGGAGGAATAGACCCTGACTAAGAGTAACTTTGTCGTAATTAAGCGGAGTTGATTGCGCGCCTAGAGATAGGGTACAAGATTTTGCCGAATTAGGGTGAAACCTAATAAGGGAATCCATAGATCGAGTTAATGCAACCTTAGGGTGTTAATTAGAGATAACTCTCGGTTATTCAACCTAGGGATTAGACGTTGTTAGTCTCGAAAGGGATAATAATATACATTAGGGATTTCTACGGAACAAGTTGAATGAATAAATCGTCCAGTTCAGAGCCAGAATAACAAGTAAGAGTCTAAGTGGATTTTTCCTTAGGTATTGTCTCAATCAATCGTTTTCCACAACAGTAATTTCCCAATTTCTATTTTCTGCAAGCTCTTAGCTTAATTAGTTAGTCAAAACAATCCTCTTTTATTCAGCTAGATAATAAAAAAAGGGTCATTACTAGTACTCATAGTTCTTTGGGTTTGACAATCCGGTCTTGCTAATGCTATACTACTATTCGATAGGTACACTTGCCTACGTCGTGATGATCGTTAGTTTCAAGAACGAGTCATTACAAATTTATAAAACTTATCACACGAAAAATCGATGATCAAATACTATCAGGGTATTTGTTGAGTTATCATGTACACCCAAAGAATACTTGAAATGTGCTATATCATTATTGAAGGACACATCATATCATTGGTGGAAGACACTAGTATCTGTGGTACCGAGAGAGAGGGTTACATGGGAATTTTTTCAAGAGGAATTCTAAAAGAAATATATCAGTCAGTGGCTCATCAATCAGAAATGTAAAGAATTTCTTGAGCTGAAACAAGGCCAAATGTCAGTGACAGAATATGAGCGTGAATTTGCCAGGTTCAATAAGTATGCCCGCGAGTATGTTTCCTCTGAGGCTATTATGTGTAAAAGGTTCGAAGCTGGGCTGAATGAGGACATCCGATTGTTAGTTGGAATCTTGGAACTAAAAGAATTTGTTGTGCTGGTTAAGCGAGCTTCCAAAGTCGAAGAACTAAGCAAAGAGAAAAGAAAAGTCGAGAGTGAGGCTAGAGATACAAGAAAAAGGCAAATGAGTAAGTCATTTCAATCTCAGTCAAAGAAATCTAGAGAAATGAATTCTCATTCGAATGTATCAGCTGGGTATTCATACAGAGACCGCGGGAAGCAATATTCGAGTTTTAAATATCAAGCCACTTCAATGGCAAGTGTGGGTAATGTTAAGTCTAACAAACCCAAATGTCAGCATTGTGGAAGAAGACATCTCAGCGAATGTAAGATGAATGACTGAGCTTGTTTCAAGTGTGGTTCCCAAGAGCATTTTATCCAAGATTTCCCTAAGATGGTTGAGAAAGAACAATTTCAGATTGCAAGGCTGAGTAACACTACCGATAGAGGTAGGCCTCTGAGAAATATCGAGGATGGAACTAGTAGTAAAGGTGTAACAAAAGATACAGCTGTGAGATTTGAGGCCAGAGCACCTGTTAGAGCCTATGCCATTCGTACTCGTAACGATGCATCGTCACCCGATGTGATTACTGGTACATTCCATCTTTATGATACTAATGTTATTGCATTGATTGATCCTGGATCAACTCATTCTTATGTTTGTGTGAATTTGGTATCTAGTAATAGTTTGCCTGTTGAGTCTACTAAATTTGTGATTAAAGTGTCAAACCCTTTAGGCAAATATGTGCTAGGTGATAAAGTTTGCAAGAATTGTCCTTTTGATAATTCGAGGTCACTATTTTTCGGTTGACTTAATGTTGTACCATTTTATGAATTAGATGTTATTTTGGCTATGGACTGGTTGACACTGCATGATCCATAGTAAATTGTAGACAGAAAACTATTGAATTAAAATGTGAAAATGGTGAAGTTATTTGGGTTGAAACCGATTAATCAAGGGAACTGCCTATGGTGATTTCGACTATGTCTGTTCAGAGGTATGTAAGGAAAGGTTGTGAAGCTTACCTTGCTTATTTGTTGAATACAAAGATGTTTGAATTAAAAATTGAATCAGTGTTGATAGTTTGTGAATATTCAGATGTGTTCTTGGAAGAGTTTCCAGGATTACCACCGGTTAAGAAGTGGAGTTTGCTATTAATTTAGCACCTAGAACTTCACCGATATCGATCACTTCGTATAGGATGGCTCTAAACGAGTTAAAAGAATTGAAAGCTCAGTTGCAAAAGTTGACAGATAAGGGTTTTGCGAGACCGAGTTTTTCTCTCTAAGGTGCTCCTGCGTTATTTGTAAAGAAGAAACATGGATCTATGAGACTTTGTATCGATTACCGACAGCTCAACAAGGTGACTACAAAGAACAAGTATCCTTTACCAAGAATTGATGACTTGTTTGATCAGTTGAAAGGAGCAACAGTATTCTCGAAGATTGATTTGAGATCTAGCTACTATCAGTTGAGAGTTAAAGAGTTGGATGTGTCAAAAACTGCTTTCAGGACAAGGTATGGCTACTATAATTTTCTTGTTATGCCTTTCAGATTAACTAATGCACCTGCTATTTTTATAGACTTGATGAATTGAATTTTCCAACCGTATTTAGATAAGTTTGTGGTTGTGTTCATCGATAATATTTTGATTTATTCTCGAGATGAGTCTGAGCATGCCGAGCACTTGAGAACTGTATTACAAACATTGATGGGTAAGAAATTATTTAATAAATTCAGTAAAAGTGAGTTTTGGCTTCGAGAAGTCAGATTTTTGGGACATATTATTTTAGGTGATGGTATTCGGGTTGATCCAAGTAAGATTTTGGCAATTGTTGATTGGAAACCACCAAGGAACATATCTGAAGTTAGAAGCTTTTTGGGTTTAGCAGGTTATTACCAACGTTTTCTCAAAGGATTTTTTATGATTGCTACTCCTATGACCAAGTTGTTGCAAAAGGATGTAAAATTTGAATGGTCTGAAAAATGTCAACAAAGTTTTGAGAAGTTGAAAGCATTACTGACTGAGGCACCAGTTTTAGTACAACATAAATCGGGAAAAGAATTTGTAATTTATAGTGACGCTTCATTGAATGGTTTGGGTTGTGTGTTGATGTAAGAGGGGAAAGTGGTAGCTTACTCCTCGAGACAGTTGAAACCACACAAGAAGAATTATCTGACACACGACTTGGAATTGGCAGCCATTGTTTTTGCTTTGAAGATTAGGCGACATCATCTGTACGGTGAGAAATGTCATATTTTTACATATCATAAGAGTTTAAAATATTTGATGACCCAGAAAGATCTGAACTTGAGACAACGAAGATGGCTTGAGTTACTGAAGGATTATGAGCTAGTGATCGACTATCATCTGGGAAAGGCGAATGTAGTCGCAGATGCTTTGAGCAGAAAGTCCTTGTTTGCTTTGAGAGCTATCGATACGAGATTAACCCTCTCTAATAATGGTTCGATTTTGGCCGAGTTGAGAGCTAGACCGGTATTTATTCAGCAAATTTGTGAAGCTTAGAAAAATGATAGTGAATTGCAAGCCAAAAGAGCTCATTGTGAATCGGGTAGTGATACAGACTTTCGGATCAGTTCAGATGATTGTTTGATGTTCCGGAATAGCGTATGTGTACCAAAAAGTGACGAACTTATTCAAAAAATTTTACATGAGGCACACAGTGGTTGTTTATCGATTCATTCAGGTAGTACGAAAATGTATAATGATTTGAAGAAATTGTACTGGTGGTCAGGTATGAAAAGAGATATGTCAGAGTTTGTTTCGAGATGTTTGATTTTTCAACAAGTAAAAGCCAAACACCAAGTGCCTTCAGGATTACTTCAGCCAGTGATGGTACCCGAGTGGAAATGGGATAAGATTACGATGGACTTTTTAACAGGTTTGCCTTTGATTCCGAAAAAGAAAGATATCGTCTGGGTTGTCGTTGATAGATTGACAAAATCGGCTCACTTTATTCCAGTATGTACTAACTACTCACTTGATAAGTTAGCTGAATTGTACATTTTTGAGATTGTGAGATTACACGGAGTGCCTATTTCTATTATTTTGGATAGATATCTGTGATTTACTTCGAGAGTTTAGAAGAAATTACAAGAGGTTTTGGGTACGAAGTTAAACTTTAGTACCGTATTTCATCCGCAAACCGACGGTCAATTTGAAAGAGTAATTCAGATTCTTGAAGATGTGCTCCGATGTTGTATTCTAGAATTCGAAGGTAGTTGGGAGAAATATCTACCATTGGTCGAATTTGCTTATAACAACAGTTTTCAGTCAAGTATAAAGATGGCACCATATGAGGCATTGTATGGTCGCAAGTGTCGAACTCCGTTGTTTTGGACAGTGCTCAGTGAGGACAGATTCACGGGGTTGATTTGGTTAGAGAAACCGAAAAAAGTAAAAGTAATTCGTGATTGTTTGAAAGCTGCTTCAGATCGACAAACGTCGTACGCAAATTTGAAGAGAAAAGAGATAGAATTTCGGATTGGTGATAAAGTATTTCTGAAAGTATCTCCGTGGAAGAAGATTACGAGATCTAGCCATAAAGGCAAGTTAAGTCCACGTTTCATTTGGGCAGTATGAGGTTATTGAAAGAATAGGCCTAGCGGCATATAGGTTAGCTTTACCGAAAGAATTGGAAAGGATTCATAATGTGTTTCATGTGTCGGTGTTGTGACGATACCGTTCAGATCCCTCACATGTGATTTCACCAGAAGAGATACGACTTGATATGACTTATGGTGAAGAACCAATCAGGATTCTAGCTCAGGAAGTTAAACAGTGAAAAATAAAAGTATAGCCCTAGTGAAATTTTTGTGGCATCGACATGGGGTTCAAGAGGCTACGTGGGAACTCGAGGAAGCTATGAGAAAATAGTACCCAAACCTATTTTCTGGTAAGATTTTCGAGGACAAAAATCCCTAAAGGGGGAGAGTTATAACAGCCCGATTTTGGGCGTAGTTGGAACAGTGGTTTCGGGATCACAAATTCGACGCAGAAAAAATTATTTTTCTTATATTTTTATGGTCTACAATTTTATGGAATGATTTTGTGAAAATTTCGTTCGAAAATTTTGACGTTTGAGCACTTAATTTAGTAAAAAAGACTAAATTGCAAAAAGTGCAAAACTTGAGTTCTAGAACTAGAGGTGTCTAATTGCTATGAAATTTTAAATTTAAGGTCCTTAGATGGAAATTAGATCATTTGTTAAGTTAGTGGATAAAAATGGACATGAAGTAAGAGAAATTTTATGTTTTAAGAAAAGGGCATTTTGGTCATTTAGTAAATAAAGACAAAATTAACTAATAAAAGATGTCATCTTTTTCAATTTCATCCCCTTGTACCGAATTTGAAGAGTCACCATAGCTAAGGTTTTGGCCAAAGCTTCCAAGCTCGATTGTAAGTCCGTTCTAGCCCCATTTTTAATGATTTTCATGTTTTTGAGATCCTTCCAACCTAATCTAGCTTATTCAAGGACTAATTTGAAAGGAAAATGAAGTTTAAAATTTTACCCATGATAGGTATTTGTGTATTTTGATGTCTAATGGTAGAAAATGCATGTTTGGTGTTAGATAAATAATTTTTGTTAAGTGATTTTCGGTAAAAATGTCAAAAAGGACCTATTTGTAAAAGTTATAAAATAAGTAGTAAAAGTGTGATTAAGTATAAAATGTGGGCTGGTATAAGTAGAAAATGGTTCAGCTAGGCTTGGGTAATGAAGAAATTAGGTGAAAATCATTTTACGAGCCTAAGGACTAAATTGTAAAAATGTGAAACATTAGGGGCAAAAATATAATTTTTCCATAATATGATTTTTGGACTGAATTGAACAATGTGTGTATTAAATAAATTAAATTTTTTATTATTAGATCAACAAAAATAAGGTTTGGACCTAGATTGGGGAAAAAAACAAAGTGTTTGACGATTAGGTCAAATTCTATTATTTTTGTACCGAGGTAAGTTCGTATGTAAATAATGCATTGTTATATTTATGTTTTAAATTCTTTAATATTGTATGAATTGTGATTAACTCTTTGGACGTATTTGACAAAGTTCTGACAAGCGAGAATTCTCGGTTGAGCCTTAGGAATAGAATAGGATACGAGTGACATGTCACTAAGAACCCATGTGTTTATGTGATCCGGATGCTGGTCTTGTACGTCCTTCCAGTGCTGGGTAGTCTAGCATATGTTGCGAGATACACGACGGCTTGTGCGGCGAAGACTTTGTAGCTACGTCTGGACCGACAAATTTTGTGTGAGCAGGCCCATGAATAGCTCGAATACGAGCCTATATGTATTATGAGAATTGTAACATCCAGAATTATGGCCTATTCAGAGCAGTGGTTTTGAGACCACAAATCTAAAGTAGAAATAGTTTTTTCTATGATTCTTATGAGGTATATGATATGATTGCATGCTTGTGTGAAAGTTTCATGAAGAAATTCTATTGATAAAGTGTCCAATTTGATATTTAGAACTAAATTCCAAAATGTGAGTTCTAGAAGCTTTAAGCATGAAATTGCCATGGATTATTAATTAGAGGTCCTTAAATAGTAATTTGCCCAATTTCTATTTTTATGGACAAAAATGGGCATTAATAGGAAAATTTTGAAAGAAAGGCCTTAAGAGCATTTTTGTCATTTGGTAAATAAAATAATAAAAAGGGAAAAATAAGTCAAAAATTGTGTCCATCTTCCTCCTCCTTAGCTGAAATTCTCAAGGAGCCATAGCTAGGGTTTTGTTCAACCTTTCAAGCTCAATTTTAAGTACACCCTAGCCCCGTTTTTAACGTTCTTTATGTTTTTGAGATCTTTGAAGCATGATCTAGCTATTTCTACCATTATTTTGAGCTAGGGTTCATGTTCAAAAACTTACCCACATGTGACATGCATGTATTTTGGTGTTTAATGGAGGAATATGGAAATTTGATGCATGATAAACATCTTTTACTTAGTGATTTTTCATGAAAACACCTAAAAAGGACCTTTTTGTAAAAGTTATAAAATAGGTGGTTAAAAATCTTATTTGAAAGAAAATGCGAGCTGATATGAGTATGATATAAGTTTGGCTAGGCTTGGGCATCAAAGAATATGAACACATTTCATTTTACGAGCCTAGGGGCTAAGTTGTAATTATGTAAAAGTTTAGGGGCAAAATTGTAATTTTTCCAAAGTATGATTTATGGACTATTTTGAACAATGTGATAATTAAATAAGTGAAATTTACTATTATAGATCAAGAAAAACGGAGTCTAGACCTAAACCGAGGAAAGAACAAGGTTGTGGACTAAATCGAATAGTAGCCATATTTTGGGTACCGAGGTAAGTTTGTGTGTAAATAATGCAACGTTACATTATTATGTATTAATACTTTATATTGCATGAATTGTATAATTGTCTTTATAGATTTAATTAATGATGACTCGATGACGATTCGATGAGTTCGATACCTCAAAATCCCGGTTGAACCTTAGAATAGTTAGGATACAAATGTCATGACATTAGGGTTATGTATAATCCCATGTAAGACCATGTCTGGTACATGGCTTCGACATCGATATGTAATTTCGTGTAAGACCATAGCTGGGCTATTGGCGTCGATATGTGATCCCATGAAAGACCATGTCTAGGACATGGCATTGGCATCGACCTACGATCCCATATAAGACCATGTCTGGGACATGGCATTGGCATCGATATGTGATCCCATGTAAGACCATATCTGGTATATGGCATTGACATCCTACCATGTGTATGAGAGTTCCTGAGTATACTTTAGTATTTCAAGTGGTTCAATAGGTAATCCAACGATTATGTCAAAGAGATGACAAGGTATGACCATGTTGAAAGAATACAGATATGTACACAAAGCTCATAAACATTGAGATTATGAATCGATGAGACCTCAGAAGAAGTGAATGAATGAATTATGATCATGAGTTTTATTGTACATTATATAAATGGCATGACTTAAAATGCACCTATGATACTTGATGACATTGTGATAAATATTATTGTGTTATGTGTATAATATTGCATGGTTAATGTTGTTAATTATTTGCATGCAAACTTACTAAGCTTTATGCTTACTCTCTTTCCTTTTCCACTTCCTTATAGTGTCGCCAAGCTTGCTCGGGGATCGAAGGACGTCGGAGCTCGATTCACACTATCAACTAATCTTTTGGGTATAGTGAATTTAAGTATTTTGAGTATGGCATGTATAGGGACTTGGTCTTTTTGTTATATGCCATATTGGTTTAGCCAAGTGTGTTGGCTTATAATGATTTGATGATTCATTTTGTATATGGCCATGAGATATGGCTCATATTAATTATGGGGATGTAATCCTATTCATATATGCATGCATGTGTTATGTTCACTCATGTTGTGGTTAAATTCATTTGGCATGAATGAATTGTGGATATGATCATGGATGTTTGATGATGGAAATCTGAGTAAATGGCATAATAACAACTAGGGCATGAATGTATGAAATGGAAGTAAATTGATGTTTCATATTGCATGTGAATTTGGTAAGCTTGATCTAAATAAAATATGAAGTCTTAAGCAAGTATAAATTGATAAGAAGTTGACTTGCATGTGTAATATCCTGATTTTGGGCCTAGTCAGAATAGTAGTTTCGTGACCACAAAATCCAAGATAGAAATAATTATTTTATGATTATTTTAAGGTCTATGATATGATTGCATGATTGTGTGAAAATTTCGTGAAGAAATTTTATGCATAAAGTGCTTAAATTGAAATTAGGGACTAAATCGAATAATTTGCAAAACTTGTATTCTAGAAGTTTCTAGTATGAAATTGTTTTGAAATATTAATTAGGAGGTCTTAAATAGAATTTTACCAATTTCTAAGTCTATGGACAAAAATTGGACATGGATGGAATTTTTGGAAAGTTTAGTAGTAAGGGCATTTTGGTCGTTTAGGGGTAAAATGAATTAAAATACAAAATTAAAAGCCAATTTTTCTCATCTTCAACCCCATGGCCGAATATAGCAAGGAGAAACCATGGCTAGCGTTTTTCAAGCTTCCAAGCTCGATTGTAAGTCCGTTCTAGCCTCGTTTTTAATGATTTTTACGTTTTTGGAGTCCCTGTAGCTCGATTTAGCTTATGCTAGCAATAATTTAACCTAGGGTTTATATTTGGAAAAATACCCATAGGTGAAATTTGTGTATTTTGGTGTTTTATGATAGAATATGAGGTTTTAAATTATGTTAGACAACTTGTGCTACTCGGTTTTAAGTGAAAACGAGCAAAAGGGCTTAATCGGTAAAAATACCTAATAGTCATAAGTACATGTTAGAGTGAGAATTTGATGGTGCCATAGAAGGGAAAAATGATCAGCATGTCATAAAACATAAGAAAATAAGCTGAAGTTTAATTTACGAGCTTTGCGACAAAAGTGTAAATATGCAAAAGTTTAGGGGCAAAATTGTAATTTTTCCAAAATATGATTTTAGGTTAATTTGAATAATGTGAGCCCTAATTAGACTATATTTTAAATGATAGAGCAAGGAAAACTGAAATTCGGGCTAAAATGGGGAAAATACCAAGTTGTGGACGAAATGGTAAAAGTAGCCATTTTCACATACGAGGTAAGTTCATATGTAAATGTTGGTAACATAGTTATTATTTTAAATGTTTTTATGTTATTTAAATGATATGATAATTATTATGAAATATTATACTTATGATAATTGTTTGATAATATGTCAAATTATGTGATATACTTGGAAAATGTGAAATACTATCGAGTATCGGTATCGGCATTCCGTAGAAGATGGTTGAGACACATGATTGGGAAAAAGGTCCCGTTGAATCTTAGGAATGGATTAGGATACAAGTGACATGTCACTGGGATATTTAGGCATCCGAACTCGTTGAGTTGAGTCCGAGTTCACTTATGGATGCGAATATCCGAACTCGTTGAGTTGAGTCCGAGTTCGAGAGATGTAACTAGGCATCTAAGCTCGTTGAGTTGAGTCCGAGTTCACTTATGGGCGGGTTACATGGTAGCTTGGCTACATATGTGGCACTTATGTGCAAACTTTTCGTGTATCCGAATTATATTCCGATGTGTTCAACGGGTAAAATTCTACTCAAATGGAGGAATACTCAAGATGAAAGGGACGTATTGGTAAGTGTTGTGAAATGGATACGTTGAATAGGTATGTACTTAACCGTCGGGTTGAAAAATCGATATAACAACAATATGGTAAGATGATAAATGAAAATATGATATGAATGTCTTGATGATGATTATGCAAATGATGTTTTATGTTTGCTTATATGGTTATGTTACTTGTTATTTGCATGTGAACTTACTAAGCATTTATGCTTACTCCCTCCTTTTTATTCCTTGTAGTTTTGACAAGCCAGCTCAGAAATCGGAAACGGTCGGAGGCACGCTCACACTATCCGTATACCATCTTGGCATAATGGCTTGTACATTTTGAGTATGGCATGTATAGCATTATAATCATTTTGTATATATGGTCCTATGATATGGTTATTGAGTGGTATGGAAATTCTTGGTAATGATTAGCCATTGGAATGGCTAATCATGATCATATTTGGTGTTATGTATGCTAAATTGCTAGCTAATCCATGGGAACCATGAAATGGGTAAAATTTACCATAAAATAGATTCAGACAGCAGTAGTGACGTGAATTTGAAAAATCACTAAAAATAGTAGAAATGGAATTAAATAATGAATAAGGTATGAAATTGAAGCTTGATGAGTCTATATTCATATGGATGGAACAAAACAGGTATATGAGTTATATTTTATGAGATGTTTAAATTTTTGTGAAATAGGGCCAGAGCAATTTCTGGATCCCCTGTTCTGACTTTTAAAATTCACCATAATTTTTTAAAAGATAATTAGAAGTTATGATTTATACGTACAGATTCTTTATTGAGTCTAGTTTTATTAGAAATAAACGGCATAGTCATTGAAACTCTGTACAGGGAGATATCTGATTCGGAATACACAGAGGTCAGAGCAGTCGAACCCTGAAATAGGGGAGAATTTAACTAATAAACTGTACTAATTTGCTTGACCAAAAATTCTATAAAAAAATTATTAAATATATATATGAGTCTAGTTTCAGGAAAAATTTATGGAATTGGATTTCGAGTTTCAGAACTCGAGATATGAATTTTTAAGCGACTTTGACGCAGATTGCTAGCTTGACTGAAAATTTTAAAAATAAATTGTTTGAGCTGTTTAAAGTAATGAATTAAGTCTGTTAACACCTCGTGTTTGACTCCGACGATGGTTTCGGGTATGGGGCGTTACATTTGGTGGTATCAGAGTAGGTTTAGTCTGTTCTCGGACTAACTTAGCATGCGTAAAAATTTAGCTATACATGCCACTGATCTGTGATAGTGTGATGTCTTCCGACGCATATGAGTACCGTCTTATTTAGACAGGGTACTCTCCAACCGAGCTGCGCCGACCATGTTCAATGTTATGTGAAGGTATTTGAGTAAAATTATGATTATGATAATTCTCGGTTCAGAAAAGTATGAATAAAAGTTTATGATACATATGTGATAAATATCCATATTTGCTTAATGCTCATATAATGTAGTGTACATGGCTTACTTGATAAGATGAACGGAATAAATAGAAAGTAGTAGAGGTATGAATAAAAGTCATAATATTATGATATGAATGAAAATGTCCTTGTTTTGATTTGGACGTCGAATGTTGATGAATGCTAATGATATATAATTTTTATGAGATAAAGGATTATAATGAAATGAACTTCTATATGTTAAATTGTTGGACTGAATTATATGATTGTAATGACATGTACATGATGCACGAAATGAAAGTTGTGATTGTGATGCAAATATCTATGTTTGTTTGGCCCTATATGATGCCATGAGCATGAATTAATTTAATTAAATGAATGGATAAGTAAAGTTATCTAGAAAACATAGAATGTATGCATAAGTATATTGTCTAAATGGGACAGTAGGAAAATTTGTGTAAGCCAACATGAATGTTGCATTGCCTGAATGAATGACATGATTTTGATGATTTGGCTATGACGATGGAAGTTGTGTCATATGTGTATGTATAAGAAAGTCGAGTCAGAGGTCCTACAACTCCTTCCCCTTACCGAAGTGGTACTTATAATGGAATTTCATGAGATTTGTATTGAATAAGTTTCCGGTTGAGAACCCAAAGAGTTCAGTGATAGAATAATTATAAGTATGATCAGAGATTGAAAATGAGCTGATAAGTAAAGTTAGAGCCAGTAAAGTATCGGATTGACGTAAAGATTATTGGAGTTATGCACTGTCCCAATTAGAGAAGGAATTCTCTTTGGTAAATCGAATTACTCAGGTGCAAGGTCGAGAAAAGTGTAAATCGAAATTTATTCAGAACTGGCCTTCTTTAGTGAATGGTTTAATATGAAATTTGTGACAGCAGAACTAGTTGGGGAAATGATATTTGAAATGTGAACTATCTGAGTGTGACAGTTATGACTAGACAGATTTAGCAGTCTCTTTTGAGATGTTCTATGTGTTTACCCGTTCTCAGAAATATTTCTATGGCTATTGATCTTCTGAAGAAATTCTTGTTATATGGGAATGTCTTCTAATTCTGGTGTTGGATGAAAGCATTGGTAGTCTGACTGGTTTATAATTTATATTGCTCTATTTCATCGGGTATTCTATTTCATTTCATCTGATAAGAAATGATGAGAGAATACATATGATATTATAATTCTGTTTCTTCTACTTGATGCTTCATCTGATATATATATATGTATGGGAAGATATATTAATCTTGTTATATTTGATTTCAGTGGGATTAAATGATGTTTTCTTTTGGACTTTCTTTCTTTGAAGAATTATCGGGGTATTCTATATTCTCTCTATGAGTTTGGTTTTCGATTCTCCAGCATAGTATCGTATCTTGGGTTTCTTTATCCTGGATCTTTTTATTCTGGATTTCTTTATTCTGGGTTTCTCTATCTTGGATTTTTTTATTCGGTTTTCTTGTTATCTTTAATCCATAATTTGTCAATTACGACTCATGTTCGAAGTGGGTTCTTCAGCTCGTGATAATCATGTCAAATATGACTATACTTCTAATTTGATCTTGGTAATGTGGTGATTTTAGTATTGGGATTTTTTCTAATTTCTGTGTAAGGATTTGACATCAGTAAAGGCATAGGTGATAAAAGCGCGAGTTTCAGTCGGTATGGTGAATTATTTATTTGAAAGATTTCATGTGACAATTATGTCAGGATTATTTTTCCCAAGTCTGAAAATAAAATTTCATTTTGTACGGATAAAAGAGTAAATAGTTTGAACGAGAAGTGTATATTTATTAGAAAGAGTTGGATATTAGTTAAAGTCACTACGAATGATAAGGTTTCCATCTTGTGAAAGCTGAAAAGTTTATTACATGTTGACAGAGTTCGGATAGATGAGAATATTGGTAACCGAAGCGTCTGAACTAGACTAGTCTACATTGAGCAAAGACTTCCTGACTTTCAATAATGTACTGTTGTATGAATTGTGATGTGTTTCAAGACAATGAGGTAATGTGATAGTTTAGAGCATTCGATGTTACATAAAATCTGAGTTGTTAAAGAGGTTAAAGCTGAGCATTGGGATCTATCAAAATTATCCTTGTCAATGTTGATATTGGGATGGAAATGAGAAGGATTATTCTTGAGGCCATATCAGAATTATTTCTATGGCAGAAAGAGGAAAATGTGATGTATCCTATTCTTAAATGTTTGGAGAAATCTATAAATCATATCGGTATTGAATGAATTCCTACTCATCAGATTCATGGAATTTCAGGTCTCTTTGATTGTTGGATTTCTTGGAATTCCGGTCTCCATTATAAGATCTTGGTTTTATGTCATGATATCATGGGAAACTGAGAAGGGTTGAAAATTTAAGAACAGTTGAGAGTTGAGACTGTAAGCTTTTAGACCATATGAGAAATTAAAGAGATGTATTGGAGGTACAGCCTAAGTGAAAGTTCTTCAGCACCAAATATGATATTAAAAGTGAAGACCACTTTTCCGGTAAGATTTTCGGGGACGAAAATCCCTAAAGGGGGGAGAGTTGTAATATCATGATTTTGGGCCTAGTTGGAATAGTGGTTTCGTGACCACAAAATCCGAGATAGAAATAATTATTTTATGATTATTTTAAGGTCTATGATATGATTGCATGATTGCGTGAAAATTTCGTGAAGAAATTTTATGCATAAAGTGCTTAAATAGAAATTAGGGACTAAATTGAATAATTTGCAAAACTTGTATTCTAGAAGTTTCTAGTATGAAATTGTTTTGAAATATTAATTCGGAGGTCTTAAATAGCAATTTTACCAATTTCTAAGTCTATGGACAAAAATTGGACATGGATGGAATTTTTGGAAAGTTTAGTAGTAAGGGCATTTTGGTCATTTAGGGGTAAAATGAATTAAAATACAAAATTAAAAGCCAATTTTTCTCATCTTCAACCCCATGGCCGAATATAGCAAGGAGAAACCATGGCTAGGGTTTTTCAAGCTTCCAAGCTCGATTGTAAGTCTGTTCTAGCCTCGTTTTTAATGATTTTTACGTTTTTAGAGTCCCGGTAGCTCGATTTAGCTTATGCTAGCAATAATTTAACCTATGGTTTATATTTGGAAAAATACCCATAGGTGAAATTTGTGTATTTTGGTATTTTATGATAGAATATGAGGTTTTAAATTATGTTAGACAACTTGTGCTACTCGATTTTAAGTGAAAACGAGCAAAAGGGCTTAATCGGTAAAAATACCTAATAGTCATAAGTACATGTTAGAGTGAGAATTTGATGGTGCCATAGAAGGGAAAAATGATCAGCATGTCATAAAACATAAGAAAATAGGCTGAAGTTTAATTTACGAGCTTTGGGGCAAAAGTGTAAATATGCAAAAGTTTAGGGGCAAAATTGTAATTTTTTCAAAATATGATTTTGGGTTAATTTGAATAATGTGAGCCCTAATTAGACTATATTTTAAATGATAGAGCAAGGAAAACTAAAATTCGGGCTAAAATGGGGAAAATACCAAGTTGTGGACGAAATGGTAAAAGTAACCATTTTCACATACGAGGTAAGTTCATATGTAAATGTTGGTAACATAGTTATTATTTTACATGTTTTTATGTTATTTAAATGATATGATAATTATTATGAAATATTATACTCGTGATAATTGTTACTTGTTATTTGCATGTGAACTTACTAAGCATTTATGCTTACTCCCTCCTTTTTATTCCTTGTAGTTTTGACAAGCCAGCTCGGAAATCAGAAATGGTCGGAGGCACGCTCACACTATCCGTATACCATCTTGGCATAATGGCTTGTATATTTTAAGTATGGCATGTATAGCATTATAATCATTTTGTATATATGGTCTTATGAAATGGTTATTGAGTGGTATGGAAATGCTTGGTAATGATTAGCCATTGGAATGGCTAATCATGATCATATTTGGTGTTATGTATGCTAAATTGCTAGCTAATCCATGGGAACCATGAAATGGGTAAAATTTACCATAAAATAGATTCAGATAAGCGAGTAGTGACGTGAATTTGAAAAATCACTAAAAATAGTAGAAATGAAATTAAATAATGAATAAGTTATGGAATTGAAGCTTGATGAGTCCATTTTCATATGGATGGAACAAAACAGGTATATGAGCTATATTTTATGAGATGTTTAAATTTTTGTGAAACAGGGCCAGAGCAATTTCTGGATCCCCTGTTCTGACTTTGGAAATTCACTATAAATTTTTAAAAGATAATTAGAAGTCATTATTTATATGTACAGATTCCTTATTGAGTCTATTTTTATTAGAAATAAATGGCATAGTCATTGAAACTCTATACAGGGAGATATCTGATTCGTAATACACAGAGGTCAAAGCAGTCGAACCCTGAAATAGGGGAGACTTCAACTAATAATCTGTACTAATTTGCTTGACCAAAAATTCTATAAAAAAATTAGTAAATATATATATGAGTCTAGTTTCAGGGAAAATTGACGGAATTTGATTTCGAGTTTTGAAACTCGAGATATGAATTTTTAAGCGACTGTGACGTAGATTACTAGCTTGGCTGAAAATTTTAAAAATAAATTGTTTGAGCTGTTTAAAGTAATGAATTAAGTCTGTTAACACCTCGTGTTCGATCCGATGACGGTCTCGGGTACGGGGCGTTACAGCATGAGCCATTATTATGAATGTGTTAGTGTGCATGTGTCATTAAAGGTGACAAAAGGCTTGGAATATAGCCTCAAAGTTGTCCACACGGGTAGGCACACGGGCGTATATCTAGGCTATGTGTGACACACGGTCTACCTTATGGGCGTGTGCTCTGGCCGTGTGTCCCCTGCACCCTATTAATGCAAAATAGAATGCTCAGTAGTAAACACACGGGTAAAGACATGGCCGCAGGACATGGGCGTGTGCCCAAGCTGTGTGAAGTCTGCACTTAATTTTTGGAATTTAAATCGCCACACGGCCTAAACACACGGGCATGTGTCTTGGCCGTGTGACCCTAATTGTAATAATTATGTTATAGACAGAGAGTTACACGGGCATGTCCCAAGCCATACGGGCGTGTGTGACCACACGACCTACCCACACGGGCATGTGACCCTGTTTCATGAAAATCTTCTAAGTTTTCCCAATGTTTTCTAAAGTTCCCGGTTTAGTCCTAAACTATTGCTGATGTATGTTTTGGGTCTCGTAGGCCCATATAAGGGACAACTTGCATATGTATGAATGAATTTAATTAGAACAAAATTTTTATAGCCCGATTTTGTATTTTGCTTGTGAGTAAGTCCGGTAAAGCCTCATATCCTATCCCAGCTTCAGGTACAGGTAAAGGGTGTTACATTTAGTGGTGTTAGAGCTACAGTTTAGTCGATTCTTGGACTAACTAGCATGTGTATGAGTCTAGCTATACATGCCATGAATGAATTATGATAGCGTGACAACTCCTGACCTTTTTAAATTGTGTTTTCATATAGTAATGGATCCCAATCGAAGTAAAGCTGATGACGTAGAAAGTAATGCGCCAACTCCCGCTCAAGGGGCAGTGCCAGTTGAGAGTAGACCCATGACTGTGAGTCAGGGAGGAGAAGATAAGGCTAGGAAAGCCTTTTTCCATATGATGAATGTCTAGTATACGGAGTTTGTTCGAACGAACCCGAACGCTCAACCCCCTCCACCCCCACCTATTCCTCAACCTATCCTCGTAGCACTCCAAGGTATGGACTTTGTGAGACTAAATGGACCTCCATTTGATAAGATTTAGAAATAAGGAGCCAAAGAGTTCCGAGCTAATATAGATAATGATCCTGAAAGGGCGGAGTTTTGGCTTGAGAATACCATTAGGGTATTTGATGAATTATCATGCACACCATAGGAATGCTTGAAGTGTGTAGTATCACTCCTGAGAGACTCAGCTTATCAGTGGTGGAACACCCTTGTGTCGGTTGCACCAAGGGAGAGAGTTAATTAGGAATTTTTCCAAGAGGAGTTTCATAAGAAGTACATAAATCAGAGGTTCAATGATCAGAAGCAAAAGGAATTTCTTGAGTTAAAACAAGGCTGAATGTTTGTAATGGAATATGAGCGTGAGTTTGTGAGACTTAGTAAGTATGCTCGAGACTGAGGCCATCATGTGTAAGAGGTTTGAGGATGGATTAAACGAAGATATTCGATTGTTGATTCGCATCCTAGAATTAAAAGAGTTTGTTGAACTAGTTGAGAGAGCTTGCAAGGCCAAGGAATTAGCTAAAGAGAAAAGAAAGGCTCAGTTTGAGTCTCAAGATTCGAAGAAGAGACAGATGAGTAAGTCACTGCAGTCCTCATCTAAGAAACCAAGAGAGTTTAACACTCGATCGAGTGCTTCAGTTGGGTACTCAAATAGAAATAAGGGTAAGCAGTACTCAGTTTCAAAAGCTCAGGCTACTTCAATTACTAGTGTTGGTAACACCCGACCGAGTAGACCAGAGTGTTCATATTGTGGTAGATGTCACCTTGGTGAGTGCCGAGCTAATGATGGAACTTGTTTTAAGTGTGGTTCCCAAGATCATTTCATTAGAGACTACCCCGAGATGGTTGAAAAGGAAAGATTTCAAAGTTCAAGATCGGGTAATGCTACTTTTAGAGGGAGACTACAGAAAATCCAAGAAATGGAGCAAGTAGTAAGAGTGCACCTAGGGATCCAACTGTAAGACCTGAGGGTAGGGCACTTACGAGGACTTATGCCATTCACGCTCGCGAAGAGGCTTCATCTCTTGATGTGATTATGGGTACTTTTTCTCTCTATGATACTCATGTTGTTGCTTTGATTGATCCGGGATCTACCCATTTGTATATTTGTGTGAAATTGGTGTCTAGCATGAATATACTTTTTGAGTCTACAGAATTTGTGATAAAAGTGTCAAACCCGCTAGGCAAGCATGTGTTAGTTGACAAAGTATGTAGAAATTTCCCTTTAATGATTAAAGGTCATTATTTCCCGGCTAATCTTATGCTTTTGCCATTTGATAAATTTGATATAATACTTGGTATAGATTAGTTGATCATGCATGATGTAGTAGTAAATTGTGGAAGGAAAATCATTGAATTAAAATATGAAAGTGGTGATATTATTCGGGTTGAATCCGATGAGTCAGATAGCTTACCTGTAGTGATTTCTTCTATGACTGCTCAGAAATGTGTAAGAAAGGGTTATGAAGCTTACCTTGCCTTTGTACTGAATACAAAAGAGTCTGAATTGAAAATTGAATCAATGCCGATAGTATGTGAGTATTTGGATGTGTTTCCGAAAGAGTTTCCCAGATTGCCTCCGATTAGGGAAGTTGAGTTTGGTATTGAGTTAATTCCTAGTACTGCACCTATTTCGATTGCTCCATATAGGATGGCTCCGACAGAATTAAGGAGTTGAAAGTTCAGTTACAAGAATTAACGGATAAAAGTTTTGTGAGACCTAGTCATTCTCCGTGGGGCACACCAGTGCTATTTGTGAAAAAGAAAGATAGTTCAATGAGATTGTTTATCGACTACTGACAGCTCAATAAAGTAACCATAAAGAACAAGTACCCTTTTCCAAGAATCAATGACTTATTTGACCAACTGAAGGGAGCCACAGTATTTTTCAAGATTGACTTAAGGTTCGGTTACTACTAGTTGAGAGTTCAGGAGCCTGATGTACCGAAAACTGCGTTTCAGACGAGGTATGGTCACTATGAATTTTTGGTTATGCCTTTTGGTTTAACGAATGCTCATGCGGTATTTATAGGTTTAATGAACCGTATTTTCTAACCATACTTGGATAAATTTGTGGTTGTTTTTATCGATGATATTTTGATTTATTCTCGTGATAAATCCTAGCATGCCGAGCACTTGAGAACTATTTTGCAAACCTTGAGAGAAAAGCAGTTGTATGCTAAGTTTAATAAAAGCAAATTTTGGCTTAGAGAAGTTGGATTTTTAGGTTACATTGTTTCGGGCGATGGTATTAGAGTTGACCCGAGTAAGATATCGGCTATTGTTGATGGAAACCACCGAAGAACGTAACTGAGGTTAGAAGCTTTCTAGGCTTAGCCGGTTATTACAAGCGGCTTGTTAAAGGATTTTCCATGATTTCTACTCCGATCACGAAGCTATTATAGAAAGATGTCAAGTTCGAATGGACAAAAAAGTGCCAACAGAGTTTTGAGAAACTAAAGGCATTGTTGACTGAAGCTCCAGTTTTAGTGCAACCTGAATCGGGAAAAGAATTTTTGGTTTATAGTGACGCGTCTTTGAGTGGATTAGGTTGTGTACTTATGCAAGAAGGTAAAGTGATAACTTATGCCTCGAGGCAACTTAAACCACATGAGAAGAACTATCCGACCCATAATTTGGGGCTAGCCGCCATTGTGTTTGCATTGAAGATTTGGAGACACCATTTGTTTGGCGAGAAATGTCGAGTGTTCACTGACCATAAAATTCTAAAGTACTTGATGACTCAAAAAGATTTGAACCTACGACAACGAAGGTGGCTAGAGTTGATAAAATATTATGAACTAGTGATTGACTACCACCTAGGAAAGGCGAATGTGGTCGCCGATGCTTTGAGTAGGAAGTCGTTATTTACTTTGAGGGCTATGAACACTCAATTGACTTTATCAGATGATGGTTTGATTCTAACTGAGTTGAGAGCTAGACCGATGTTTCTCCAAGAGATTTATGAAGCTCAGAAAGGTGACAGTGAGTTGCAAAACAAGAGAGACCACTCTGAGTCAGGTATTGAATTAGATTTTTGGATTAGTTCTGATGGTTGCTTGATGTTCCGAGATAGAATTTGTATTCCTAAAAATACCGAGTTGATTCAGAAGATTTTGCATGAGGCACATAGTGGGTGTTTGTCTATACATCCGGGTAGTACGAAAATGTACAATGACTTGAAGAAATTGTATTGGTGGCCGAATATGAAAAGAGATATTTTAGAGTTTGTTTCGAAATGCCTGATCTACCAGCAAGTAAAGGTCGAACACCAAGTACCTTCAGGCTTACTTCAACCTGTGATGGTTCCTGAGTGGAAATGGGACCGTATTACTATGGATTTTGTGACGGGTTTGCCTTTGACACCAAAAAAGAAAGACGCTATATGGGTTATTGCAGATCAATTAACAAAGTCGGCTTATTTTATACTGATACATACCAACTACTCACTTGATAAGTTAGCCGAGTTGTATATTTCTGAAATAGTGAGATTGCACGGAGTACCTTTGTCGATTATATCGAATAGAGATCCGAGGTTCACTTCACGATTTTGGAAAAAGTTACAAGAAGCGTTGGGTACAAAATTGAATTTTAGTACCGCTTTCCATGCGCAAACTGACGGACAATCTGAAAGGGTAATTCAAATCCTTGAAGATATGTTACGGTGTTGTGTTCTTGAGTTCCAAGGTAGTTAAGAAAAGTACTCACCGTTGGTAGAATTTGCCTACAACAATAGTTTTCAGTCGAGTTTGAAAATGGTGCCCTATGAAGAATTGTATGGGCAAAAGTACCGAACACCCTTGTATTAGACCGAACTCAGAGAGAATCAGATTCATGGTGTTGATTTAGTCAAAGAAACCGAAGAAAAGGTAAAGATAATACATGATTGCTTGAAAGCCACTTCAGATGGACAGAAATCCTATGCGAATTTGAAATGGAAAGAGATTGAGTTTCAAGTCGGTGATAAGGTATTCTTGAAAGTGTCTCCGTGGAAAAAAGTTTTGAGGTTTGGTCAGAAAGGCAAGTTGAGTCCGCGTTTTATTGGACCAGACGAGATTTCTGAAAGAATAGGGCCAATAGCATATCGGTTGGCTTTACCGTCTGAGTTAGAAAGAATTCATGATGTGTTCCATGTGTCTATGTTGCGCCGATATCGATCTGATCCTTCGCACGTGATTTCACCAACAGAGGTTGAGATTCGATCGGATATGACTTATGGTGAAGAGCCGGTTAAGATTTTGGCTCGAGAAGTCAAACAATTGAGGAACAAAAGTATTGCCTCTGTGAAAGTATTGTGGCAAAGACATGGGGTTGAAGAGGCTACATGGGAGACCGAGGAAAGCATGAGAAACCAATACCCAAACTTTTTTATCGGTAAGATTTTTTAGGATAAAAATCTCTAAAGGGGGAGAATTGTAACATCCAGAATTACGGCCTAGTCAAAACAGTGGTTTTGAGACCACAAATCTAAAGTAGAAATAGTTTTTTTTATGATTCTTATGAGGTATATGATATGATTGCATGCTTGTGTGAAAGTTTCATGAAGAAATTCTATTGATAAAGTGTCCAATTTGATATTTAGGACTAAATTGCAAAATGTGAGTTCTAGAAGCTTTAAGGATGAAATTGCCATGGATTATTAATTAGAGGTCCTTAAATAGTAATTTTCCCAATTTCTATTTTTATGGACAAAAATAGGTATGAATAGGAAAATTTTGAAAGAAAGGCTTTAAGGGCATTTTTGTCATTTGGTTAATAAAAGAATAAAAAGGGAAAAATAAGTCAAAAATTGTGTCCATCTTCTTCCTCCTCAGCTAAAATTCTCAAGGAGCCATAGCTAGCATTTTGTTCATCCTTTCAAGCTCGATTCTAAGTACACCCTAGCCTTGTTTTTAATGTTCTTTGTGTTTTTGAGATCTTTGAAGCATGATCTAGCTATTTCTACCATTATTTTGAGCTAGGGTTCATGTTTAAAAACTACCCATGTGTAACATGCATGTATTTTGGTGTTTAATAGAGGAATATGAAAGTTTGGTGCATGATAAACATCTTTTACTAAGTGGTTTTTCATGAAAACACCTAAAAAGGACCTTTTTGTAAAAGTTATAAAATAGGTGGTCAAAAATCTTATTTGAAAGAAACTGTGGGCTGATATGAGTATGATATAAGTTCGGCTAGGCTTGGGCATCAAAGAAAATGAACACATTTCATTTTACGAGCTTAGGGAATAAGTTGTAATTATGTGAAAGTTTAGGGTCAAAATTGTATTTTTGCCAAAGTATATTTATAGACTATTTTGAACAATGTGATAATTAAATAAGCAAAACTTGCTATTATAGATCAAGAAAAAAGGATTCCAGACCTAAATCAGGGAAAGAACAAGGTTGTGGAATAAATTGAATAGTAGCCGTATTTTGGGTACCGAGGTAAGTTTGTGTGTAAATAATGCAACGTTACATTATTATATATTTAATGCCTTAATATTGCATGAATTGTATAATTTTCTTTATGGATTTAATTATTGATGACTCGATGATGATTCGATGAGTTTGATACCTCAAATTCTCGATTGAACTTTAGGAATAGTGAGGATACAAATGTCATGACATTAGGGTTATGTGTCATGACATTAGGGTTATGTACGATCCCATGTAAGACCATGCATGGGACATGGCTTTGGCATCGATATGTAATTTCATGTAAGACAAAAGCTGGGCTATCGGCATCAATATGTGATCCCATTAAGACCATGTCTAGGACATGGCATTAGCATCGACCTACGATCCCATGTAAGACCATGTTTAGGACATGGCATTGGCATCGATATGTGATCCCATGTAAAACCATATCTAGGATATGGCATTGGCATCCTACCATGTGTATAAGAGTTCCCGAGTATCTTTTAGTATTCCAAGTGGTTCAATAGGTAATCCAACGATTATGTCAAAGAGATGACAAGGTATGATCATGTTGAAAGATTACAGGTACGTACACAAAGCTCATAAACATTGAGATTATGAATCGATGAGACCTCGAAAGAAGTGAATGAATGAATTATGATCATGATTTTTATTGTACATTATGTAAATGGCATGACTTAAAATGTACCTATGATACTTGATGACATTATGATAAATATTATTGTGTTATGTGTATAATATTGCATGGTTAATGTTGTTAATTATTTACATGAAAACTTACTAAGCTTTATGCTACTCCCTTTCCTGTTCCATTTCCTTATAGTGTCACCAAGCTAGCTCGGGGATCAAAGGATGTCGAAGCTCGATTCACACTATCAAACTAATCTTTTGGGTATAATGAACTTAAGTATTTTGAGTATGGCATGTATAGGGACTTGGTCTGTTTGTTATATGTCATATTGGTTTAGCCAAGTGTGTTAGCTTATAATGATTTGATGATTCATTTTGTATATGGCCATGAGATATGGCTCATATTAATTATGGGGATGTAATCTTATTCATATATGCATGCATGTGCTATGTTCACTCATGTTGTGGTTAAATTCATTTGGCACGAATGAATTATGGATATGATCATGGATGTTTGATGATGGATATATGAGTAAATGAAATAATAACAACTAGGGCATGAATGTATGAAATGGAAGTAAATTGATGTTTCATATTGCATGTGAATTTGTTAAGCTTGGTCTAAATAAAATATAAAGTCTTAAGCAAGTATAAATTGATATGAAGTTGCCTTGCATGAGCCATGATTATGAATGTGTAAGTGTGCATATGAAATTAAGGGTGACAAAAGGCTTGGAACATAGCCTCAAAGTTGTCCACACGGGTAGGCACACGGGCTTGTGTCTAGGCCGTATGTGACACACGTTTGCCCTATGGGTGTGTGCTCTGGTCGTGTGTCCCCTGCACCCTATTAAATGCAAAACAGAATGCTCAGTAGTAAACATACGGGCAGAGGCACAGTCGTGTGTCTCAGTCATGTAAAGGACACGGTTGCAAGACATGGGCGTCTGCCCAGGCCGTGTGAAGTCTGCACTAAATTTTTGGAATTTAAATCGCCACACGGCCTAAACACACGGGCGTGTGTCTTGGCTGTGTGACCCTAACTATATTCATGACGTCATAAACAGAGAGTTACATGGGCTAAAGACGCGGACATGTCCCAAGCCACACGGGCGTGTGTGACCATACGGCCTACCCACACGAGCGTATGACCTTATTTCATGGTTTAGCCCCGATCTATACCTGATATATGTTTTAGGCCTCGTAGGCCCATATAAGGGACAATTTGCATATGTATGAATGGATTTAATTGGAACAAAATTTTTATGGCTCGGTTTTGTATTTTGCTTCTGAGTAAGTCCGATAATGCCTCATATCCTGTCCCGGCATCGAGCACGGATAAAGGGTGTTACAGTTAACCCTGTTCACGGTGCTATATTGCTTCAATACACCAAGAAAACCATCCTTACCGAAAAACTTCTTACTAACTTCCAATTTACCCGAATCCAATAATGAACTTCTGTGGCCACACCTCCTGTATGGTAGATATGGAAACTCCAACGGATCATTTGCCGATAGATCGACATTATGCATGTGGGCTAGAGGTGAGAACACTGTGAATCGTGGATCTTCTTCTTCTTCATTTGAACCCCCTTCATCATCTTCAAGTTCGGTTGGAACAGAATTTGGTTTAGAAAAGAATACAACTTCTGCACCATTGGCACCTATCTCTCGGGGTGGATATAACAGTTTGGTTTTTACCCTAGTCAGAATAGTAGTTTTGGGACCACAAATCTAAGTCAGATAACTGTTTTAATATTATTTTCCATGTTTATGATGTGTGACTAAGCATGTGTGAAAGTTTCGTCTGAAAATTTAATCGTATGTGTGCTTAATTTGATAAAATGACCTAATCGCTTGAAATAAAAGGGAAAAATTGTAACCTTAATATATGTGAATTTATAAAGGTTTAATAAAAGGGCAAAATTGTCATTTAGATTTTATGTAAATTAAAATAAAACAAAAGCTTAAAATAAGCTCATTTTCATGCTCATGTTGCCGAAATCATCAAAAGAAAAAGAAAAGAAATACAAGCTAGGGTTCGGCCTTGATTTTTAATTATTAAGGTATGTATTTTAATCGGTTTTTGATAATTTTTACTTTTTTGTAATCGTTGCTTCGTATACTATCAAACCCATGCCTCAATTTCTGATTTTTATGATGATTTTAAAATGTGCCATTGATGAAATTATGAGCTTTGTGATGTTAGTAAATGATTTATGAAAGATAAGTTTTTGGTTAACATATGTTGTCTTTGAATTTTTAATGAAATTGAGTAATTTGGGCTAAATTGTAAAAATGTTATTTTGAGGGACTAAAATGTAAAATAAATGAAATGTATGGACTTGTATGAGAACTACTAAAAATTCAACTAAACTTGTGTACAAGCAAATTTTGTGTATTTTGCGATTTTGTGAATTAGGGACTAAAGTGTCAAAATATGAAAATGTGAGGGCTATTTTGCAAAATGCCCTAATTGCGTGTATCTGGATTGGTTTGAATGATTTAGTGAATAAAAGGGTTAATTTTGAATACTTATAGATCAAGAAAAGAGGAATTCAGACTTAGATCGAGGGAAGTCAAAGATTGTAGAGTAAACAGTCCGAGTCGACAATTCCGAGTACGAGGTAAGTTCAAACGTAAAACATGATATTATAAGTATATTTTTCTATTTCGATTATGCATATATTGTATATATATATATTCGGTTTGGATGAATACAATGATAAACCAATGGTATTTGGCACTAAGTGTGCGATTTAAATTAGCTTCGGCTATATGAGGCACTAAGTGTGCGATACCGAAATAGCTTCGGTTAATTGAGATGGTACTAAGTGTGCAGAATTATTATAGCTTCGCCTAATCTTTAACGCACTAAGTGTGTGGATGTTTAAAGCATTGGTGATATTCGAAAAGTCTTGAAATATCCGAACAAGAGGTGAGAATGAAAACGAATGAGTACGAGAATGTTCAGGTAAGTATAATACCTATGTGGTAGATGGTAAAATGCATAAAAATTTTATTGAATTGGTATAAATATGTGGATGATGTTGGCATGGACTTGATGGATGAGTTGAGAACTTATAAATACTTATGTGTTGATATTTCATATTTTATATACAGTTGATGTTTTTGGTACGAGCTTACGAAGCTTTTGAAAGCTTACTTTGTATGTGATTGCATTGTTTTATAGATATCGAAGCTACTGTGATCTCAGATATCCTCAAGGATCGTCAACACACTATCAAACCTCATTTTTGGTACTTTAAAAATTTATATTTTGAAGTATGGCATGTATAGGCTAGTAGTTGTAAGATTATGTTTTGTGATGTATATATATTGAGCCACGTGATTTGGCTAGTTTATGTTTGAAATTATAGCTTGATAATGGTATATGATAAGTTATGCCAATGTTCAATTATGGTATGTGTTTAGCTGGTCAAAAGAAATGGTAAATGTCGGTAAGTTTTGATGAGATTTGGCATGAGATTAAATGATGTATGGAAAGAAATACTTTGATATGTTTTTGAAATATATTTTGACTTAGATTAGTAACGCTTGTGAGCATGGATTTGGGTGATTATAACATGACTTCAATGGCTTATGTTTTGGTTGTAATTTGGCTAAAATGGTTGTGTAAATATGCTTGCTTATTTGCTTGTAGGTTGACCCTAATTGGGGTGGAAAATTGGCTATTCAAATGGCCTATTTTTGTCCACACGGGCGTGTGGCTCAGCCGTGTGTGACACACGGTCTCGTTACACGGCCATGTGTCCCTTGGGGTACCCTATGAATTAAATTCAGTATACCCTACAGTTTTGACACGGCCTAGACACACGGGTGTGTCTATTGATCGTGTGTGGCACACGAGCTGGCACACGAGCGTGTGGTTGGCTGTGTGACCAAGTCAGTAGCCTCCCTAATTTTCACACAGCCTGGCACATGGGCGTGTCTTGAGGCTGTGTGGACAAGTCAATATGTATGCCCTGTTTCACCACGGCTTGGGCACATGGGCGTGTCTCACATGGCCTGTTCACACAGGCGTGTGACCTTTTAAAAGTTAAAAATTTTTCTAAGTTCTGAAACTTTCATATGTTATCGAATTGATCCTGAATGCATGATTTAGACTTCGTATGGTCGTTTAAAGTTCATGTTGAGTATGAATGATCTATGTTTATTGAAATGAGAGGATATTTGATATTCGTTTGTTCTGATCTGTGTTATGAGCCCGGTAATGCCTCTTAACCCATTCCGGCAACGGTTACGGGTTAGGGGTGTTATATTTTATGGTGTTACATTTTATTGGTATCACAATTATGGTTTAGTCAGTTCTAGGACACCATAGCGTATGTGAGTCTAGCTATACATGCCATATTTATGAACTATGATAGTGTGATGAATCCTGACATTGAAATGTGCTTTCATATAGCAAATGGATCCCGAAAGAACTGTAGCGGACAATGTTGAAAGCAATGCGCCTGCTCCCGCGCAAGGGACGGTGCCATCTAATTCTCGACCGGCTACGAGTACCTGTGATGGTGAGGCTAAACAAGCCTTTTATCAGATGATGAATGATTGGTTTACTCAATATATTAGAACCAATCCGGCCATACAACAACCTCTACCCTCGGTTAATTCTCCTCCAACTCCTTTTATGCCACTAGTGAATCTAGTCCAGTTAAGTAGACCACCAGTTGATAAGATTAGAAAATATGAAGGCTGAAGAGTTCCGGGCTACAACGAGTGATGATGTCGAAAAAGCTGAGTTTTGGTTAGAGAACACAAAAAGAGTGTTTGACAAATTATCATTAAATCCTAAAGAATGCATAAAATGTGTTTGACGAATTATCATTAAATCCTAAAGAATACATAAAATGTGCTGTTTCCCTTCTGAAAATACGGCATATCATTGGTGGAAGACTTTGACATCTGTGGTTCCAAGTGAACGGGTTACTTGGGATTTCTTCCAAGCTGAATTTTGAAAGAAATATATCAGTCAGAGATTCATTGATCAGAAACGCAAAGAGTTTCTTGAGCTTAAACAAGGCCATATGTCTGTCACCTAATACGATTGGAAATTTGTAAGGTTGAGTCAGTATGCTCGTGAATGTGTATCTACAGAAGCAATAATGTGCAAAATATTTGAAGATGGTTTGAACGAAGATATTCGTGTGTTAGTTAGGATTCTGGAAATCAAAGAATTTGTTGTGCTTGTTGAACGAGCATGTAAAGCTGAAGATCTCAGGAAAGAGAAAAGAAAAGTTGATTTTGAAGCTAGAGAGGTATGAAAGAGATCATCGGGGAAAATGATTTCAATCTGGATCAAAGAAGTTTAGAGATGATAATAGCCATTCAAAGGCTAATGTGGGACATTCGAACAGACCGTGTTAGATCGCAATCAAACTTTAAAGCTCCAGCTACGTTTGTTGCTAGTGTTGATAATGCAAATAATGAAAAACCTGAGTGTGATCAATGTGGAAGACGACATTTTGGAGAATGCTAGGGAAAAAGTAATAACCGAGCTTGTTATAGTTGTGGTTCAAGAAATCATTTTATAAAAGATTTCCCAGATTTAGCTAAAAAAGATAATGTTCAAAATCTGAGGCAGAGTGGTAACGCTTCTCGTGGAAGACCTCCTAGAAATACGGGAAATGTAAGCAGTAGTCAAAGAGGAACAAAAGACACAGCTGTTAGATCTGAAGCTCGTGCACCTGCCAGAGCTTATGCTATCCGAGCTCGGGAAGAAGCTTCATCGCCAGATGTGATTACAGGTACATTTACTCTCTATGATACTTCTGTGCTTGCTTTGATAGATCCTGGATCGACACAATCGTATATATGCATGAACTTAGTGAACAGTAAGACTTTGCCTGTAGAGTCTACTGAATTTGTAATTAGAGTTTCGAACCCCTTAGGCAGATGTGTTCTGGTTGATAAAGTCTATAAGAATTGTCCGTTAATGTTTCAAAACACTTGTTTTTCAGCTGATCTGATGTTGTTACCTTTTAATGAGTTTGATATAATTCTAGGTATGGATTGGTTAACTTTGCATGATGCTATTTGAACTGCAAACAGAAAATTATTTATTTGAGATGCAAGAATGATGAAATAGTTAAAATTGAATCTAGTGATTTGAGTGGATTGCCTGCTGTTATATCTTCGATGAAAGCTTTAAGTATTGTGAGAAAAGGTTGTGAAGTTTATTTTGCATATGCGATTGATTCGAGAGTGTCAGAAAAGAAAGTTGACTCAGTGCCTTTTGTGTGTGAGTTCCCTGATGTTTTTCCTGAAGAACTTCTGGGATTACCTCCGGTTAGAAAAGTAGAATTTGGCATTGAATTGATACCTGGTACTACTCCAATTTCGATAGCTTCGTATAGAATGGCTCTGACTGAATTAAAAGAATTAAAGTCTCAGTTGCAAGAGTTGACAAATAGAGGATTTGCTAGATCGAGTTTCTCACCTTGGGGTGCTCCGGTTCTATTCGTGAAAAAGAAAGACAGTACAATGACAATGTGTATAGATTATTGTCAGTTGAACAAAGTGACTATCAAAAATAAGTATCCCCTGCCCTAAATTGATGATTTGTTTGATCAGTTGAAAGGAGCTGTTGTGTTTTCGAAAATAGATTTGAGATCAGGCTATTATCAGTTACGAGTGAAAGACTCAGACATTCCAGAAACTACTTTCTGAACGAGGTACGGTCACTATGAATTCTTAGTTATGCCTTTCGGATTGACTAACACTCCTGCTTTCTTTATGGATTTGATGAATAGAATTTTTAGACCGTATCTAGATCAATTTGTTGATAAATTCATTGATGATATATTAATTTAGTCACGAGATGAATCTGAACATGCCGAGCACCTGAGATTAGAGTTACAGATTCTGCGAGATAAACAGTTGTATGCAAAGTTCAGTAAGTGTGAATTTTGGTTGCGAGAAGTTGGTTTTCTGGGCCATATTGTATCAGCATCTGGTATCCAAGTTGATCTGAGAAAAATTTCAGCTATTCTGGATTGGAAACCTTCGAGGAATGTCTTTGAAGTCCGTAGTTTTCTAGGACTTGCTGGTTACTATAGAAGGTTCATAAAAAGCTTTTCTATGATTACGACTCCGTTAACAAAACTGCTACAAAAAGATGTAAAGTTTGAGTGGTCTGAAAAGTGTCATAATAGCTTTGATCAGTTGAAAACCTCGTTGACTGAAGCTTCGGTATTAGTACAACCCGAATCAGGTAAAGAATTTGTGATCTACAGTGATCTTCGTTGATTGGTCTGGGATGTGTTTTAATTTAAGAAGGAAAAGTCATTGCTTATGCTTCGAGACAGTTGAAGTTGCACGAAAAGAACTATCCAACACACGATCTTGAGTTAGCTACGATTTTGTTTGCTCTAAAGATTTTGCGTCACTACCTATTCGGTGAGAAATGTCACGTGTATTCTGATCATAAGAGTTTGAAGCATTTGATGACTCAAAAATATTTGAATCTGCGATAAAGAAGATGGCTTGAATTGCTAAAAGACTACGAACTTGTGATTGATTATCATCCAGGAAAAGCTAATGTTGTTACTGATGCCTTAAGTCAAAAATCGTTGTTTACTTTGCGTGCGATGAATGCTCATTTAGTTCTATCCAGTGATGGTTCAGTTTTAGCTGAATTGAAAGCAAAACCGTTGTTTTTACAATAGATTGTTGAAGCTTAGAAGATTGATAATGAGATTTTAGTTAAACGAGCTCAGTGTGATGTAGAGTCTAATTTAGAATTTAAAGTTGATAAAGATGATTGTTTGAGATTTCGAGATCGAATTTGTGTTCCGAGAAATCCAGAGTTAATTCAGATGATTTTGAGTGAAGCTCATAATAGTCGATTATCTGTGCATCCGGGCAGTATGAAAATGTATAATGATCTAAAACAGTATTATTAGTAGTCCGGAATGAAAAGAGATATCTCTAACTTTGTTTCTAAATGTTTGATCTGTTAGCAAGTTAAAGTTGAACATCATGTGCCATCTGGTTTGTTACAACCGATTATGGTTCCGGAGTTGAAATGGGATCGAGTAACAATGGATTTTGTTTCGGGTTTGCCCCTGTCTCCAAGAAAGAAAGATGCAATTTGGGTTGTACTTGATCGTTTGACGAAATCAGCTCATTTTATTTTGGTTCTATCTGATTACTAGCTTGATAAATTAGCTGAGTTATACATTTTTGATATCGTGAGGTTACATGGTGTACCATTGTCTATAGTGTCAGACAAAGATCCGAGATTCACATCACGATTCTGAAAGAAGTTACAAGATACTCTAGGTACTAAATTGCACTTCAGTACTGCTTTTCATCCGCAAACAGATGGTCAATCCGAGTGGATTATTTAGATTCTCGAGGATATGTTCGGATGTTGCATTCTTGAGTTTGAAAGTACGTGGGAACAATATTTACCCTTGATTGAATTCGCTTATAATAACAGTTTTCAGTCGAGCATTAAAATGGCACCCTACGAAGCTTTATATGGTCGCAAATGTCGTACACCTTTGTATTGGCCTGAGCTCAGCGAAAATAAGATTCACGGGGTTGATTTGATAAAAGAAACTAAACAAAAAGTGAAAATGATCCGAGATAGTTTGAAAGTAGCTTCCGATCGTTAGAAATAATATGCGGATTTGAAAAGAAAAGACATTGAGTTTGAGATCGGCGATAAAGTGTTTTTGAAAGTGCCTCCGTAGAAGAAACTGCTTCGGTTTGGTAGAAAAGGCAAATTGAGTCCGAGATTCATCGGGTCGTATGAGATTATCATGCGTATTGGACCAGTAGCATATAGATTGTTGTTGCCATCAGAGTTAGAAAAGATTCATAATGTGATTCACGTATCGATGCTTCGACGATACAGATTTGATCCGTCGCATGTAATTCCTCCATCTGAGATTGAAATTTAGTTTAATATGACTTACAAAGAAAAGTCGATTCGTATTTTAGCACGCGAGGTTAAAGAACTATGAAATAAGAAAATTCCATTAGTTAAAGTGATGTGGAATTGGCACGGTATTGAAGAGGCCACGTGGGAGCTTGAAGATGCTATGAGGCAGCCATATCCGAGTCTGTTTAACGGTAAGATTTTTGGGGACGAAAATCTCTAAGAGGGGAGAATTGTAACAGTCTAGTTTTGACCCTAGTCAGAATAGTGGTTTCAGGGCCACAAATCCGAGTCAGATAAATGTTTTAATATTATTTTCCGTCTTTATGATGTGTGAATAAGCATGTGTGAATGTTTCGTCTGAAAATTTAATCGTATGTGTGCTTAATTTGATAAAAGGACCTAATCGCGTAAAATGTAAAAGTTGTGTCCTAGATGTTAAAAGTGCCTATTTGACTTGGCTTTATAATTGAGAGGTCCTTACGTGGTTATTATGTTATTTACATGTATAATGGACAATTATAACCTTAATATATGTGAATTTATAAAGGTTTAATAAAAGGGCAAAATTGTCATTTAGATTATATGTTAATTAAAATAAAAATAAGCTTAAAATAAGCTCATTTTCATGCTCATGATGTCGAACTCATCAAAAGAAAAAGAAAAGAAATACAAGCTAGGGTTCGGCCTTGATTTTCATTGATTAAGGTATGTGTTTTGATCGATTTTTGATAATTTTTACGTTTTTTTTTTTGTAATCGTTGCTTCGCATACTATCAAACCCATGCCTTAATTTCTGATTTTTATGATGATTTTGAAATGTGTCATTGATGAAATTGTGAGCTTTCTGATGTTAGTTGATGATTTATGAAAGATATGTTTTGGGTTAACATATGTTGTCTTTGAATTTTTGATGAAATTGAATAATTTGGGCTAAATTGTAAAAATGGTATTTTGAGGGACTAAAATGTGAATTAATGAAATGTATGGACTTGTATGAGAACTAGGAAAATTCGGCTATTGTGTACAAGCAAATTTTGTGTATTTTACGATTTTCTGAATAAGGGACTAAAGCGTCAAAATATGAAAATGTGAGGGCTATTTTGCAAAATGCCCTAATTGTGTGTATCTGGATTGGTTTGAATGATTTAGTGAATAAAAGGGTTAATTTTAAATACATATAGATCAAGAAAAGAGGAATTCAGACTTAGACTAAGGGAAGTCAAAGATTGTAGAGTAAACAGTCCGAGTCGACAATTCCGAGTACGACGTAAGTTCATACGTAAAACATGCTGTTATAAGTATATTTTGCTATTTCGATTATGCATACATTGTATATATATTTGGTTTGGATGAATACGATGATAAACCAATGGTATTTGGAACTAAGTGTGCGATTTAAATTAGCTTCGGCTATATGAGGCACTAAGTGTGTGATACCGAAATAGCTTCGGTTAATTGAGATGGTACTAAGTGTGTGAAATTATTATAGCTTATCCTAATCTTTAAAGCACTAAGTGTGTGGATGTTTAAAGCATTGGTGATCTTCGGAAAGTCTTAAAATATCCGAACAAGAGGTGATAATGAAAACGAATGAATACGAGAATGTTCAGGTAAGTATAATACCTATGTGGTAGACGGTAAAATGCATAAAAAGTTTATTGAATTGGTATAAATATATGGATGATGTTGGCATGGACTTGATGGATGAGTTGAGAACTTATAAGTACTTATGTGTTAATATTTCATATTTTATATACTGTTGATGTTTTGGTACGAGCTTACTAAGCTTTTGAAAGCTTACTTTGTGGGTGTTTGCATTGTTTTATAGATATCGAACCTTCTGTGAGCTCGGGATCGTCAAAGATCGTCACCACACTATCAAACCTCATTTTTGGTACTTTAAAAATTTATATTTTGAAGTATGGCATGTATAAGCTAGTAGTTGTAAGATTATGTTTTGTGATGTATATATTTAGCCATGTGATTTAGCTAGTTTATGTTTGAAATTATAGCTTGATAATGGTATATGATATGTTATGCCAATGTTCAATAGTGGTATGTGTTTAGTTGGTTAAATGAAATGGTAAATGTTGGTAGGTTTTGGTGAGATTTGGCATGAGATTAAATGATGTATGGAAAAAATCCTTTGATATGTTTTTGACATATATTTTGACTTAGATTAGTAACGCTTATGAGCATGGATTTGGGTGATTATAATATGACTTCAATGGCTTATGTTTTGGTTGTGATTTGGCTGAAATGGTTGTGTAAATATGCTTGCTACTTTGCTTGTAGGTTGACCCAAATTGGGGTGGCAAATTGGCTATTCAAATGGCCTATTTTTGTCCACACAGGTGTGTGTCTCAGCCGTGTGTGACACACGGTCTCGTTACACGGCCATGTATCCCCTGGGGTACCCTACGAATTAAAGTCAGTATACCCTACAGTTTTGACACGGCCTAGACACACGGGCGTGTCTATTGATCGTGTGTGGCACACGGGCTGGCACACGGGCGTGTGGTCAGCCATGTGACCAAGTCAGTAGCCTCCCTAATTTTCACACGGCCTGGCACATGGGCGTGTCTGGAAGACATGTGGACAAGTCAGTATGTATGCCCTGTTTCGCCACAGTTTAGACACATGGGCGTGTCTAAGCCATGTGAGGCACATGGCATGTTCACACGGGCGTGTGACCTTTTAAAAGTTAAAAATTTTTCTAAGTTCTGAAACTTTCATATGTTATTGAATTGATCCTGAATGCATGATTTAAACTTCGTATGGTTGTTTAAAGTTCATGTTGAATATGAATGATCTATGTTTATTGAAATGAGAGGATATTTGATATTCGTTTGTTTTGATTTGTGTGATGAGCCCAGTAATGCTCTTAACCTATTCTGGTGATGGTTACGGGTTAAGGGTGTTACATTTTATGGTGTTACAGTGGATCCATATCAAAGTCATCATTTGACCCACCAACATCTGCAATGTAAGAGGTCCTCTTGCTGGTAGACGTCGTAGGGAATACATCATCTTTTCCCATGTACATTTCATAACGTCCCCAATTAGATGTAGATTGCCAACCACTAGAAGTTGATGCCATTCCCTAGTAAGTATTTCCAGCATTGAGCATCGACCCACTGAAGTGTATGTCCTATCCACTAACAGAGTGTCATGCAGGGGTCATGAATTTTGTCCTGCTACCAAAAATAGGCGGTTCCATGTTCTGCCTCCCACTAACGGAGTATCGGGCAGAGGTTGTGTATTCTTCTCAAACAGTAATAGATGTTGAAGTTGCAAGTGCTTTATTTGGTGTTAAAAATTCCATATGCGAGGCGCGTCTGCACCATCGCCTCCAAGCCACGAACACCTTTGATATCAAATGAGTCACATGTCATGGGATTAGCTGAAGCACAAAATCAATACTTAATAGACGAAACACTCATCGGCTTCGTTTCGAAGATTTTGCGCCTAATTCTTTTACGTAGTTCTATCAATTCTATGTTCTAGTTAAAAACCAATCGTGTTGTGTTCTCCGATAAAAAAATAGCATAGTTCTCAGTGTCACAAATCTCACTATCATAGTAAATAACAACACTAATACGTCCACTCATTTTCAACCAAATTATCTCTCGAAAGAAATTCAAAACAAAAAATATTATGCAAAAATATAATGATTCGTATAAATATTGATGAATTTTGTATCAAGCCTAGAATAATGGCTATTATTCATTTTGATGAATGCATATGATGCCCTTTCTATGGTTGAATTAATGTCTATTGTGATGAGATGGGTATATTGAAATGATCTTGCGTAGGTTGTGCAAGATGGGTGACAAAAAGGGCTTGGGAAATAGCCTAGTTTGTCCACACGGATAAGACACACGGGCGTATGTCTAGGCCGTGTGTGACATACGGCTCACGCCCACGGGTGTGTGTTACGGTCGTGTGTCCCCTGCACTTAAAACTTTAAAGTCATTTTAACACACGGGAAGGCCAAACGGGCGTGTGTCCATGCCGTGCCATAAAGTCAATATGTATGTTAGTAGCACACAGGCAAGAGACACGGCCATGTGTCTCACCATGCATGATGACACTTCTGATTCTGAGTGCACGTGTGTGCTTGGGCCGTGTTGTTTTGGTAGAATACCCAAGTTTTCAGACATTAGCTCGGGACATGGGCGTGTCCCAAGCACACGGTCGTGTGCTCTATACCAACACGGGCGTGTAGAACCTTGTTGCATGAAATTTTTCTAAGTTTTAAACGGATTCTTGATTGGGCTTTGAACCACCTCAGATGTATGTTTTGGGTCTTGTAAGCCCATATTTGGGATAGATTTCTTGAGAAAGGAAAAGTTTTAAATTGTTTGAGGTTTCATGGCTCGGTTTTATATAGTTGATTAAGTTTTAGTTAGGTAATACCTTGAACCCTATCCCGGCGTCGAATACGGGTGAGGGGTGTTACATTTGGTGGTATCAGAGCATGGTTTAGTCGATTCTAGGACTAAGCTAGCCAGAGTATGAGTCTAGCTATACATGCCACGCATATGTATATTGATAGTGTGATGATTTCTGACGATTATAAATTGTGTTTTTATAGTAATGGATCCTGATAGAACCATGGCGGATGACATGGAAAGTAATGCGTCGGCTCCCGCAGAAGGGACCGCGCCAGTAGAGAGTGAGCCCATGAGTATAGGCCAAGGCGAAAGGGCTAAAGAAGCCTACCTCCGAATGATGGATGCTTGGTATATGGAGTTTGTTCGTGCGAACCCGAACACTCCACCTCTCCCACCTCCTCCGATTCTTCAATATGCCCTGATGGCTCTGTAAGGTACGGATGTGTTCAGACAAGAGAAGCCTCTGGTAGATAAGATTCGGAAGCATGGGGTAGAGGAATTTTGGGCTAGTGTAGATGATGACCTAGAGAGGGCGGAGTTTTGGCTAGAGAATACCCTGAGAGTATTCGATGAGCTGTCGTGCACGCCTGAAGAGTGCGTAAAATCCACCATGTCAGTCCTATGAGACTCGGCTTATCAGTGGTAGAACACTCTCGTGTCGATAGTACCGAGAGAAAGAGTGACTTGAAAATTCTTCCAAGGAGAATTCTGGAAGCAGTACATTAGCTAGAGGTTTATGGACCAGAAAAGGAAGGAATTTCTAGAGTTGAAGCAAGGTAATAAGACTGTAACAGAGTATGAGCGAGAATTCGTGAAACTCAGCAAGTATGCACGAGAATGCATATCCACTGAAGCTACCATGTGTAAAAGGTTTGAGGATGGCCTCAATGAAGATATTCGAGTATTCGTGGGCATCCTGGAGTTAAGAGAATTTGTAGTGCTCGTTGAGAGAGCATGTAAAGTAGAAGAGTTGGTGAAAGAAAAGAGGAAAGCGGCCAGTGAGTCGCGAGATTTAAAGAAAAGATAGATGGGGAAAGCATATCAGTCTTCCTCTAAGAGGTCAAAGGAATTTGCTACCCGATCGAATACTTCGGTGGGGTATTCGAAGAGAAATAAGAATTAACAGAACATGGCGTCTAGAGCCCAAACTACTTCAGTTGCAAGTGTTGGTAGCGCTCGGCCAAATAGATTGGAGTGTTTGCAATGTGGAAGACGTCACTTGGGCAAATGTCGAGTGAATGAGAGGGGCTGTTTCAAGTGTGGTTCACTTGACCACTTTATCTGCGAGTATCCTGAGACGGACGAGAGAGAGAGAAAACAAGATGCGAAAGCAAGCAGTGCTCCCTTGAGAGGTAGGCCTCAAAGGAACCCCGGGAGTGGGACTAGTAGTAGAGGTGCACCGAGAGATACTGCGATGAGGTCTAAAGGTAAGACGCCAACGAGGACCTATGCTACACGAGCTCAAGAAGAGGCAGAGTCTCCAGACATGATCACGGGTACCTTTTCTATCCATGATATAAATGTTGTCGCTTTAATTGACCCGGGATCTACCCAGTCTTACATATGTATGGATTTGATACGTCGTATAGACATGCCTATAGAGTCCACTGAGTTTTTTATGAAAGTTTCTAACCCATTAGGCAAGCATGTATTAGTGGATCAAGTATGTAGAAATTGTCCTTTAACGATTAGAGGCCATTGTTTTCCAGCCAACTTGATGTTGCTGTCATTTAATGAATTCGATGTAATTCTTGGGATGGATTGGCTAACCTCCCATTGCATTGTAATAGATTGTGGAAGAAAAGTAATTCAATTAAGATGTGAGAATGGTAGTGTTATACGAGTTGGGCCAGATAAGTCAAATAATCTGCCTGTAGTAATATCGTCTTTGACTGCCGAAAAATGCTTGAGAAAAGGTTATGAAGCCTATCTAGCTTTTGTGTTGAATGCCCAAGTGTCCGAGTCAAAGATTGAGTCAGTACCAGTGGCTTGTGAGTTCATAGATGTCTTTCCAGAGGAGTTACCAGGGTTACCCCCAGAGAGAGAGGTTAAGTTTAGTATCGAGTTGGCTCCAGGTACAATGCCAATCTCGATTGCACCGTATAGGATGGCCCCTACCAAGTTAAAGGAGTTGAAAGTACAGTTACAAGAGTTAACAGATAAAGGTTTTGCTAGACCGAGTTATTCACCATGGGGTGCTCCAGTACTTTTTGTGAAAAAGAAGGACGGGTCGATGAGGTTATGTATCGACTACAAACAGCTTAACAGGGTGACAGTGAAGAACAAGTACCCCTTACCGAGGATCGATGATCTCTTTGATCAACTGGGGTATTTTCTAAAATAGATCTGAGATTGGGTTACTACCAGTTAAGGGTCAAGGATCAAGATGTGCCAAAGACTGATTTTCGGACGAGAAATGGGCATTATGAGTTTCTTGTTATGCCTTTTGGACTAACAAATACCCCGGCAGTGTTTATGGATTTGATGAACCGCATCTTTAGGCCGTACTTGGATAGGTTCGTCGTTGTTTTCATAGATGACATACTGATTTATTCGTGTGATGAGAGTAAGCACGCGGAGCATTTGAGGACTGTGTTACAGACCCTAAGAGATAAACAGCTTTATACTAAGTTTAGTAAGAGCGACTTTTGGCTTAATGAAGTTGGATTCTTAGGACACATTATGTCGGGCGATAGGATCAGAGTTGACCCAAATAAGATTTCAACTATCTTGGAGTGGAAACCGCCGAGGAATGTAACAGAAGTCCGTAGTTTTCTGAGGCTAGCGGGGTATTACAGACGCTTTGTAAATGGATTTTCTATAATAGCTACTCCAATAACGAGACTATTACAGAAAGATGTCCAGTTTGAATGGACAGAAGAATGTCAGCGGAGTTTTGAAAAATTAAAGGTTTGATGACCGAAGCCCCAATTTTGGTGCAACTGGAGTCAGGTAAAGAATTTGTAATTTATAGTGACGCCTCCTGAAATGGTTTAGGGTGTGTACTCATACAAGAAGGTAAGGTTGTAGCCTATGCCTCAAGACAGCTAAAACCACATGAGAAGAATTATCCAACCCATGATTTAGAGCTAGCAGCTGTAGCGTTCGCCTTGAAAATTTGGCAACACCATTTTTACGGAGAGAGATGTAGAGTATTTACCGACCACAAGAGTTTAAAGTACTTGATGATTCAAAAGGAATTGAATTTGAGGCAACGTCGATGGTTAGAACTATTAAAGGATTATGAGTTGATCATCAACTACCATCTGGGAAAGGCGAATGTAGTCGCTGATGCCTTGAGTAGAAAGTTGTTGTTTACCTTGAGTAGAAAGTCGTTGTTTGCCTTCAGAGCTTTGAATACGCAATTGACTGTAATTGAGGATGGTTCGATCTTAGAAGAACTGAGAGTTAGACTGACTTTTCTTCATGAAATCCAAGAAGCTTAGAAAAATGATAAGAAGTTTCAAGCTAGGAAAAATCAGTGTGAGTAAGGTGTTGAATTAGATTTTCAGGTTGGTATCGACAGATGTTTAATGTTCAAAAATAGAATTTGTATGCCTAAAGATAGTGAGCTCATTCAGAAGATTTTACGAGAAGCTCATAGTAGTAATTTATCTATTCACCCAGGTAGCGTAAAGATGTATAACGACCTGAAGAAAATGTATTGGTGGTCGGGAATGAAGAGGTATATTTTGGATTTTGTTTCCAAGTTCTTAGTATGTCAGCAAGTAAAGGCTGAACTCCAAGTACCTTCTGGGCTACTTCAACCTATTATGGTTCCAGAGTGGAAGTGGGATCGTATCACCATGGATTTTGTGACCAGTTTACCATTAACCCCGAAAAACAAAGATGTTGTATAGGTTACTATCGACAGATTAACTAAGTCAGCCTACTTTGTACCAGTGCGTACTGACTACTCTCTCGAGAAATTATCTGACTTGTATGTTTCCAAGATTGTGAGGCTTCATGTTGTACCATTTTTAATTCTCTCAGATCGAGACCCGAGATTCACCTTGAGGTTTTGGAAAAAGTTACAAGAGGCTCTAGGAACCAAGTTAAGTTTCAGTACAGCTTTTCATCCACAGACGGATGGACAATCGGAAAGAGCAATACAGATCTTAGAGGACATGCTGAGGTGTTGCGTCCTTGAATCTCAAGGAAGTTGGGAAAAATACTTACCATTGGTTGAACTCGCCTACAACAACAGCTATCAGTCAAGTCTAAAAATGACACCTTACGAGGCTTTGTACGGGCAAAAGTGTCGGACGCCCTTATATTGGACTGCATTGAAAGAGAGTCAGATTCACGGGGTTGATTTAGTCAGAGAAGCTGAGGAAAAAGTTAAGGTGTTTCAGGAATGCCTAAGAGCCGCTTCAAATATGCAGAAATCCTACACGGATTTGAAATGAAAGGAGATCGAGTTTGAGGTTGGTGATAGAGTATTCTTGAAAGTTTCCCCTTGGAGGAAAGTCCTCAGATTTGGTAGGAAAGGCAAGTTGAGTCCTCGTTTCATAGTACCTTATGAAATTACCAAGAGAATAGGGCCTGTTGCCTACAGATTGAATTTATCACCAGAGTTAGAAAAGATTCACGACATATTTCACGTGTCTATGTTACGCTGATACAGATCTGACCCTTCGCACGTAATTGCACCTACTAAAGTTATGATTCCTCCAAATATGACTTATGGTGAAGAACCAATCAAGATCTTAGCTCAAGAGGTTAAACAGTTAAGAAATAAGGATATATCACTTGTGAAAGTTTTGTGGCATACCCAAAGAGTCTCTGAGGGAGCAGTATCCAAACTTATTTATTGGTAAGATTTTTTAGGACGAAAATCCCTAAGGGGGAGAAATGTAACAGCCCGATTTAGGGCCTAGTCGAAAAAGTGGTCTCAGACCATAAATCAAAAGTTAGAAAAATTATTTTATTATTTTGATGAGGTTATAGTATGATTTTATTAGTACATAAAAAATTTGGTGAGCTAATTTTAATGTTTTCAAGCCCGATTGTGAAAAAGGACTAGATCGGATAAAAGGAAAAAGTTGCATTTTAGTACCCAAATGTTTTAAATAGCTAGAGAACTTAAATTTAGGGTCTTTAAAGGGAAATTAGACCCTTGTGAATAGCCTAGCCGGCCATGGTGTGAGGGGAGACAAAATTGTCAAAGTTTGGTGATGCTTATGTCACCAATTTTGACTAGTTTCATTTTAAATAAAAGAAAAAGAAAAAAGAAGGAAAAAGCTATCATCTTTATCCCTTCTTAATCAAAAATATCAGCAAATATTTGGGTTTTAAGATCTTGAAATTTTCAGCAACTTAAAGCCCTCACAAGTAAGTGATTCTTACACCTTTTGTTTTTGATTTTTGCACTTTTAAAACCCTTGAAGCATGAGCTTTCAAATGAGGGTGATATCTTGTAAAATGGTTAAGAGTTTAAAATTTTACCATGGATGTTTTTGTGATGTTTATTGAGTCTTTATGGAAGAATATGAGTCCTAGTTGGGTTATAAACAACTTTTGTGAAAGGTGTTGCCATGAAAACACCTAAAGGGACTATTTTGCATAAGTTGCAAGATAGATGTTAAGTGTGTGAAATATTGAGAATTTGGGATTGCTATAGTAGTAAAAAGAGTTTAGCTAGTCTTGAAATACAAAGAAATTCGATAAAAATCGATTTTTAAGCATAGGGGCAAAATGGTTATTTTGTCAAAGTCTAAGGGCAAAATGGTCATTTTACCAAAGGTGTGAATTTATGATTTCTTAATCCTAATTAGTGACTAAATGAGTGCATATTGTCATTATAGATCAAGATTTACCAAATTCGGACCTAGATCGGGGGAAGGCCAAGCAAACCGACTAAACCGAGTAGTCAAGTACTTTTTGTAAACCGAGGTAAGTTGTATGTAAATAATACAACTACACTGCTAATACTTGCATTCATATTGCCTTTGAATTGATATTGTATGAGTTGCTAAGTTATAAGTTAAGAATGCCTAGTAATATTTGAGATAATAGAGATATCCCGTTGAAACTTTAGGATACAAACTGGATATTTGTGCCAAGGCATTGGGTGAATTGTGCGCAGCATGTAAGACATGTGCAGGACATGCTTCGCCACATTCGAGAGCGCAGTAAGACCATGCAGGACATGGCATCGGCATCCAGGCGAGGGCTAGTGTAAGACATGTCTGGGACATGCATCAGCCATACAGAGATAGCCAGTGTAAGACATGTTTGGGACACGCGTCGGCTAAGAGTTGTGCTAGTGTAAGACATGCCTGGGACATGCATCAGCACGTATATATGAGTGTCAGTGTAAGACATGTATGGGACATGCATCGGCCTCGACAGAGATAGCCATTGTAAGACGTGTCTGGGACACGCATCAGCAATATATGCCATGTGAAAGGTTCAGAGAATATCTAGTAGTATTCCAAACGTTTCAATGGTGAGAGTTATAGATCAATCTTAATAAAGAAAGAATAATCATGTTGTGAGTGTTACAGGTACCTATATCATAAGCATGAGTAACGAGCTTAATTTAGAAAATGTGACTCAAGTAGATGACAAAGAGTAAGTTGAGTTATGTTTACATTTGAGCATGACATCTAGTGGTGAGATTGTTGTTGTATATTTATTTATATGCAACTTACTAAGCTATATGCTTACCCTCTTTCCTTTCCCTCTTCTTTCAGTGTTATTTAGGTAGCTCGAGGATCCCTTAAAGTCAGAGATATCGATCACACTATCGTCCGCAGCATTCGGTATAGTTTGATTTATATTTTTGAAGGTGGCATGTATAGGGCTAGACTATAATGTTACATCATGAGATCTGTTTATATATTTTGGCTTAAGTCAAAAGCCCTTATTTTGTATCAAGCCTAGAATAATGGCTATTATTCATATTGATGAATGCATATGATGCCCTTTCTATGATTGAATTAATGTCCATTGTGATGAGATGGGTATATTGAAATGATCTTGCGTAGGTTGTGCAAGATGGGTGACAAAAAGGGCTTGGGAAATAGCCTAGTTTGTCCACACGGGTAAGACACACGGGCGTGTGTCTAGGCCATGTGTGACACACGATTCACGCCCACAGGTGTGTGTTATGGTCGTGTGTCCCCTGCACTTAAAACTTTAAAGTCATTTTAACACACGAGAAGGCCACACGGGCATGTATCCATGCTGTTCCATAAAGTCAGTATGTATGCTAGTAGCACACGGGCAAGAGACACAGCCATGTGTCTCGATCGTGTGAAGGACACGGTTGCAGGGCACAGGTGTGTGCTTGGGCCGTGTTGTTTTGGCAGAATGCCCAGGTTTTCAGACACGGGCTCGGGACATGGGCGTGTCCTAAGCACACGGTCGTGTGCTCTATACCTACACGAGCGTGTAGAACCTTGTTGCATGAAATTTTTCTAAGTTTTAAACGGGTTCTTGATTGGGCTTTGAACCACCTCGGATGTATGTTTTGGGTCTTGTAAGCCTATATTTGGGACAGATTTCTTAAGAAAGGAAAAGTTTTAAATTGTTTGAGGTTTCATGGCTCGATTTTATATAGTTGATTAAGTTTTAGTCAGGTAATATCTCAAACCCTATCCTGGCGTCGGATATGGGCGAGGGATGTTACATTTGGTGGTATCAGAGCATGGTTTAGTCGATTCTAGGACTAAGTTGGCCAGAGTATGAGTCTAGCTATGCATGCCACGTATATGCATATTGATAGTGTGACGATTCCTGACGATTATAATTTGTGTTTTTATAGTAATGGATCCTGATAGAACCACAGCGGATGACGTGGAAAGTAATGCGCCAGCTCCCGCAGAAGAGACCGTGCCAGTAGAGAGTGAGCCCGTGAGTATGAGCCAAGGCGGAGGGGCTAAGGAAGCCTACCTCCGAATAATAGATGCTTGGTATATGGAGTTTGTTCGTGCGAACCCGAACACTCCACCTCCCCCACCTCCTCCAATTCCTTAATATGCCCCAATGGTCCGTAAGGTACGGATGTGTTCAGACGAGAGAAGCCTCCGGTAGACAAGATCCGGAAGCATGGGCTTTGAACCACTTCGGATGTATGTTTTGGTCTTGTAAGCCCATATTTGGGACAGATTTCTTGAGAAAGGAAAAGTTTTAAATTGTTTGAGGTTTCATGGCCCGGTTTTATATAATTGATTAAGTTTTAGTCAGGTAATACCTCGAACCCCATCCCGGCATCAGATACGGGCAAGGGGTGTTACAATTCAAACTTTCAGGTTAAGTGCGAAATTTAAAATATAAGATGAGAGTTTCATGATGAAGTTTTTTAAATAAATTGAACAAATTCAAGGCTTCTTTTTTTTTGCGTTTTTTATATAATACAATAATAAAAAATGAAAATAACATGAAGTATAAGTTAATTATCAAAATGACTTTTTTTTTTTTAGTAAATTGTAGTGTCGCATGTGTATGGCACAAAAAACTACCCAATCATTATATAAATATTAAAAATTTTGAATAAAATATACAAAAAGTAATATTTTATACAAAAGGAATGTTGCAACACCACTCTCAAAAGTGAAAAATAAAATTTTTTATATATAAATTTTAAATTAAAATATATGTTTGTATTTTTCAAAAATTTAATTTTTATATTTTTATTTTTAAAAATTTAATTTTTTTAATTTTTAAAATTTAGGTGTAACTATTAATAATGTTTTTTTATTAAATTTATTATTATGAAATTTTGAAATAAAAAATCTTAATTTATTATTGATTTTTACTATTATTAATTTTCACTTGCGAGATGGGTGTCACTTGGGTGGTATGCAACACCCCTTTTGTATAAAATATTTTTTAAAATTTTTAATAATTATATAATGATTGGGGTAATTTTTATTGGTTTGGCACATTTCGTGTGGGACACTACAATTTTTTGTAGAAAAGATATCACTTTGGTGATTAATTTGTAACTCATGTTATTTTTTTTAATTTTTTGTTATTTTTATGTTATTATATAAAAGAAACTCGGGTTTTTTAGTCAAAAGATAAGCAACTCAGTTTAACATTGAAGCTAAAAAGTGAGTTGTGTTTTAATTGAAAGTCAATATATATTTATATTTATAGAGATATAATACTTAGTCATATATTTTAAGAAGTGTCTCTTTTTACCATTGATGGTTAGATATTTTGCCACCAAAAAGGATTTGGTTTGCTTTTGCTACATTTTGTTATTGCGTTTGTTCTTATAACAAAAGAAAGAACAAGGCAATAATAAGAAATAAACAAGGAAAGAAAACAAAACACCAAGTTTATTCAACCCCATGTGATGGCATGATGGTTAAGGGTATTCACCGTCCCAAATATGGTCTGGGTTTTAGTCGTACTAGCCGTGTTTGTTGTTCAGGCTTTTTCTTTTATTGTAATTCAAAAAAAAAAAACCAAATTTATGAATACAATTCAAAAATTGGTAATCTTATCTCTACGGAATCCATCTCAAAGAACGAATTCACATCCTAAAATCTTTAGGCCAAAGAACGAATTGATGAACAATGATCTATTTTTGAAAATTTTATTTTACAATTTTTATGTAAAAATAATACTTTTAATTTTTCATTAGGATAATTTTTTTTATTTTTTATTTTTAGCTCAATATTGCACCTTTGCCTTTTAATTTTTCTTTCTTTTATCTTTTTATTTTCAATTAATTTTTTTAAAACCTTCGTTTGAATTTTCTTATTTTCATAAGTAACTAAATTATCCATCTAGTTTTGATTTTGAAAAGGATTGACGAATTATTTTAGTGGATATCATGCTTGAGGACAAACATCGGCTAAGTAGGGGGAATTTGGTAGCAAGATAAATTCGTATTTTTAATATATTTATTTTTGGCTAATTATCAGATAAAATGTTGTTAAATTTAGATTTTTCTTATCAAGAATGAAGTTGGTGTGTTGAATTCAAACTCTTACAAAAAGGGGCTAAATTGGAACAAAAAGGCAAAAAAGAGGGCTTGATTGAAATATTGAAGATACAAAGATGATTGGATAAAGATTGAAGGGTTGAAGATTTTTTTAAAAAGTGGCGGGATAAAGATTGAAGAATTTTTATATTGTTACAACTCTGTGATTAGTTTAAATTTAATTTTTAAATTTTAAATTATTTAGTGATAATACTTAGGATTATTTAGTGATAATATTTAGGGAAAATCTAGCTAAATTTTAGCACTAGAAGTGTGTATAAATACCTAGTGGTTACAGCCAATTAAAAACACACTTTGCCTTGGCATTTAATAAATTCCTTTTTTTTTTCTCCCCTTTCTTGTGCCATTTATATTCTGCAAACTTCTATTCTGTTTCATTTTTTACTTTCAACCCTTTTGGGTTTAATTACTTTCCAAGGCCCTTCCTCTTTCCATCACTTACAATTCCACAAATCTATTTTCAAAGCATGATTTTCTTCATGATTAACTAAACATTTTTTAGCTTTAGCCCGAAAATTGCTCCAACAAAACAATCGTGAGCTACGAACCCGCTCAAAAAAACCTCTCAACGTAGTTTTTTTATCTCTCCGGTATTTTGGATAGTACAAATTCGTTCCTTAAAGTTGATTCATCTTCGATTCAAAAGTGCACGTTGGGTTGGAGTTGTTTGGCGTATAGTTAGGAAGACAAATCAGTCGTGTTGTGTTTGAATTCCCGCGAAGAAATTGGCGTGTCTAGATGGAAAAAGCCAGTTGGATTTCGTTAAGAGAGATAGAGATCAGATTCAAATGACCTACGCGGTTGAGACAATTTATTCTAGTTGAGCTTTTTAGATCGCAAGGCTGTCGAAATCTTAAATTGTAAACACGTGTATCGCAGTTAGAAATTTGGAAGAGTCGATTTGCAAGTCGTACCGAGATCAACTACATAAGGAAAAGTTGGCAGCCGGGACATCCTTGGTCGCTATAACCAACTTATTGCTTGGAAGGGAAGATCTATTTCAAAGATCAATTCAAGATTGGAGTACACCAAGGCTAAGGCTAAGCTTAATAATATTTTATTTATCCACTTATTTTATTTTCTTAAATTTATTTTTGCATTTTCAAGTATGCTTTTATTTTATTTTATTACACTTCGTATTTTCTTATTTTATTATCTTAATCAATTTAAACCCCCCATTTTTAATTTTTTCAGCATTGCTACGCACAGGTCGTGGGCACGACTGTGACCACGATAACGATTCTGGTCACGGAAAAAGGTGAAATTAGATAGCCAATCCCTGTGAATTCAACCCTACTGCTCTATACTGCTATTTACTGTTATTTTGTTGTAGGAATATATATTTGGTGGTTTTGACCCCAATCAAATTTTGGCACCATTACCGGGGATTAGTAAAATTTTCTATTTTTTGATTATTTTTCTTTATGAATAGGTCAGAATCGGGGACTCTAGCATTTGAACAGGAAATAGAAAAGTTGGCTCGAACACTTCGAAAAGAAGCTAGTTAGCGCAGTAAACAACCACAACCTGACTTTGAAGAAGAATCTTACACCGAAGATATTTACTCATTCGAAGATTCAGACATGACAGATCAAACTATACGCCAACTTGCAGCTACTTCAAATGAACAACAACCGCTATGCATAACTTATCTGGCGGGTGAAACATCGTTCGAGTTGAAGTATTTGTTGTATGAAAAATGAGAACCTCCATACTCATCTGAAAGAGTTCCACATGGTTTGTCTAAATATGAAACCAGAATGAGTAACTGAGGATCAAATAAAACTACAAGCTTTTCCTTTTTCATTAGCTGACTCTGCTAGAGAATGGTTGTTTTATTTATCTCTGGGATCTGTTAATACTTGGACTGATATGTCTCGATTATTTCTTGACAAGATTTTCCCAGCAGCTCGAGTAGCCAAATTAAGGAGGAGTATAGTCGAATACAACAAAAAGAAGTAGAATCACTCTATGAATAGTGGGAGCGATACAAGAAGTTGTGTGTAAGTTACCCACAACATGGCCTATTTGAACAATCGCTCTTACAGTATTTCTATGATGGTTTACTCCCAATGGAAATGAAGATGATTAATGCCGCTATTGGAGGGGCTCTTTTGAACATGACTCCCCAAAGAGCTAGGGTAATTAATTTCAACTATAGCTGCAAATTCTCAACAGTATCGACCACTTATGGAACCTACGAGAAGGGTTCATGAACTAAGTACTCTTTCCACAGTAAATAAGATTGATGAACTTACTAATGTGGTTAAAAGTATGCTTGTAGGAACATCGAACCCAGCTCGATTATGTGGGATTTGCACTCAGCTTAATCATCCAACTAACTCATGCCTGATTTTACTAGAGGACACAACTGCACAAGCAGATGCCATTGGGAATTTCCCAGGGCCACCTCAAAGGTGCTATGATCCATACTCAAACACGTACAATGCAGGGTGGAAGGACCACTCAAATCTAAACTATGGATCAAATCCTCAATATAATCAACCATATCAACCAAGACCACCTCTGCCTCAACAATATCAACCTCCAAAGTCATCTCTTGAAACCATAGTAGAAAGGTTAGCCATTAGCACTGAAAAGTTCCAACAAAAAATTGAAGTGCATCTCCAAGAGATGGATTAGCAAATATGTAAGTTAGCACTCACGGTTAGTCGTTTGGAAAACCAAGGAAAACTGTCGTTTCAAACTGAGCCAAACCTACGTCAAAATGCAAGTGTTGTGACTGTAAAAGATGGAACAGAGTCAGAACTACTGCCTAGCACGATTCGTGACCACTATACTGAACAGGAAGAATAAAAAGTCAAATCAGTAGCTCTTACAGAGCCGACACCACATAAACCATTTGTTGTACCTCCCCCATACCTTGGAAGGCTCACCCAAGTTTAAAATAAAATAGATGAAAGAGAAATCCTTGAGACATTCTAGAAGGTAGAAATTAATAATCCTTTACTTGATGAAATTAAACAGGTTCCACACTATGCAAAAAATTTTAAGGAACTCTGCATCGACAAAAAGAAGCTCCAAGGAAATGAATAAGTAAACGTAGGGGAAAACATTTATGCAGTGCTACAAAGGAAAATTACACCTAAGTGTAAGGACCAATGTATGTTTTTTATATCCTACAAAATAGGTAATATTGGCATAAAGAAAGCCATGTGTGATTTAGAAGCATCAATTAATGTAATGTCTTTATCTATTTTTAAATTGCTAAACAAGGGTCCTTTGAAAAAAACAGGCATGCGTATATCTAGAAGGGGTACTGGAAGATGTCCTCGTAAAAGTAAATGAACTAATTTTTCTTGCAGACTTTTACATCATTGATATGGAGGACGACCACTCAAAAAATGCTTCTGATATTCTACTCGGGAGACCATTCCTATGTACTGCACGTACAAAGATTGATATTCATAGTGGAACCCTCAATATGGAATTTGATAGTGAGGTGGGAAATTTTAATGTTTATGAGGCGATTGGCCAACCCAACACAATGTCGAATATTTTTAGTGTTGATATTATTGAACTAGTAACGAAATTTCATTTTGAGTATTATGAAGGGGATAGATTACAAACTGTACTTTCCAAAATTTTAGACCTCAATACAATGGATAAATTAGATGAGATAATGACATTCAGATAATCGATTCAAGAAACCGTTGTTCTATTAGAGACTCATCAATTCCCTAGAAGCGAAGGTAAGTACTTTAAACTTTCTCCTTCTAAAACTAAATTGTTTCCTTTTATTTTGCAGGCCCCAGAAATAGAGCTTAAACCATTGCTAAAACACTTAAAGTATGCCTATCTAGGTAATGGAAACACTTTACCAGTAATAGTTTCCAGTAAACTTTCAGGATTGAAAGAGGAGAATTTAATTTGAGTCTTGAGAGACTACAAAGGGATATCGGATGGACAATTGTCGACATAAAATGGTTAAGTCCCTCGGCTTGTATGCATTGAATACAGATAGAAGAAAACACAATCCCAAAGAGAAAAGCTCAAAGACATCTTAATCCACCAATAATGGAGGTTGTCAAAAAGGAAATTCAAAAGCTATTGGACCCCATGATGATTTATCCAATTTCTAACAGTAGTTAGGCCAGACCCCATGATTTAGTTCCCACTCGAGTCCAAAATGGGTAATGAGTTTGTATAGATTACAGGAAGTTGAACTCTTTAACTCGAAAAGACCACTTTCCACTTCCTTTTATTGATCAAATGTTAGAACGTTTAGTAAGAAAAACTCATTAGTGTTGTCTTGATGGTTATTTAAGATTTTTCCAAATCCCAGTGGCACCAGAGGACCAAGAGAAAACAATGTTTACATGTCCTTTTGGCACGTTTGCCTACAAACAGATGCCGTTTAGACTTTGCAATGCACCAGCCACATTCTAGAGGTGTATGGTAAGTATATTTTCTGACTATGTCGAGAAAATAATTAAGGTATTTATGGACGATTTTATAATTTATGGAAATTCTTTCAATGAATGTTTGTCAAACCTCGTTAAAATTTTAGAGAGATGCCTAAACTTTAATTTAATTATTAATTATGAATAATACCATTTTATGGTAGATAAAGGATTGATTTTAAGGCATATTGTTTGCGCTGAAGGGATCACAGTCGATAAGGCAAAAATTGATGTTATCAACTCACTTCCATACCCCAAAATTGTGAGGGAAATTCATTCCTTTCTTAGTCATGCAGGTTTTTACAAGCGCTTTATTAGGGACTTTTCCAAGATTTCGCGACCGCTCTACAATCTCTTGCAAAAAGATAAAGAGTTCGAATTTGATAAAGTGTGCAAAGATGCATTCAACACTCTCAAACAAAAGCTTGTTTCAACTCCTAGATTATAGCCGTCAAATTGGGACTACCCTTTCGAGCTCATGTGCAATGCAAGCGACCAAAGTGTAGGAGCTATCTTTGGGCAAAGAATTGGAAAGTGTAACACCCCTTACCCGTATTCAACGCCGGAACAGGATATGAGGCACTACCGGACTTACATCGCAAGCAAACATACAAATCGAGACCTAAATTTTCATACAAATTAAAACTATTTGTATCCAATCATAAAGTCCCCAATGCGAGCCTACGAGGCCCAAAACATGCTTTGGAAGTGGTTCGGGACTAAATCGACAACTTGGGAAATTTTTACAAAACTTAGAAAATTTTTGTTATAAACAGGGGTCACACGCCCATGTGGTTTGGGACACGCCCGTGTGGGCAGGCCGTGTGGTCACACACGCCCGTGTCCCTAACCCGTGTAACTCTCTATTTTACAATGCATGAACAAATTGAGATCACACGGCCAAGTCACACGCTTGTGTGCTAGGTCGTGTGGTTAATTTAATTTTCATAAAATAGGTACAGACTTCACACGGTCGAACACACGCCCGTGCATGAGGCCGTGTCCCTCACATGGCTGAGACACACGCCCGTGTCTCTACTCGTGTGCTCAATTCTGAGCATTCTATTTCTCAAAATTAAGGTACAGGGGACACACGGCCGAAACACATGCCCATAGGGCAAGCCGTGTGTCACACACGGCCTAGACAAACGCCGGTGTGTCTACCCGTGTGGACAAAATAAAGGCTATTTACCAATTCATTTGTCACCCTCATTGTAACACCCCAAACCCGGCCCGGGCATTAGGGCCGAATCTGGCGCATCACATTGAAGTGTTTTAGCGAAAACCATGTTTTCATTGAAAACCCTTCTTAAAATAAAAGAAACCTTAACTACCTTCAAACCACTTGTTTAAAATATATGATTTTATGAAAACATGTCATTTTAAAATGTAGTAGCGGAAACGTAGAAGAGACACACTATAGATTAAGAAACCATGCTTAACTTCTTATAATTACGTCACATAAAAATAATAATCCAAATAGGAACAAAATGGAAGGCTTTATTAGAATCTAGTCTGAAATCATTTAATAATCAAAAACTTATATGCTTTAAAATGAAAAAAACAAATCTAAATTGTCTTACTAGCTGGCCACCCAGAGTCCCTCCAAACATCGAACCTTCTACTGAGCATCACCTGAAAATAAAATAAAAGAGGGGGTGAGTTTTCGAAAACTCAGTGTTTACAACCCTCATCAAGCAAACATGCAACAGACAAATCATTTTAGGCCTAAACCCAATTCAAATACGGTGGCCTTTGGGCCTTAGCCCATTTTGGCCTCAGTAGGGCCTGAACCCATGTCAATTTCCACATATCACATTTAACTGGGCCAAGCCCTTTTCATAATCCAATCATAACGTATGTATGAAAATGTTTATATCTCCATCCAACCTGTACACCCCCTTTCCAACCAACACTTACTGTGGGAAGATACTCGACTCACCCATCCTTATTACAACCCAGCGTGGAACCAGTGCTGTGATAGCCCTAATTTGACCCCAGTCAGAAAGTGGTTTCGGGACCACAAAATTGAGTCATAAAAATAATTAACCGTTATATTTTATGCTTATTGTATGTGAACATGCATGAGTGGAAGTTTCATACTTTAATTTTGTCAATTGTATGTGAAATTATTAAATAGGACTTATGTGAGAAAATTTTGAAATGTGATAGGTAAATTTATAAGTAGTCTATAAATGCATGTTTTAAAAAGGTTAGACTTGCATGTCAAATGTCCCTTTTTGGTTTATAGTGGCCGGCCGTGTTGGTGTTTAATATAAAATATATGAAATATTTAATAGTATAATGACAACTAAATAACTTTATATTATAAAATATTGAGAATTAAAATGGGAAAAAAGGTGAAGAAAACAAAGTGTTCATCCTTGTTTCTTCTTAGCCGATTTTAAAGAAGGAAAAGGGAGCAAACTATTCGGTGATCTTAAGCCTTAAATAAGGTAAGTAATTCATGTTAGCTCTTGGATTTTTAGCATATTTTAATTTAGGTGTTAAGTTCCTTACATAGCCCATGACAAAAGTTTGAGTTGTGTGGTGTATTGAGCATTCGGCCATGGGAGAAATTGAAGGGGGTAGATTGTTGTTCTAATGGTTTAATGGAGTTTGAGCTAGTTAATACTTAATTGTTAGTATTTATATGTTAAAGGGATGAACTTGAACTTATTGAGTTACATGAACAAATCTTTTGTTTTTTTTAGTGTTAATTTAGAGAAAATACCGTTGGGTGATTGAATGAAATAATTAGAGATTTTCATATCAAGAGGTTCGACTTTGTAAATGAATTTAAGGGTTTAAATCTTGAATAATGTTATGCACAGGTTTCGGATTTGATAGTAATTATATAAGTATAATTAGTTATTTTTATAATATGGTATGAAGTGATTAGTAAAAATATAATGGTAGCCTAAGTTAAATAACTTTCGGCTATGAATTTTTGTGTTTAAATTTTTATGTTGATGTTCAAATTGAAAATGGATGTTAGTGTGTTATAACACTTTCTTAATAATGAAAGAACATGAGCTTAAGGCTTAAGTAGCATTCGGCTTTGGAGTAAGTTAAAATTTGTTAGGAAATGAATTCCAAGTTAGTGAATTATGTGTTAAGAGAGGGATTTAGGTTGTATATATATATACGTGATTATATTGAATATAAGAGGCTATGTTAGCTAATTGAGGGTTTCGGCCATAATATTATAGTGAATATTATTTTGAACAAGGGTTTTAATTATAATAAATTGGTGTGAATGTTTGAGTGAGGAATACACAATTAAGTTGAGTTGAGAAATGAATTCTCGAATGTCTAAAATGATATTCGGCTTAGGCTTGTAAGCATGACTAGTCGGTGTTAAATGTTTTAATTAGGAAAGGTTATAAGTTGAGTTTAACGTTAAAGAAATAATTGATCAGATACGTAGTGCTGAATGTGTTCAAATGTGACTTACCAAGTACATAAACCTGATAATGCTATAATGGTAGGCTTAGTTGGATTTTGGCATTTTGAGTGATGTATTTGACTCTTGTGTCGATCTGGGATGATATGTGTATTTATATGAAACTAAATGATGTTTATGAAATTCAAAAATGCAAGTTATTAATCTAGTAATATGTTCGATGGTGCATGAGTAGAGCATATGTATGATGTTTAAATAACTAGTAAATAAAATCATTTGTACTTAATTGTATGATATACATGTATTAAATTGAATCGCTAAATTGATAAGTTATTAAATAGATCTATTTGTTTGAATCAAGCTCAAGAGCTAAGAGGGTCGAAATCAGATAAGGGATAAGAAAAAGCAAACGAGTAGTCTATCCGCAACTGTTCAAAATATCTGAGGTAAGTTTTGAATAGTTTCCTTTAGTATATAATTGATGTTGGTTTATAAGAGTATAATAGGTGAATTGAAATCTTGGTTAGCACTTGAACAAAATTGTTTAATAAACAATGCGTGTTTATGACTTTTAGTTTGATGGTAACTTTGAGTTTAAGCTTGAATGGTGAAATGATTGTGTGATATTAGGTATAATTCTTGAGTCGAAATGTGAATGATGATGTGCCTATTGAATTTATATCCAAATGTATTAAATGATTACTAAGTGATAGGTTGAACGAGATGCGTTAAATATAACTAAGTATGCATGGTATTGGAAATATATCCGGACTCGAAGTCCGCAGGCGTTATACTGGAAATATATCCGGACTTGAAGTCCGCAGGCTTTACGTTGGAAATATATCCGGATTCGAAGTCCGCAGGCTTTATGCTGGAAATATATCCGACTCGAAGTCCGCAGGCGTTATGCTGGAAATATATCCAAACTTGAAGTCCGCAGCCTTTACGCTGGAAATATATCCGGATTCGGCACGCGAGCTTTATCTTTGAAATATATCCGGACTCAAGTCCGCGAACTACGTCTTTGGAATGGTATCCTGGTTAAAGACCCATGGACTTACGTTATAAAGGTGTTTCGAGTTCTAAGACTTGATAGGACCGAGGCCAGTAAGTTAAGTAAGACTACGATATTGAAAGTTTGTGGTAGCCTTCGTCGAGTAAGTAATATATATATTTATTTATGTGTGCAGATGAACTCGGTATTTGAGAATAAAACAATGATATATTCGGTCAATGCAAGCCATTATAGGAAAATTTGTGACTAAAAGTAATTATGTATGTCATGTAGATAATGAAACATGTGCTAGAAATTTTCTTGTGTATACATAAATACATATTCGGCCAATAGGATTTATAACTAGTGTACTTATGTATATTCGGCTAAGTGAAATACAATTAGAATACAAGTTTTGTTTAATCAATATTCGTTTTAACTGACAAGATTTTATAGTATGAAATGCTTAAAAGTTACTAAGCTTCGAAAGCTTACTCTGTTTCTTAATTCTCTATTCTATAGATCGTTGATTTTGGCCACCGACTCGGGGATCGCCAGCGGTTCTTCATACTATCAATCTTTTTGGTATAGTTATATTTTTGGATTTGATATGGCATGTATGGGCTAGACTGGTGATAGTTATTTTTGTAATTGTAAATATTTCAGCCATGTGAGAATGGTATATATATACGTTTATATACGTAACTCTAAGATAAGTATGTTTTCAGCTTGAGTTCCGTTTTAGTTGTTAGATTTCGTGAATGAAATTAAATGTTTAGCTTAGTGATACCTCATAGCCTAAGCCGGTGATCAGACTCGGGCTAGGGATGTTACAAGTGCTGCCCTAGTTAATGGTGCAGCATAGCTACTTATAAACGGTGTAGCACCGGTTACGGCAGTACTTAACGGTGCAGCAAAGCTACTCGGTGGCTAAAAAGCCTTCGGTGGATCCACAGTCGTCGAGCAACCATGCGATCCTTAAACATTTCCTCTAATCATAAACCCAGCCCATATGCAACATAATAATGTATGGATGCAGCATATATCATACATAGATCATACTCATAACACATAGGGCTATTTCGGTAATTTTTACCCTATAAGGGTATTTTGGTAATTTCTTAGCAGTATGGGTCTTAATTACGAACTTTGGCCCATCAACAAGTCCTCGTTGGCCAAAGTGAACAGACACTATGCACCAGGTAGGATTTCAGAGAAGAGGAGGTGGGTCATTAAGACCGCTTAAGTACCAAGCTCTCCCTAGATCCAATCCTAGACATGCATATGCCCATTGCCACACTTTACCCTTATGACTTGTCCACAGACAAATTTGATAAATTAGTTAAGTTTTGTGCTACTTAAGGATTTATTAGAAACTAGGCCTACAAGTCCATGACAAAACCTTAGCAAGTCTATAGGCTTCCATACATTTATATGGCCCATCAGGCCCAATCACATTTATACGCCCCATTAGGCTCAATCACACTTATATGGCCCATCAGGCCCGAATCCAATCCAAACCATTCAACAAACTTAATCAGCTCATCACATATTACCAAATTATCAACTTTTGCTTATTTGGGCTCACGGGCCCGTCGAGCCCATTTGGCCCATTCTGCCCCAGTTGGCCAAAACGTGACCCAAGTCCATGAGATCTCTCATGGGGTCTCTGGTATCATATCAATACCCTCTTACGAGTGTTCGCGCACTCGCAAGACTATCGTATCCAAACTTTCAGCTTTTCGGTATTTTAGCATTTCGAAATTTACCGATCTACTGTGTGCGCGAAGTGTGTGTACACACCTGGTAATCGAGCGTGCTGCGATTCCCTTAGTCACAAACCTTGAACACCAATCCCTAATTGCTTTTCCTTGATCACGTATTCGCTAGATCAAAATCGCAAAACACCTAAGGAGCAATTCGACAGAGAGCTAAAATCTGAGATCCAATACTAATTCCCTACCAAAGTCGATTAGAAAGAGTGAGGGAGAGGAGTAATCAGTATTAATAATACTAGCCGAAAAAGAGATAAGGTACTTACACCAAAAGAGCAATCGGCCCAAGGGAGATTTGGCTTTTCGGCTTTTAAACTAATATGGTGAATAAGGTTTATTCGGCACAAATTAAAGAAGAATAGTAGAAGAAGGAATCGGCTAACCTAAAGGGTAAATCAAAAGAGAATTGAGGAGAGAAAGAATGGAAAAAGAATCAGCTAGCAAAGATGGAAAAGCCAATCGACACATAAAAAAAATGAAGAATTTGGAATTAGCCTAGGACCCCAAACTTAGCACATATTTATAGCCTATAGCCAAATTGCCTGACCCTCAATTCCCAATTTAGCTCCATCACTTCCCCCTTCTCATCCCCTCGTTTTTCTCCGTGATAACACCCCAAAATCGGCCTGGACGTTATGGCCGAATCTGGCGTATCACATTGAAGTGTTTTGGTGAAAATCATGCTTTTATTGAAAACCCTTCTTAAAATAAAAGAAACCTTAACTACCTTTTAAAAAAAAAAACTCCTTTCAACCACTTGTTTAAAATATATGATTTTATGAAAACATGTCATTTTAAAATGTAGTGCCGGAAACATAGAAGAGACATACTATAGATTAAGAAACCTTGCTCAACTTCTTATAATTACGTCACATAAAAATAATAATCCAAATAATAATAAAAGGGAAGGCCTTATTACAATCCAGTCTGAAATCACTTAATAATCAGAAACTTATATGCTTTAAAATAAATAAAAAATTCTAAATTGTCTTGCTAGATGGCCACCCAGAGTCCCTCCAAACATCGAACCTTCTACTGAGCATCACCCGAAAATAAAATAAAAGAGGGGGTGAGTTTTCGAAAACTCAGTGCGTACAACCCTCATCAGACAAACATGCAATAGACAAATCATTTTGGGCCTAAGCCCAATTCAAATACGGTGGCCTTTGGCCTTTGCCCATTTCGGCCTCAGTAGGGCCTGAACCCATGTCAATTTCCACATATCACATTTAACTGGGCCAAGCCCTTTTCATAATCCAATCATGACGTATGTATGCAAATGATTATATCCCCATCCACCCTGTACACCCCCTTTCCAACCAACACTTACTGTAAGGAGATACTCGACCCACCCATCCTTATTACAACCCGGTGTGGAACCAATGCAGCCCCACTTAACGGTGCAGCATAGCTGCTTATAAACGGTGTAGCACCGATTATGGCACTACTTAACGGTGCAGCAAAGCTGCTCGGTGGCTAAAAAGCCTTCGATACAGCATGTGATCCTTATACACTTCCTCCAATCATAAACCCAGCCCATATGCAACATAATAATGTATGGATGCAGCATATATCATACATAGATCATACTCATAACACATAGGGGTATTTCGGTAATTTCTACCTTACAGGGGTATTTTGGTAATTCCTTAATAGTATGGGTCTTAATTACGAACTTTGGCCCGTCAACAAGTCCTCGTTGGCCAAGTGAATAGACACTATGCACCAGGTAGGATTCCAGAGAAAAGGAGGTGGGTCATTAAGACCGCTTAAGTACCAAGCTCTCCCTAGATCCAATCCTAGACATGCATATGCCCATTGCCACACTTTACCCTTATGACTTGTCCACAGACGAATTTGATAAATTAGTTAAGTTTTATGTTGCTTAAGGATTTATTAGAAACCAAGTCTACAGGCTTCCGTACATTCATATGGCCCATCAAGCCTAATCACATTTATACGGCCCATTAGGCTCAATCACACTTATATGGCCCATCATGCCCGAATCCAATCCAAACCATTCAACAAACTTAATCAACTCATCACATATTACCAAATTATCAACTTTTTCTTATTTGGGCTCATGGGCCCATCGGGCACATTTGGCCCATTCTGCCCCAGTTGGCCAAAACGTGACCCAAGTCCATGAGATCTCTTATGGGGTCTCTGGTATCTTATCGAATACCCTCTTACGAGTGTTCGCGCACTCGCAAGACTAATGTATCCAAACTTTCAGCTTTCTGGCATTTCGACATTTCGGCTTTTCCGTATTTCAAAATTTGCAGATCTACTGTATGTGCGAAGTGTGTGTACACACCTGGTAACCGAGCATGCTGCGATTCCCTTAGTCACAAACCTTGAACACCAATCCCTAATAGCTTTTCCTTGATAATGTATTCCTAGATCAAAACCTCAAAACACCTAAAGAGCAATTCGGCAGAGAGCTAAAATCTGAGATCCAATACTAATTCCCTACCAAAGTCGATTAGAAAGAGTGAGGGAGAGGAGTAATCGGTATTAACAATACTAGCCGAAAAAGAGATAAGGTACTTACACCAAAAGAGCAATCAACCCAAGGGAGATTCGGCCTTTCGGATTTTAAACTAAAGGGTAAATCAAAAGAGAATTGAGGAGAGAAAGAACGGAAAAAGAATCAGCTAGCAAAGATGGAAAAGCCAATCGGCACTTAAAAAAAATGAAGAATTTGGCATTAGCCTAGGATCTTAGACTCAGCACATATTTATAGCCTATAGCCAAATTTCCTGACCCTCATTTCCCAATTCAGCTCCATCATTTCCCCCTTCTCATCCCCTCGTTTTTCTCCCTGATAACTCCCCAATCTATTTCCTAAAATTTTTCTCCTGAACACTCCCCTTAGAGTCTATCTTCATACCACTTCCAACCTTCTAGAAAGCCAAAATTAAACTCCTAAAAATACTAAGCTAGGATTCGAACCTAGGATCTCCTTGCTAGCCACTAGCGCCACCTCCCTAAACTCTAAGTGACGTCACTTAGCCACTCCACCACAAGGTTTTTGATGTCATTTTTCCCCTATTTTTATTTAAAAGCCCAACTACTCACAACCCTGGTTCTTTTAATAATTAAATTAAAATTCCTCCACCACAAAAATCGAACCTAAAACTTCTCCAACACACCTAGACATTCCAAATTCACTAAACCCTTAAAGCCAACATATCATTTGTCATTTTCTTGCTCATTTAAAAATTTTATGAGACCTAAAGCCCAAAGTCCAATTCCTCTAGGCCCAAAATTTAGGGCTTTACAACTGATACCACTAAATGTAACACCCTAAACCCGGCCTGGATGTTATGGCCGAATCTAGCGCATCACATTGAAGTGTTTTAACGAAAACTGTATTTTCATTGAAAACCCTTCTTAAAGTAAAAGAAACCTTAACTATCCTTAAAAGAAACTCATTTCAATCACTTGTTTAAAATATATGATTTTAGGAAAACATGTCATTTTAAAATGTAGGTGCGGAAACGTAGAAAAGTCATACTATAGTTTAAGAAACTATGTTCAACTTCTTATAATTACATCACATAAAAATAATAATCCAAATAATAATAAAGTGAAATCCCTATTACAATCTGATTTGAAAAGTACTTAATAACATAAAAACTGATAAGCTTTAAAAAAAAAAAAAACAAGTCCAAATTATCTTGCTAGCTGGCCACCCAGAGTCCCTCCAAACACCGAACCTTCTACTGAGCATCACCTGAAAATAAAATAAAAGAGGGGATGAGTTTTCACAAACTCAGTGTGTACAACCCTCGATGGAAAATAAGCATTCAAAGAAGAATCATTACACATGCAATGCAATCCCATCCAAATTATCCATCCGCTACACACTAGCTCCGTCCCCTGTCACACCATGTGGGGATATGAATATCGACCCACCCAGCCTACACACCAATGGTAGCCCAGTTGCGGAACTACCTTCATTTACATATTGGGCTTTAAAAGCCATCGGTGGATCCACGATTGTCAGGCAACCATGTGATCCTCATATACTTCCTCCATTTCATAGTTCCCACCCCAAATGCAACCTAAGCAGAACATCATATGTATCATGTCACATCCATAAAACTTACATTCAACACCTAGGGGCATTTTTGTCATTTTTTCCCTTAGGGGCATTTCAATAATTTTCCCTTAAGTATGGTTCCCACTTACCTTGGCCCATTAACAAGTCCCGTGAGCTAAGATGAATGAATACTATACACCAGCTAAGATTCCAGAGAAGAGGATGTGGGTCATTAAGACCGCTTAAGTACCAAGCTCTCCCTAGATCCAATCCTAGACATGCATATACCCGTTGCCACACCTTAACCCTTTGACCTATCCATGGTCGTAAAGTATTAATTAAGTCTTATGTAGTTATCATATGCTACGCCCAAAACCCCTTACAAAGCCCAAACAAAGTCACATACCTATATCTGGCCTATTAAGCCTAATCATATTCATATGACCCATTAGGCCTAAATCACCTATATATGGCCCATTAGGCCCAATCACATTCATATTCGTGCTCACATACAGATTCCTATCATATAGCATCAATATTCAATTTTTGCCTATTATGGGCCCAACAGCCCATCGGGCCCATTTAGCCCATTCTGGCCCGGTTGGCCAATCCACAGCCCAAGTCCATGGAATCGCCCATGGGGCCTCAGACAACCTATCAGTTTCCCACTTACGAGTGTTTGCGCACTCACAAGACTACCGTAGCCAAACTTTCAGCTTTTCAGTATTTCGGCTTTTCGACATTTCGGCTTTTACCGATCTACTTGTGTGTGTAGTGTATGTACACACCTGGTAAGCAAGCGTGATGCAATCTGCTTAGCCCCAAACCTACAATCAATATCACCCTTCGATTAATCACATGTTTAATACATAACTTTTCCAAAAACCGAAGCCTCACCTTAACCTTACCTTAAACACCAATCCCTAATAATTTTTCCCTGATCACGTACTCCTTAGATCTGCGTTAAACTTATTTATTAAAACCAGAATAGTAGGTGACTCATATCCAACACAAGTCACCTTACCATAACTATGAACATTCGGCCACTTTAGCCAATGGGAGAGGAATACTTACCAAAACCGCAAACACCTAAAGAGCAATTTCGGCAGAGAGCTAAGATCCAAGATCCGATACTAATTTCGTACCACGGTTGATTAGAAAGAGTGAGGAAAGAACAGCGTAATAGATTTTTTGCAAAACCGATTAGAAGAACACACACTTACACTAGATTCAGTCGAAGAGTATTTGGCCCTTGGAAGATTCGGCTTTTCAACTTAGTATGGTGAATAAGGTTTATTTGGTACAGATTAAAGAAGAAAAATAGAAGAAGAAATAGAAAATCGACACAAGGAAAAGAGAGTAAAACAAAAGGGTTTTTGGCTTTTAGGAAAAAGGGTTTCCGATAACAGGGTGAAAAAAATTCGGCACTAGCTTGGCAACCCTACATTCGGCATTTATTTATAGCCCTTATAGCCAAATTGCCTGGCCCTCAATTCCCCATTCAGCTCCATCACTTCCCCCTTCTCATCTCCTCGTTTTTCTCCCTGATAACCCATTGATCCTTTCCTTAATTTTTTCTCCTGAACACTGCCCTTAGAGTCCATCTTCACGCCACTTCCAACCTTCTAGAAGGCCAAAATTAAACTCCCAAAAATACTAAGCTAGGATTCAAACCTAGGATCTCCTTGCTAGCCACTAACGCCACCTCCTTACACTCTAAGTGGCGTCCCTTAGCGACTCCACCATAAGGTTTTTTGATGCCATTTTCCCCGATCTTTATTTAAAAGCCCAACTACTTGCCAACAAAGCCCTTTTAATTATTAAACTATAATTTCTTCTACCCCTAGATTCGAACTCAAACCTTGACCAAGACCTACCAACGCGTAATTAACACTTAACCGGGACTGCTAGCACAAAAAGAAAAATTCAAGATTTTGGGATTTTTGGGTTTTGGGATTTTTGGGTTTCGAGATTTTTGGGGCGTTACAACTCTACCCCCTAAAAGAAATTTTGTCCTCGAAATTTCCAACTACTAACACAGACTACCATACCACACTTCTGCTGCGCACTCTAATTCCAACTTAAGTAAATAGCACCCGATGGGTACGTACGTACCATTATTCCCTTCAGAAGCGTCTCCATCCTCTTGACGACGTGCTGCATACACAAAAGATGACTGCCTCACCTCAGCATGACCAGCACCTCTGCCTGATGCTCCACGACCCAAACCGTTTCCACCCCTGGCCTGATCACGGCCTCTTGACGGTTGCTGACCACCCCTTGGTGGCTGTACACCACCTCGGTCCACGACTGGCACCTGAGCTGGCATTCTGGGGTAATTCTTGATCCTATGCTCCATGGATCCACAAGCTAGACAAGCTCCCGTCCTCTTCCAATACTCGCCTACATGGCCTTTCCCATAATCAGCACAAAGTGGCACCCCTGGATTAACAGCAGGGGGCCCTGCTCTAATAGGCCCAATAACTCTGGCCCTAGCCCTAGGTCTCTGATCGACATCAGGAGTCTCAGCCTCCCTTGTATCCTTACCCCTTTCTTTTTCCCGATTTAGGTGCTCAGTGCGCTTTACCTCCTTCGCTATCTTTGCTTTCTCCACCAATTCTGAGAAAACTCATTCCCTTTGTGGAGCTATCAATACCCTAAGGCTATCTCTAAGTCCATCCTCAAACCTCATGCAATGCTCATGGTTCGTTGCCACTATTACTCTTGCATACCTACTAAGGCGTAGAAACTCCGCCTCATACTTTGCCACCGATTTGTTTCCTTGGGCCAAGTTCAGGAACTCCTTCCTTCTAGCATCCACATAGCTTGCACCCATATACTTCCCTTGGAATGCAGCTTTGAAAAACTCCCAAGTGACCCGCTCTGGTTGGGTGCCCTCTTTCACTGTCAGCCACCACTGGTAGGCTTCTTCCCTAAGTAGTGACACGGCTCCTTTTAACTTTTGTTCCGATGAACAGTCTAGGTCCTCTATTATCTTTTCAGTGGCCTCCAACCAATATTCTGCCACGTTAGGAGCCACACCAACCACTCTCTTAAAGATTTCAACCCCGTTTGATCAAAGTCGCTGCGGAATGGACCCCCGATTTCTAGTGCCATTGTTAGGCCCAGTGACCCTTTCCAAAATCCTTAGCATTACCTGCGACAATGCATCTTCTCCTGCGGCCCGATCATACGGTCCATTACCAGCCACAGGTGAGGCCAGAGCTTCTTCTACTCCAGCATCGGGCCACGATTCAGCCCTAAACCTTTTGCGGCCTCGACCACGACCTCTCACACCTCTTCTAGCACTTATCGTCGATTTGCGTATTATCTGGATTAGAAATTTTTATGAAGTTTCAGTTAGTTTAATAGTTAAACCGATGTTTTGTGAAAATATTTAAAGAGAAGATTAGTTTCGAAAATCCTCTACAGTTTCAAGTTCCTACAGCTTTGGTTCCATTCTAACAAGATCACCTAAAGTAGCCCTCTAACTAACTAATGTATAACAATTTAAACAAACTTAAGGGCAAAAATGACTAAAATGACTAAAATACCCCTAAGTGTTGTGTGTAAGATTTATGATTGCTACATGCATTCATATGTATTCATGTAATATCCTGTTTTGGCTGCATATGGGTTGGGAATTGTGGAACGGAGGGAGAATATGAGGGTCGCATGGTTGCTTGACAACTGTGGATCCACCGACAGCTTTTAAGCCCAATATGTGATTGGCAGCTTGCTGCAACTTGGGTAGTTTCGCAACTGGGCTACCATTGATGTGTATCAGTTGGGTGGGTCGATATTTATATCCCCACAGGATGTCAAAAGGGGGACAGAACAGAAGTGTACCAGTTGGATTACTGGGGTGGGTTGCACTGCATTGCATTGCATGTATGTTGTATGGTAATTGATGAATGCTTGTTTCTCATCAAGGGTTGTACACAATGAGTTTTCGTAAACTCACCCCCTTTTTTATTTTCCTCAGGTGATGCTCAGTAGGAGGTTCGATGTCTGGAGGGACTCTGGGTGGCCAGCTAGCAGGACAACTTGGATTTGATTTAAAAGCATATAAGTTATTAGTTTATTAAGTAATTTTAGTCTAGATTGTAATAAGGCCTCCCCTTATTTGTTATTATTTGGATTATTAATTTTATGCATTGTAATTATGAGAAGTCGAACATGGATTTTCTAAACCATAGTTTTTTGTATATACTACGTTTCCGTAACTAAATTTTTAAATGATAAGTTTTCTTAAATCAAATGTTTTAAACAAAGCTTTCACAACTGAAAAGAGATTTTACAAAGTAACTGGGATGTATCATTTTAAGGAAGGGTTTTCAATGAAAACTGTAACGCCCCGTACCCGAGACCGTCGCTGGAGTCAAACACGAGGTGTTAACAAACTTAATTCATTACTTTAAACAGCTCAAACAATTTATTTTTAAAATTTTCAGTCAAGCTAGCAATCTGCGTCACAGTCACTTAAAAATTCATATCTCGAGTTTCGAAAATCAAAATCCAATTCTGTAAATTTTCCCAGAAACTAGACTCATATATCTATTTAATAATTTTTTTATAGAATTTTTGGTCAAGCAAATTAGTACAGTTTATTAGTTAAAATCTCCCCTATTTCAGGGTTTGACTACTATGACCTCTGTGTATTACGAATCAGATATCTCCTTGTACAGAGTTTCAATGACTATTCTGTTTATTTCTAATAAAACTAGACTCAATAAGGAATCTGTACATATAAATCATGACTTATAATTATATTTGAAAAATTTATGGTGAATTTCCAAAGTCAGAACAGGGGATCCAGAAATTGCTCTAGCCCTGTTTCACAAAAATTTAAACATCTCATAAAATATAACTCATATACCTGTTTTGTTCCATCCATATGAAAATAGACTCATCAAGCTTCAATTCCATAACTTATTCATTATTTAATTCCATTTCTACTATTTTTAGTTATTTTTCAAATTCACATCACTACTGCTGTCTAAATCTATTTTATGGTAAATTTTACCCATTTCATGGTTCCCATGGATTAGCTAGCAATTTAGCATACATAACATCAAATATGATCATGATTAGCCATTCCAATGGCTAATCATTACCAAGCATTTTCATACCACTCAATAACCATATCATAAGACCATATATACAAAATGATTATAATGCTATACATGCCATACTCAAAATATACAAGCCATTATGCCAAGATGGTATACGGATAGTGTGAGCGTGCCTCCGACCGTTTCCGATTTCCGAGCTGGCTTGTCAACACTACAAGGAATGAAAAGGAGGGAGTAAGCACAAATGCTTAGTAAGTTCACATGCAAATAGCAAGTAACACAACTATATAAGCAAACATAAACATCATTTGCATGATCATCACCGAGACATTCATATCACATTTTCATTTATCATCTTACCATATTGTTGTTATATCGAGTTTTCAACCCGAGGGTTAAGTACATACCTGTTCAAAGTATCCATTTCACAACACTTACCAATACGTCCCTTTCATCTCAAGTATTCCTCCATTTGAGTAGAATTTTACCCGTTGAACACATCGGAATATAATTTGGATACACGAAAAGTTTGCACATAAGTGCCACATATGTAGCCAAGCTACCATGTAACCCGTCCATAAGTGAACTCGGACTCAACTCAACGAGCTCAGGCGTTCGCATCCATAAGTGAACTCAGACTCAACTCAATGAGCTCGGATGCCTAGTTACATCTCTCGAACTCGGACTCAACTCAACGAGTTCGGACATTCGCATCCATAACTGAACTCGGACTCAACTCAACAAGTTCGGATGCCCAAAATCCCAGTGACATGTCACTTGTATCCTAATCCATTCCTAAGGTTCAACGAGACCTTTTTCCCAATCATGTGTCTCAACCATCTTCTACGGAATGCCGATACCGATACTCGATAGTATTTCACATTTTCCAAGTATATCACATAATTTGACATATTATCAAACAATTATCACGAGTATAATATTTCATAATAATTAGCATATCATTTAAATAACATAAAAAAATTTAAAATAATAACTATGTTACCAACATTTACATATGAACTTACCTCGTATGTGAAAATGGCTACTTTTACCATTTCGTCCACAACTTGGTATTTTCCCCATTTTAGCCTGAATTTTAGTTTTCCTTGCTCTATCATTTAAAATATAGTCTAATTAGGGCTCACATTATTCAAATTAACCCAAAATCATATTTTGGAAAAATTATAGTTTTGCCCCTAAACTTTTGCATATTTACACTTTTGCCCCAAAGCTCGTAAATTAAACTTCAGCATATTTTCTTATGTCTTATGACATGCTGAACATTTTTCCCTTCTATGACAACATCAAATTCTCACTCTAACACATAGTTATGAACAATAATAATTTTTACCGATTAAGCTGTTTTACTCATTTTTGCTTAAAATCGCTTAGCAAAAGTTGTTTAACATAATTTCAGCCTTCATATTCTACCATAAAACATCAAAATAAACATATTTCACCTATGGGTATTTTTCCAAATATGAACCCTAGCTTAAATTATTGCTAGAATAAGCTTAATCAAGTTACCGGGATTCCAAAAACGTAAAGAACTTGAAAAACGGGGCTAGAACGAACTTACAATCGAGCTTGGAAGCTTGAAAAACCCTAGCCATGGTTTCTCCTTGCTATATTCAGCCATGGGGTTGAAGATGAGCAAAATTGGCTTTTAATTTTGTATTTTAATTCATTTTACCCCTAAATGACCAAAATGCCCTTACTACTAAACTTTCCAAAAATTCCATCCACGTCCAATTTTTGTCCATAGACTTAAAAATTGGTGAAATTTCTATTTTAGACCTCCTAATTAATATTTCAAAACAATTTCATACTAGAAACTTCTAGAATGCAAGTTTTGCAAATTATTCGATTTAGTGCCTAATTTCAATTTAAGCACTTTATGCATAAAATTTCTTCACGAAATTTTCACACAATCATGCAATCATATCATAGAACTCAAAATAATCATAAAATAATTATTTCTATCTTGGATTTTGTGGTCACGAAACCACTATTTCGACTAGGCCCAAAATCAGGATATTACAACTCTCTCCCCCTTTTAGGGATTTTCGTCCCCGAAAATCTTACCGAAAAATGGTCTTCACTTTTAATATCATATTCGGTGCTGAAGAACTTTCACTTAGGCTGTACCTCTAATACATCTCTTTAATTTCTCATATGGTCTAAAAGCTTACAGTCTCAACTCTCAACTGTTCTTAAATTTTCAGCCCTTCTCAGTTTCCCCTGATATCATGACATAAAACCAGGATCTTAACTTGATTAATGGAGACTGGAATTCCAAGAAATCCAACAATCAAAGAGACCTGAAATTCCATGAATCTGATGAGTAGGAATTCATTCAATACCGATATGATTTATAGATTTCTCCAAACATTTAAGAATAGGATACATCACATTTTCCTCTTTCTGCCATAGAAATAATTCTAATATGGCCTCAAGAATAATCCTTCTCATTTCGTGCATCATGTACATGTCATTACAATTATATAATTTAGTCCAACAATTTAACATAGATAAGTTCATTTCATTATAATCCTTTATCTCATAAAAATTATATATCATTAGTATTCATCAACATTCGACGTCCAAATCAAGACAAGGACATTTTCATTCATATCATAATATTATGACTTTTATTCATACCTCTACTACTTTCTATTTATTCCGTTCATCTTATCAAGTAAGCCATATACACTACATCATATGAGCATTAAGCAAATATGGATATTTATCACATATGTATCATAAACTTTTATTCATACTTTTCTGAACCGAGACTTATCATAATCATAATTTTACTCAAATACCTTCACATAACATTGAACATGGTCGGCGCAGCTCGGTTGGAGAGCACCCTGTCTAAATAAGACGGTACTCATATGCGTCGAAAGACATCACACTATCACAGATCAGTGGCATGTATAGCTAAATTTTTACGCATGCTAAGTTAGTCCGAGAACCGACTAAACCTGCTATGATACCACTAAATGTAACGCCCCGTACCCTAGACCGTCGTCGAAGTTGAACACGAGGTGTTAACAGACTTAATTCATTATTTTAAACACCTCAAACAATTTATTTTTAAAATTTTCAGTCAAGCTAGCAATCTGCGTCACAGTCGCTTAAAAATTCATGTCTCGAGTTACAAAATGCAAAATCCAATTCCGTAAATTTTTCCTGAAACTAGACTCATATATCTATTTACTAATTTTTTTATAGAATTTTTGGTCAAGCAAATTAGTACAGTTTATTAGTTAAAGTCTCCCCTGTTTCAGGGTTCGACTGCTCTGACCTCTGTGTATTACGAATCATATATCTCCTTGTACAGAGTTTCAATGACTATGCCATTTATTTCTAATAAAACTAGACTCAATAAGGAATCTTTACGTATAAATCATGAATTATAATTATCTTTGAAAAATTTATGGTGAATTTCCAAAGTCAGAATAGGGGATCCAAAAATTGCTCTAGCCCTGTTTCACAAAAATTTAAACATCTCATAAAATATAACTCATATACCTATTTTGTTCCATCCATATAAAAATAGACTCATCAAGCTTCAATTCCATAACTTATTCATTATTTAATTCCATTTCTACTATCTTTAGTGATTTTTCAAATTCACGTCACTACTGCTGTCTGAATCTATTTTATGGTAAATTTTACCCATTTCATGGTTCCCATGGATTAGCTAGCAATTTAGCATACATAACATCAAATATGATCATGATTAGCCATTCCAATGGCCAATCATTACCAAGCATTTCCATACCACTTAATAACCATATCATAAGACCATATATACAAAATGATTATAATGCTATACATGCCATACTCAAAATATACAAGCCATTATGCCAAGATGGTATACTGGATAGTGTGAGCGTGCCTCCCGACCGTTCGATTTCCGAGCTGGCTTGTCAACACTACAAGGAATGAAAAGGAGGGAGTAAGCACAAATTCTTAGTAAGTTTACATGCAAATAGCAAGTAACACAACTATATAAGCAAACATAAACATCATTTGCATGATCATCACCGAGACATTCATATCACATTTTCATTTATCATCTTACCATATTGTTGTTATATCGAGTTTTCAACCCGAGGGTTAAGTACATACCTGTTCAAAGTATCCATTTCACAACACTTACCAATACGTCCTTTTCATCTCGAGTATTCCTCCATTTGAGTAGAATTTTACTCGTTGAACACATCGGAATATAATTCGGATACACGAAAAGTTTGCACATAAGTGCCACATATGTAGCCAAGCTACCATGTAACCCGCCCATAAGTGAACTCGGACTCAACTCAACGAGCTCGGGCGTTCGCATCCATAAGTGAACTCGAACTCAACTCAACGAGCTGGGATGCCTAGTTACATCTCTCGAACTCGGACTCAACTCAACGAGTTCAGACATTCGCATCCATAAGTGAACTCGGACTCAACTCAACGAGTTCGGATGCCCAAATATCCCAGTGACATGTCACTTGTATCCTAATCCATTCCTAAGGTTCAACAAGACCTTTTTCCCAATCATGTGTCTCAACCATCTTCTACAGAATGCCGATACCGATACTCGATAGTATTTCGCATTTTCCAAGTATATCACATAATTTGACATATTATCAGATAATTATCACGAGTATAATATTTCATAATAATTATCATATCATTTAAATAACATAAAAAAATTTAAAATAATAACTATGTTACCAACATTTACATATGAACTTACCTCGTATGTGAAAATGGCTACTTTTACCATTTCGTCCACAACTTGGTATTTTCCCCATTTTAGCCCGAATTTTAGTTTTCCTTGCTCTATCATTTAAAATATATTCTAATTAGGGCTCACGTTATTCAAATTAACCCAAAATCATATTTTGGAAAAATTACAGTTTTGCCCCTAAACTTTTTCATATTTACACTTTTGCCCCAAAGCTCGTAAATTAAACTTCAGCATATTTTCTTATGTTTTATGACATGCTGAACATTTTTCTCTTCTATGACAACATCAAATTCTCACTCTAACACATAGTTATGAACAATAACAATTTTTACCGATTAAGCTGTTTTACTCATTTTTGCTTAAAATCGCTTAGCAAAAGTTGTTTAACATAATTTCAGCCTTCATATTCTACCATAAAACATCAAAATAAACATATTTCACCTATGGGTATTTTTCCAAATATGAACCCTAGCTTAAATTATTGCTAGAATAAGCTTAATCAAGTTACCGGGATTCTAAAAACGTAAAGAACTTGAAAAACCGGGCTAGAACGGACTTACAATCGAGCTTGGAAGCTTGAAAAACCCTAGCCATGGTTTCTCCTTGCTATATTCGGCCATGGGGTTGAAGATGAGCAAAATTGGCTTTTAATTTTGTATTTAATTCAGTTTATCCCTAAATGACCAAAATGCCCTTACTACTAAACTTTCCAAAAATTCCATCCATGTCCAATTTTTGTCCATAGACTTAGAAATTGGTAAAATTCCTATTTTAGACCTCCTAATTAATATTTCAAAACAATTTCATACTAGAAACTTCTAGAATGCAAGTTTTGCAAATTATTCGATTTAGTCCCTAATTTCAATTTAAGCACTTTATGCATAAAATTTCCTCACAAAATTTTCACACAATCATGCAATCATATCATAGACCTCAAAATAATCATAAAATAATTATTTCTATCTTGGATTTTGTGGTCACGAAACCACTATTTCGACTAGGCCCACAATCAGGATATTACAAAAACAAGGTTTTCACTAAAACACTTCAATTTGACACACTGGATTCGGCCATAACGTTCGGGCCGGGTTTGGGGTGTTACATTTAGTGGACGTTATAAGCCTAAGGGAAAATGTAACACCCCAAACCCTTAGAGTCCATCTTCACGCCACTTCCAGCCTTCTAGAAGGCCAAAATTAAACTCCTAAAAATACTAAGCTAGGATTCGAACCTAGGATCTCCTTGCTAGCCACAACGCCACCTCCCCACACACTAAGTGGCATCACTTAACCACTCCACCACAAGGCTTTTTGATGCAATTTTTCCCCTATTTTTATTTAAAAGCCCAACTACTCACAACCCTAGTTCTTTTTATAATTAAATTTAAATTCCTCCACCACAAAACTCGAACCCAGAACTTCTCCAACACACCTAGACACTCCAAATTCATTAAACCCTTAAAGCCAACATATCATTCATCATTTTCTTGCTCACTTAAAAATTTTATGAGACCTAAAGCCCAAAGCCCAATTCATCTAGGCCCAAAATTCGTGGCGTTACACTCATTTACTCCTACACATGTACAAGTTCAAGGCATAATTCATAGCACACTTGGACAACCAATACATCCACAAACAAGGCCAATTTATGTCATTTCATTATCCACACTCAACATATTTACAACATCATATTTTACCAAGCCAAATCACACCAAACTCACATGCTACAAGTTTCAACATAGCTACCAATAACATGCATAATTTTTACTTAGTTTTGCTAGCATACCAATGAGCCAATCTTAACCATTTATCAAACATTTATAAACCACATCACACAAGAGATAATTGCACATGCGCGCATATATAAATATATATATAATCTTACAATCAATTCAACCAAAATAAGCCAAGTTACATGGCCAAATACCACATCAAACCTTTGGCAATTACAAGCCAATATATTTGGCCAAATTCATAATGACACATATAACAAAATGACCAAGTCCCTATGCATGCTATATTCTCAAATGTTTAAAATCTTCGGTACCGAAAACTATGATTCGATAGTGTGACACTATCTCTGACGATCTCCAATCCGAGCTAGCTTGGTGACACTGTAAAACATGGAAAACAAAACGAAGTAAGATATATAGCTTAGTAAGCTCGTATGAAAGAAATAAGCTAATCTTACCCTACATTAACATGCACATAACACATCATAATGAAATGTAATTTACCATATTTTCATGATCATAATTCATTCCATCACACTTTACCTTGAGTTTATCATTTCTTGAATTTAATAAATCATAAGTTTTGTGCACATACTTGTACCACTCATATGGTTTCATACTCATTCTCATATTTTTCATACCCAATGAACCACTTAGAATAATAATGTCGGATACTCAGGAAATCTTGCACACAAGGTGCCACATATGTAGCCATTGCTACCTCTATCTCATATCACATATATGCTCACTCTCGAGCCATTAACGGGTCTGCTCACATAAGTTGTCAGTCAAGACGTAGCTACACAGTGCTGCTCACACAAGCTATCAAGTATCTACAACATATGTCAGTATACTCAACCACCGGTAGGACGTACGGGACCAGCACCTGGATCACATAACATAAAGCCCTAGTGACATGTCACTTGTATCCTAATCTATTCCTAAGGTTCGATTGGGATTTCTCGCTTGCCAAATCGTCATCAAATATTTCCATAAGGTCGATTTCATAATTCATGCATAAATTAAAGCAATTAAAAATACACTTAAAATACAGCTTATTTAACATACGAACTTACCTCGGTTACAAAAATGGCCAAAAAGACCTATTCGTCAAATACTTTATTTTTCCCCCGATCTATACCCGAACTTTATTTTTCTTGATCTATAATACCACATTTAACTTATTTAATCATCACATTATTCAATTCAGCCCAAAAACACATTATGCCAAAATTTACATTTTTGCCTCTAACTTTTTAACATTTTATGATTTACTCCCTAGGCTCGTAAAATGAATTTCATTCAATTTCATCACAACCCAAGCCTAGACGGTTGTTATTTATACTCATAAAAGCCCACATTTTTCATTTATTCACAGTTTTCTACACATTTTACAGACTTTTACAAATAAGTCCCTATTTAACATTTTTATCAAAAATCACTTTGCAAACGTTGTTTAACTAACAACGAACATGCATTTTCTATCGTCAAACATCAAAATACAAGCATATTCAACATGGGTAAAATTTTATACTTTAATTTTCTTTCAAATTAGTCCTTGAAATAGCTAAATCAAGTTATAACGATCTCAAAAATATAAAAATCATTAAAATGGGATAAGAACGGACTTACAATCGAGCTTGAAAGCTTGGCCAAACCCTAGCTATGTCTCCTCTTCTATTTTTCGACTATGGGGACTAAATTGAAGAAGATGACATCTTTTATTTAGTTATTTTGGCTTTATTTACCAAATTACCTATTTACCCCTCACTTAAACTTTAAAATTTTACCTACTCCATGTTCATTTTTGTCCATCCCAAATTATAATGGTCTAATTATCATTTAAGGACCTCTAATTTATAATTTCATAACAATTTACTAGCTTTAGCCTATAGAACTCAAATTTTGCACCTATTGCAATTTAGTCCTTCTAGCCAAATTGAGTACTCAATTAATAAAATTTCTTAACGAAATTTTCACACAATTATTCTATCATGCTGTAGACCTTAAATAAATAGTAAAACAAATATTTCTGCTTCATATTTGTGGTCCCGAAACCACTTTTCTGATTTGACCCAAAAACGGGTTGTTACAGAATGAACCTCACGTCATATCCTACGCCTCTAAAATACTAGATGCTGCCGAGAGCAATTAATCAACTACTAAAAAAGAATTATTAGTCATTTTTTTTGCTTTGGAAAAATTTAGATCGTATTTATTAAGCACTAAAGTTATTGTTTCTTTGACCATGCAGTGTTGAAATACTTCATCAAGAAAAAAGAGGCAAAACCTAGGTTGATTCGATGGATTCTTCTCTTACAAGAATTCAATCTCGAGATCAAGGACAAGAAAGGAAGTTAGAACTTAGTATTTGATCATTTGAGTCGAATTTCCTTTTCAAAAAACGACACACCTCTTAAAGATAACTTCCCAGATGACAGTCTTTTGTCAGCTCAGACAGTTTACCCATGGTTTGCAAATATGCTAAATTACCTCGCTATAAGTATTTTTTCTTTCAATTTATCACGTTCTGAAAAGGACAAGCTCAAAAAATACTCATGATATTATATTTTGGATGATCCATACCTATGGAAACACTGTTCTGATCAGGTAATTCGACGATGTGTCATAGAAATCGAGGTACAATCTATCCTTTCTTTTTGTCATTCTCATGCTTGTGGAGGGCATTTCGATCCTAAACACACTACATATAAGGTACTTGAGTGTGGGTTGTTTTAGCCACACATATTTTGTGATGCTTATTTATTTTGCAAAACTTGCGAGAGTTGTCAAAAATTGGGGAATTTAAGCCGAAAGAGTGAGATACCCCTAACAGTTATACATGTTTGTGAATTTTTTTATATGTGGGGCATCGATTTAATGGGACCATTTGTTTCATCATTTAATAATGTTTACATTATTCTCGCTGTAGATTACGTACCTAAATGGGTAGAAGCTAAAGCTAAAGCTAAAACCGTAGTGGATTTTCTAATGAACTCTATTTTTTCCAGGTTTGGCACACCAAGAGCACTAATTAGCGATTGGGGAACTCATTTCTGCAATAAAGTAATTGATACTTTACTGAAAAAGTATAGGGTGACACAATGTGTGGCCACAGCTTATCACCCACAAACAAATGGTCTAGCGGAAGTTTCAAACTGTGAAATAAAGTTGATTCTAGAAAAGACTGTGAAACCAAATAGGAAGGACTGGAGCTTATGTTTAAACAACGCATTGTGGGCATATGTTACTGCTTACAAGGGACCCATAGGAATGACTCCTTACCGACTCATATTCGGTAAACCATGTCACCTTCCAGTAGACTTAGAACATAAGGCATTTTGGGTGGTTAAAAGATGCAACATGGAATTGGATACTGCAGGTACTTATCGAAAATTGGACATTCAAGAACTCGAAGAGATCCGACGAGACGCTTATGAAAATGCCCAAATTTATAAAGACAAAACCAAGGCATTTCATGACCAAAAAATATCTCGCAAACAATTTTCAGTTGACTAGAAGGTGTTACTTTATGATCCTACACTGAGAATTTTTTCGGGTAAGCTTCGAACCAAGTGGCTTGGTCCTTTTATTATTACTAAAATATTTTCTCATGATGCGGTTGAAATTAAAAGCGAGGAATCCAAAAAGTGTTTTAAAGTTAATGGTCAAAGGTTAAAACCCTTTTACAAGAATTTTCAAGTATACGTGGTAGAGGAACTATTTTTTGAGGAGTCGAACGATTAAATTTTTCAAGTCGTCGAGCTAACGACGTTAAATAAAAGCGATTTATGGGAGACAACCCACATTTATTTTCATTTAGTAATTTATTTTATTTATTTTATTTTATTTTGGATTCTAGTTTAGTTTGAAAATTAAATAAAATATTATTTTAATTAATTCGATCGTGTTATTTTCCAGGAGCATGGACGATGACAGACATTTGTTAAAAGTCAGAATTAAATTGTGGCGTAGGTACGTTTGCATTTGATGCATTCATCTTTCTCAAACAAACAAACCCATATCCTTTTACCCAAATGTATAAGAACCCAACATACCAAGCCCCAAACAAAAAGAATAAGGAAAGAAAGGATCAGTAGGTCGGCTCAAAAGAAGAAAAAAGAAATAGGGCCAAACAGCCAAAGAAAAGAAATAAAAAAAAAAGGAAAGGCGCGACGGCCAATGAAGAAAAAGAAAGGAAAAAAAGGAATAATAATAAATTTTTACTTTCAAACCCCCGCCTTATCCTTTATTTTTCTTTTCCCTCTTTTCCTTCTTCACTCATCTTTCTCGCCAAAACCTTAACCCCCTCAAGCCACCGCTGTCAACCCCTTGACTATCGTTGACCTCTTCGCTAACACTGTCGCCATTAGCCTCCACCTTTATCAAGAAAAAGACCACCCCAAACACCACCTCACACCATCAACGCGCTACCATTCTCTACACACCCCACCGTCGAACACCTCCATTTGAGGCCGTCACCATCGTTGTCCACAGCCTCACCGCCGACTTACACCCCCTTACTTAAAACACCACAAAACATCACATTTTCTTACCCTAAACCAACCACCACCTTCGCCTACCCCAAAAATGCCACATTTCATCCCATAGCCGCCACCCTTAGAAGCACAAAAATTTGTAAAGACATTTCAACCACCATTCATCACCGATCGCCACTGTCCACCGCCGCTTGTTCTGGTCTCCATCACGGGCCACCACTAAATAGTTATCCCCGATTATTTTTTAGCCCGAAAAAAAATCCCATGGTTTGTACTAGACACCAATCAACCGATATTGTCCCAAGTTTGTTAAACCAAGGCCGAAACTAATTTTCAGCACCACTAGTCATCAAACTTGATGACGAAGTTCTAGAACCACCACCGCCAATACATGTTGCTAGAACGAATCAACATAAAAAAAGAAGCCCGACACTGGTCAAGATGGAAAGTTCACACGTTTGTCCCGACAAGTCTAGCAACACAAGGTATAACGTTTTGAACCTACAAACTAATTTACTGTTATTAATATTTTCTTCTGGTTATTTAGACAAAGTTACAATGACGAACCCAAGTGAATAACCTAGTCTACGATAAACAAGGTCTGTCACTACTCGTGCTTGACATAAATGATCATACCAGCCCAATGAAAGGTCAGAATCAACCCCAAATAGCAGTATTAAAGATGTTGATATATTAAGCCCACCGCAAACCCCAATCAAAAATGAGTACCAGCCTTCATGTAATAATAGACGCGGTCAGCGAGGCCAAACATATACAATACCACTAGAAAAAAGACTACGATCATTTCTAAATTTTACATCAGAACACCAAATAATATATGAAGAAATTCAACATCGGCCAATTCCAGTCTGTAAATATATCTTTCTCTTTACTCTTAATGCACTTAACATGTGTGAGTCGGTATTTAATTATTTTGTTGCTATTGGTTGGACATCATATGCAAATATTTGTTGTGCTGCTTACTATGAACTTGTATTCGAATTTTATGTGAAATTTAATTTTAATATGTTTGCAGTTACGACTGTTGAAACCCCGGATATAATTAAATTCAGATTGCTTGGTAATTCATTTTCTATGTATATTTCTGATTTTAACATAGCCATGGGTTTCGTTGACCCTAACAATGTCCAATTCGACTCATACCATAGTGCTTTTCTTGAAATACCAAGTGATTTTGATAACAGTTCTGCTTATTCAGTTTTGACAAACTTAGTATCTCGGACTTACAATTCTAAGACCTCTAAAGCTTTATTAGTGCATGAACTGGCCCTAAGGCACATTCATAGGTTTCTTGCTTTTAATTATTCAAGGCCCAATGATTCTACGTTTGTCTTAACTAGGACAGATCTATTTTTCTTATGGTGCATGCATTTCGATTTTAGAGTCAATTTGGGATATTGGGTTGCATGTAATTTTCATGCTGCAATTCAGAATCATTGACCTCACATACTCGGCCCGTACATCACACACCTAACTAAAAATATGCTTCCATCTAGAACTGATTTTTCATCATTAAGATATGCTTATAATATGGATTCTTTGGATGAATACTATTTAGATTCTATGGGTTTGCTTGATGGCACCCCTACTTCATTTTATTTTGTTCCCCCAGGTACACGAACAACTCAAAGCAATAAATTCTTTTGACAAAGATGCAATCAGGCTACTAGAGAGCAAGAGGAGCAACCACCTTCCATTGTGGATGAACGACTTCATCACATTGAGGCTCGCCTAGAAACAACGGAAGCCAACATCTCAAGCATCCTTACCATCTTGCAAAGCGGTCACTTCTACCGCTCTCGGGCCCATTAAATATAAACGAGGAGTACACTTTCTCCACTCTTATTATTCTTTTTGCACATTGAGGGCAATGTGGGCTAAGTTGGGGGGATCATGCCATACTTTCTTTTTGCTTGTGTTTTGCTAAGAATAATTTCTTAATTCATTTCAAAAATAAACCTCTAATTCTTATGTTTAGTTTATTTAAATAAATGGGTGAATCATGAATAACTATTGCTTGCTTGATCAATGAATATTTTGTAGAATTCAAAATGTTATGCCTTAGTCAATATTTCCTGAAAATTGTTGGTTTTTTTTTTAACTTACCTAATGAAAATACTCGTTTTAAATAAAGTTGCTAATAGCTTAGTTAAGAGTGAAGATTCAGAAGTGTGACCAAGTTGAGTAACCGGGATGAGGTGCTTGGGTTGTCATTTTGTTTCACGTCAGAAGGTTTGGTGACAAATCGAAACTTGTAACACTCCGCTAACTAAGCTACCTTGAGAAAGGAGAAATAAATCGATTACGGACATGTGAAATTGAGTAACCGGGATAAAGTGCTTGGTTTGTCATCTCGTTTCACGTCAAAAGTTTTGATTATGTCTCGAATTCATTAAAAATAAATAATTAAATAAAGAGAACGTGTCGGGTTGAGTAATCGGGCTGAGGTGCTTGGGTTGTCATCTCATTTCGCTTCAAAAGACTTGACTACATTTGAAAAAATTAAAAAAATTAAAAATAATACAAATAATAAAAAATATATAAATAAAAGTATATATTGGGTATGATCATTTCACATGTTTGATTAAGCCTAAATAGTGAAATAGTTGAATTTGACATACTGTTCGAGATTTTATAAAATGCTTATTGATTGAGCTTAACAATTGTTTATTTTTTATTCACCTAATAGTTTGCAGTATGCTTAACTAGGAAAGGGGGTTTTGATTTTGAAAAGGATTGACGAATTATTTTTAGTGGATATCATGCTTGAGGACAAGCATCGGCTAAGTAGGAGGAATTTGATAGCAAGATAAATTTATATTTTTAATATATTTATTTTTGGTTAATTTGAGGATAAAATGCTATTAAATTTGGATTTTTCTTATCAGGAATGAAGTTGGTGTGCTGAATTCAAACTCTTACAAAAAGGGGCTAAATTGGAACAAAAAGCAAAAAGGAGGGCTTGGTTGAAGATGACTAGATAAAGATTGAAGGGTTGAAGATTTTTTTTTTAAAAGTGACTAGATAAATATTGAAGGATTTTTTTGTATTGTTACAACTCTGTAATTAGTTTAAATTTAATCTCTAGTTCAAATTTGTTTTTTAAATTTTAAATTATTTAGTGATAATATTTAGGGAAAATCTAGCTAAATTTTAGCACTAAAAGTGTGTATAAATATCTAATGGCTACAACCAATTAAACACACACTTTGCCTTGGCATTTAACAAATTCCTTTTTTTTCCCCTTTCCTACACCATTTACATTCTGCAAACTTCTATTCTGTTTTATTTTTTACTTTAAACCCTTTTTGGTTTAATTACCTTCCAAGGCCCTTCCCCTTTCCATCGCCCATAATTCCACAAATCTATTTTCAAAGCATAATTTTCTCCATGATTAACTAAACTTTTTTTAGCTTTAGCTCGGAAATTGCTCCAACAAAACAATCGTGAGATACGAACCCGGTTAAAAAAACCTCTCAATGTAGTATTTTCTATCTCTCCGGTATATGTGATAGTACAAATTCGTCCCTTAAAGTTGATTTAGCTTCGATTCAAAAAGTGCATGTTGGGTTGGAGTTGTTTGGCGTACAATTGGGAAGACGAATCGACCATGCTATGTTCAAATTCCTGCGAACAAATTGGTGTGTCTAGGTGGAAAAAACCAGTTGGATTCTATTAAGGGAGATAAAGATCGGATTTAAATAACCCACGCAATTGAAACCATTGATTCGAGTTAGGCTTTTCAGATCGCAAGGCTGTTAAAATCTTAAATTGCAAACACATGTATTGCAGTTAGAACTTTGGCAAGAGTCGTTTACAAGTCGTACCGAGATCGACTACATAAGGAAAAGTTGGCAATGGAAACGTTCTTGGTCGCTATAACCAGCTTATTACTTGGAATGGAAGATCTATTTCAAGGATCGATTCAATATTGGAGTACACCAAGGCTAAGGCTAAGCTTAAAAATATTTTATTTATCCACTTATTTTATTTTCTTAAATTTATTTTTGCGTTTTCAAACCTGTTTTTGTTTTATTTTATTACGCTTCGTATTTCCTTATTTTATTATCTTAATCAATTTAAACCCCCTATTTTTACTTTTTTTCAACATTTGCTACGCACAGGTTGTGGGCACGACTGTGACCACGACAGTGATTCTGGTCACGAAAAAAGGCGAAATTAGATAACTAGTCCCTGTGGATTCGACTTTACTACTCTATACTGCTATATACTATTATTTTGTCCTAGGAATTTATATTTGGTGGTTTCGGCTCCCATCAAAGACCTATTATCAAGGACCAATTCGAAACCAAAGCAAAAATCGAGCCTAAAGCTAGAATTTCATCACATCGAATTATTCAATCAATTTCATTTCTTTTTATTTTACTGCTATTTCGAATTTAATTATTTCTATTATTTTTAAATCAAACTTAATTCCTTTTTTTTATTTTCACATAGATCGTCACACGTTGTGGGCATAATAGCTACCTGACACACAATTTGGTTTATATCAAATGGCAATTTGGGATATCCAAGTCTCTGTGAGATCGACCTTACTTCTTACATTGCTATTTATATACTATTTAGGTTTAAGAATATTATTTTTATGAATTCGAAACCCATCAGATGTTAATGCAATAATTTGTGCTGCCTGCAAATATTCAGAGATGATGACGGAACTTCACATAAATTTGTTGAATGATAAGATACAAATCGCATTCTTATCTACCCTAAATCACTGATAGGGGTGAGCGTTTGATCAAATCGAGTGAAAAAATTTTGAGTTAATTGAGTTGACGAGTTTTATTTTATCATCCTAACTCAATTTGAAAAATTTTCGAATCAAGTTGAGTAAAATGAAATTCAACCCGAGTCGAATCGAATCACGTGAAACTGTTCAAATTGAATTAAAAAATTAAACATGTCAAATTAAATCTTGTTATAGTATAACTAATTCCAAGTATATTTAAAACTTTTTCAAAGCAAAATAAGAAAAAAAAAATAGGATACTTTAATAAACTTAAATCATTAATTAACTTATTTAGATCCCAAAATTTTTATTTTAGAAAATATTTAAAATTTTAACTTTCTTTATATATTCTTTAGAAATTGTTTAATTTTTATAATTTTTTAAAAATATAAATTTTGGAACTTTTTAAAAATATTTTGAAATTTAAAATTTATTTTGAATTATTTTGTAATTTTTGTTGAGAGACCAATTTGCTCATTTTCAAAATTTTCAGGGATAAAAATGGTATTTACACCAATTTTTTATTCAAATTATAAAATTCAACTCAACTAGAACTCGAATTACTTATTCAAGTTGACTCAAAAAAATCAAATAACTCAATTCGATTAACTCAAAATTTAAATTATTTTTTGATTTTTTTAATCGAATCGAGTTTTACTCACTCCTAATCATTGCTGGAAAATATATCCACTAGCTAAACTAGCTATGATGAAGTTTGATTATTGTTTCCAATCTTAATCAAGCTAGAGAAAATCATGCAACTGCATTGATATTCATTTTTTTATAAGTTCTTTTTAGAGTTTTTAATATTTTTTTATAATTTTTAAAATGTTTTTAATTTTTCATTCATCCTTGGTACATATTCATTCTATACGCAGATTTTTTTTAAAGAAAAATTATTTTTTTTAATTTTTAATAATATGGCAGTTTTTTGTGACTTCTGCAACCATGTCATCAAGATTAATTATCAAATTGGTCAACTGACAGTTTGTTAACAAAAAAAATCAATTGATTTTTTTAATCACTAAAAATTTAATTGGGTACAACTTTTTTTTATTATAAAAGCTCAATTAATTTTTTTTTTTTTTTAATTATGGCTTTTTTTTACTAGCCTAAAGGAAACCCTTTCATTGGAAGCTGTTTTCACCCACTACAGATCAATGTTACAGTGAAAATGAAAAGCAGTGATGCGGTGAAGTAATTTCACCATTGTCATCAAAAAGCTATTTTAGTATCAATGAGAAAGAATAAAAGAGAATGTACTCTAAAGGGAACCTTAGAAGGCCTGAGAAAAAAAGAACCCATGATATCGCTCAGATGGATGCACACACTCAACATCACCCGGCAGCCAAGTGGAGGAGACCAAAACAATATATATCTTGACTGTCTTACATAATCTAGAAAGTAGCATCCTTTTATTATCAAACCTGATAGCATTGCGTGTGAGCTATATAACTATATAGCACCGAAAACGTTTTTTAAAAATAATCAACATATAATACATTCTTAAAAAACATTATAATCAATCAATCAATTACAATCTCATAAAAAATCTATGAAAGATGAACTAGAAATTAATATGAAGAAAGAAAACTCAAGGACAGTAAGTTACAAGATAATTTGCTCCGCCAGTGCAGGTAAACGTACTAGTTTTATCATCATAAGCATAACTATAAGCCTGAGGACATTGACTCTTAAAAATCTTTGAATATTTTGTCGGCTGGCACGTCGCCAGGGCATTATAAGCACCGGTGCAGCAAAATTGCGGCTGCTTAAACGCCAAACACACGCTCTTGCAGGCGATAACACCTCCTCCCGATCCCTTAATAACTTGCAATTCCGAGGGACAAACTGTGTTGACATCGGCAGCGCAACTCGTGGTGTTGCAACCTAATGATCTGCCATGTGGGGTGACTGAAAGTGGCAAGTTAAAGCCATCGACGAGGCTAATATCATAAAAATCTTTTCCATTGTTTGGTGCCAAGGTGAACTCTATCAAAGATGCTGGTGGGATTGCACCACCGCCATTGCATGTAATCTGACCAGAACCACAGTCGGCGGTGGCGCATTGGAACTTACCATCAGTAGTGAGGCAACGAGTTCGACCCCAAAAACGGCCGGACCATGGCGGTGGAACGTTTAAGTTCAGTGAAGCTTGTGAGGCTAACTCGAAACCGGTTGAGGATAATTGAGGACCTGCACCAGTTAGAATTCCAGGCCACACTGTGTAAGGGCAGTTGTTTTTAAACGTGAATGTAGATGATTGAGCCTCTGCAATAAAAATTAAAAATTTTAAAAACAGAAAACTCAAACAAAATTCAAGTATCGAAGAAAAAAGAAGGGGAGATTATTTACCATAGAAGAAGAAAATGGCAAGGGAAAGGGCAAAGATAACTTGAACCTCCATCAGTAACCCCTTTTTTTCCCTTTGAATTTCCTTTATTAAGTTCAGAGAATAACGATGCATGCATTCATATGCCAAGTTTCAAAAACTAGGGAATTTTATATTGAAAGCAGATTATGTTTTTGCATGTCAATAACACTATTGATTAATTAATGCTGAATTCTCTTTTGAGTTACTGCCCCTCAAGAACCAACAAATATTAACAGTTTGGGTTCATACAGAGAAAAAGTCTTGGCATAAGCCAAAAACAATAAAAAATAAACTAATTTTGAGGTCTTGAATTGTCTGTAAACGTAAAAGTAGTGAAAAAACGACAGAAAACCATTCATAAATCGTTGAATAATTATATTCTCATGGCATCACACGTTTTGTATACATACAAATGTAGGATATAAAACGTATTGTTTCGGTGTCTGTGTGGTATAAAATATGAAGCCGTTGTCTCGTCGCCGTCGCCGGTCATATTCCACAATCTTTTGGATTTCCTTTCCTAAACACACACAAGAAGATGTCGACAACATCTATTTTCTCCCACTTAAGTTTCCCATATCTCAATCTTGGGCTACAATCTTATTATTCCATAGGATGGCTAAACTCAAACATTAATAAATGTCACATAAACCAAATTACAATTAAACTATAATATAAAAATGTATATATATCATGTATCAAGTATATATATTCTTCCCATCCGTCCTACTCCTTTTAGTTTTTCTTTTATAAGGAAAACAGCATATCTATCTATAATTCTACCCAAAAAAAACATTTACATTGATAAGAATACATTTTAATGTTAATTTAATTATTAAATTGACATTAAATAAATATATTTTTAATAATATATTTATAATAATAGATAAAATCTCTTATAAAAAATTAATAGATAAAA